>CM032454.1:212735402-212779583 GCA_019049505.1 Pachyrhynchus sulphureomaculatus | reverse complement strand
CATTCATTTGATGAGTAGGTGGAAGATAGAAAGACAATAAAATCTTAATACAATCGCAGGAGCAATAAGTCCCCATTATCAGATGGCAGAAATTGTCCATGAATTTCATTCACATCCATTATTTTCTCCCTGTAATGCTCTCAATTACCTAATAATCTGATCAGAAAAGTTATACGGCGTCATTTTTTTAGGTTACAGAATCCAACATAGTTAAGTCGACATACTCTATTATATATATATATATATATATATATATATATATATATATATATATATATACATATATATATATATATTGTGACGTGTGAACTTGCCCGCACATTGAGGCGCACTTTTTGCACTAATTAATTATATAATAATATATTTAATTATAAAGCCAAAAACATTACATGCTCTTAAAATCTAGGAAAAAATGAATGTTACTATATATATATATATATATATATATATATATATATATATATATATATATATATATATATTTACAGTGGCGTGCAAAAGTTTCCGGCCAGTGACATTTTGTACTCTAATTTATTAAAAAAAAAGACTAATGATTTTTAATCATTATGAGATGTGAGTATGAGATATAGGAAACAAAATAATATAGTAAAAGAATATTATTTATGTTTGTGAATATATTTATATTATATTTTCGGCCACATAATATACATTGACGCAGTAGGACGTTTAAAGACGTATTTACGAATAATAGCGCGTTGAATGTTCACATTTAGTTCATAAAAGGTCGTGGGAGCATAAACATGGCTCGGCATATGCAAATCCAAATTCGTGAGAGAGTAATAAAATTTTCAAAAGAAAGAAAGTCTTCTCGTGAGATTGCCTCATTATTATTGATAGGTAAATCAACCGTGAACGATATTATTGTAAAATACCGTTGTGAATATGGTTTAAAAGATCGCCCGCCTAGTAGAAGACTAAGAAAAACGTCTAAAAAAGTAGATCGTATCATTAAACGCAAATCAACTGCGGATGTCAAGAAAACTGCTGCCGAAAGTGCACGTGAGCTAAAGGATGAAAACCTAGCTAATGTTAGTCGTAATACTGTGACACGAAGACTACATGATGTGGGACTTTTTAGCCGTATAGGTATTAAAAAACCATTAATCAGTAAAAACAATAAGAAGGCCCGATTAAAATTTGCCAAACATAACCTAAGTTGAACAATCAATGATTGGAAAAAAGTAGCTTTCTCAGACGGATCTAAATTTAATCTTTTTGGGAGCGATGGTAGACAACATGTACGACGCCCATTAGTACGAGAAATGATGTTCAGTACCGAATTCCTACTGTAAGACACGGTAGAGGAAGTGTGATGGTTTGGGGAATTCTCTCAAGGAGTCGGTCCATTGATCGAGATCAATGGAAATATGAACGCTGATATTTACAAGGACATTTTAGAAAACAATTTGCTATCATATGCTGAAGAAAAACATTGCCGCAGAATTGGATATTTCAGCAGGATAATGACCCCAAACATCCAAATTGTTAAAACCATGGTTTTCTGCTTCAAATGTGAAAGTTTTAAGCTGGCCATCTCAATCACTGGACTTGAATCCAATAGAACACTTATGGGAAACGCTAGATCGTCATGTTCGAAAGCATACATATTTAAATAAAGCCGCATTAGTCAAATCATTGAAGGAAGAATGGGAGAAAATTTCACCTGCTTGTATTAATCGATTAATTGAGTCAATGCCATATCGTTGTGCGGCTGTTATCGCTGCAAAGGATATGGCTACAAAATATCAACATAAAAATATAATTTATGTCTTTTATACTCCTCAATAGGTTTTAATTCTCTAGAAAGCTCATATTCGACCAACGATGGAAAATTACGCCCATGTTTGGGGTTGTGCTCCCAAATATGATCTATATTAATAGATACCATTCAAAAGAGAGCTTTTTGTTTAATTGAAAACTTCGAGCTCACCAGAAATCTTGTTTCTTTTAAATATGTTATCGAAGAAGGGTTGATGACTTAAGACTCTGACACAACTCTAACTTTGAGAATGAACTGTGTAGAACAGTCTTTTCTCCGAGTTCAACACAATATTAGTGCCGGCTTGTGGCAAGCGGAAAGTACAGAGCAAGATCGTAAAACTATGGGCTGTATGTAACAGCTGCCGATCATGTGATGCGGATCCCACGTTGAACTGTACTTCCCGACTGTCTGTCATTAGCCAGACGTTAATTAGGGTTAGCAAAAAATATATTGCGAGTCTTCTTGCTGTTATTGCTAATATTTTACAGTTTTTCACGTTTTTTTTTGTAATCGAGTTCTTCTCAATTTCAATGAAAATATTAAAAATAATTTAACTTTTAGAAACGATAAAAAGTTCCACTGATCCTTTGGGTATGACAAGAAATCAATTTTTTATACAATTAAGCCGAAATTAATTAGGAAGGTATAAAATTCAGTTCAGTAACTTTACAAAGTACCTTAAACGCTAAACAATAACTTTACGCAACTGACTTTAATTTTCTCTACTTATCTTTTATAATTATTACTTAAAAAATATATTAACTTTCTAAAAAAATACGGTTTATGGAACTAAGGTGACAGGGAGTCCATTTATAACTTCTATGAATGAAAAAAAAAAATCTCTTAAAGGCCCTTGATACAGATACAGAGACTTTAAGATTTACTTTTTCAAATACAGCTATATTCAAAATGATTTATAGCCTTTCATGTAGAAGATATAAAAGAAAACTTAAAAGTGGTAAAAGCGTTAGGAAAAAGTACACCTACGTTTACTTTGAATATGCTTTCCTCGAGCTATTTACATTGTTAAAATACATTTTTACTAGAATAGCGTACCCTTCATCTTTATTTACAACATTAGGGTAACGTAATAGTTCCCGAGAAAAATAAAAATTTGCTAAAGTTATTTACCGAATATTTTTCCTCAAATATAAGTTGAAAAATCACTATGCAATTTGATTCACACTAATTAAGAACTAAGCATTAGTAACAACAAAGAAATATTCATACTTAAAACTTATTTGATCCTATTGTACCATATTAAGTGGTTTAAAGCTCGCCATAATAAATGGCGTTTAAGTCAGTCTTAAGAGAGTTGACCTTAACTTAGGCACGCAAAAAGTCAAATAAAATGACCAAAAATTCAACGATCTCTGTTGCGCGACTTTTGAAATTGATTTTTAAGTCACATTGTAGTTTAAATTATATTCTAATCAAATTTCTAAACTGCTTACTAAATATTTTAACTTGTAAAAGAATTTCTATTCCATATAATTCATGGCATAATTTTTAAGCAGTGAGGAATCGATATATATTTGTAAACAACTCAAAAACAATTGTTTTGAGTTGCGGTACGTGGGCCACACCTGTTTGCCTCCGGAAATTTCCCCGGTTCTCTAAGAAAGTTATATAACATCGTTAACTGAAATGGTGCCTATGGTTGTCTATTACTGATCTGGATTAGTGTTTTTAATTAAAGTTTTTAATTGTCCTGGAAATTAGCTCGTCTTGTAACACCGATGTACATGTTTCCTCCAACAATTAGTCTTAAGTTTATGTCTTGATAAAGAAACAAGTATATCAGTATATATATGTATATATATATATATATAAATATATATATATATATATATATATATATATATATATATATATATATATATATATATATACAGTCGACACTTTATATAGTGACAGACCAAAATGTTGACCGAAATTTCACTATAGAAAGTTTTTCACTATATAAAGAAAAAATCCGTATATATTGCTATTTATGTATTTTATATTGGTAATCGTTTACTTGTATTTTTATAAGGTACAAGCAACAAAAAAAATTGCAAAATTGGATTATTAGAAAAGATTTTATTAAACATTTGAAAGTTTAAATAGTACATAGCATGTACAGGGCTAAATACATACATAAAGTCCGTACGTTATAGTTTTCAGGCCATATAAGAGACGACTATTATATTATTTGTCTCTTTTCACCAATAAATCGTAGGTATTGGTAAAAAGAGATAAAAAAATATAATAGTCGTCTGGGATATTGCCTGAAAACTATGACGCACGTGTAAAGATATAACGTACGGACTTTATGTATGTATGTACTACATACGAAATGAAAAGAATAATACAAAATCTGTTAATACATATGTATATACTACGTACATACGTACTAGGAAAAATAATCAGTTATTTTCTTTTGAACATTACTTTTGAAAAATAATTGTTGCTCAACAAAATTCTCGCATTTATTCAAATGCATAAAGATTTGATCAGGTACACTTTCCTGGCCCTTGAGAGTAGTTCGCACAATGTCAAATGCATTTCTTATTTCATTTTCACTAAATTTAGCAGGACATTCCCCGGTTTCAGTTTTATCTTCATGATCTTCTTTACTTTTTATATCGTCAATTATGTCTTGGTCAGTTGGGAGATCTGTCGTGCCAACATCATTGTCGATTTCTAAGAAATCTTCAAGTAAAAAATCTGCGTCTACGGTAGCAGTTTTTTTTTTGTAGAATACCCCATTGCCTTTTTAAGGTAGCGAGATCCATTTCGTCTTCTTCTTCCCATTCGTCAATTTTTTCAATAAAACCTGCTTTAGAAAATCAGTTTTTTGATAGTTTTCTGAGAAACATTTTCAGTCCATACTTTAGCGACTTCGGTTATATACTCTTTAAGGGTAATCAATTTTTGTACTGGAAGGTTGTTATCAATCGCATTAACAATTTTGTAAACAATTCTGTTTCGGTACTGATGTTTTATGTTTTTTATAATACCCTGGTCCATAGATTGCAATTTGGAGGTCATGTTTGGTGGAAAAAAGATCAATTCAATATTCTTTAATTTTTTGCTTTGTCTATAAACATTACAATCTTTCGCTTTTGGCTTTTCATTTTCGTGTCCAGTTCTTTGATCCATCTTTCGAAAATCTCAGAAGTCATCCATGCCTTTTTATTATTGGCGTAATCTAACTCCAGAGATTTAACTCCTTTTAAACAACGGGGATTTTTGCTTTTACCTATGAGCAGTAATTTCAGTTTTTCTGAGCCATCCATGTTTGCTCCAACCATAAGTGTCACCCTTTCTTTCTTTGTTTTAACACCAAAACATTTATCACTTTTTAAAGCAAAAGTCTTATTTGGCAAACATTTAAAAAACAAACCGGTTTCATCACAATTGAAAACGTTTTTTGGGTCGTACTTTTTCAATGCACTTTTTAAAACAGTTTCAGTCCAAATGTCACAGTCCTCCTGACTAACGCTTGCACTCTCGCCAGACACCGTCTTGAAAACAATTGAATTGCGAGTCTTCCAGGCACTCAACCACCCTTCACTAGCAGTTAAATTCTTTAGCAAATTGTAGAGCCTTTTGCTTTATTAAATTTCCCGATATCGGTACGTTTTGATGCGTACGGGCCACTTGAAACCATCGTAAAACTGCTTCATTTACATTCTCACCCGTACTCGTTTCGACTGCTTGAAACACTAGGTTTCTAGATGATACTGTCGCGACTTTTTATTATCAGAGAGACGCAACTTGGAGAAACACCAAATTTTGCAGCAACATAAATTTTTTTGCAGCCTTTATCAACTTCCTCCAAAACTTTAATTTTCTCAGCTAAACTTAAACACACTCGCTTGGACATCTTACTTGATTCTTAAACAAAAAGAAACTGAACCTGAATTTGCGAATTACTAGGCCTCAACTATAAAAATGGGTTTTTTCCCAGGTTTCTATAAAATGGGTTATTCCCCGGGTTTCTCACAGAAATCTACCTGATTTATTGCCAACCACTAGGCGTTATAAACGCGTTAAGAACCTTTTCAAAAGAATGCGTCATAAAAATGGGATTCGTGCTAATGTTAGATAAAAATTGGAAACCCGAAATGGCCAAGGTCTGAATAAATGCATAAAAATTTATACATAAAATTCCGGTAAAAATTTTATTATATAGAGTGTTACTATTTTACAGATTAACTATATGCAGGGCTTTTTACATGAAATTTCATTAAAATATTCTAGGTCTTGAAAAAAATTGCACTATAAAGAGTTTTTTACTATATAGAGTTTCACTATAAACAGTGGCGACTGTATGTATATATATATATATATATATATATATATATATATATATATATATATATATATATATATATATATATATATAATCGAAAGTTTAACTTCTGGGAAACGCCCTTATGATGAAATAGGGATGAGCAATCAAAGATCTTTAAACTCCATTATCTGTTTTTTATTTTTTTAAAATCAAGCTTTCGCTGCCTAATAGGTAGCTTCTATTGGATACTGAAATGCAAACAAACAACAGAAGGAAAATTAAGATGTTCATCAGGAAGTGTGATATATAAGTTTATCTAAGCTATATAATAGTATACTTACAAAATAGTAACAGGTTTTTCTCTAATTACGTATGTAAGTTAAGCATTTTATTAACCAGGTAGCGAACACAATCATACAAAGAACACGAGAACAGCATATTTGGAGAATTATAAAGATCTTTGGAGGTAAAATAATACTAATAATATTTTTAAAGGTATATGTTATTAGTATTACTTTACCTAAGTTGGGAATGTGGAATCTTTGGCACAATGATACTACTCAGTATATATCACCACTACACCAAACACTTTATTTTTGCACTCGACGCGCGTTTCGCTAACCATGATGAAGCTAACATGGTTAGCGAAATGCGCGTCGAGTGCAAAAATAAAGTGTTTGGTGTAGTGGTGGTATTACTTTACCTCTTAAGACTTCCCTAATTGTGCTGTTCTCATGTTCTTTGTATGATCGTGTTCGTTACCTGGTTAGTGAAATGCTCAACTTACATACTTAATTAAAGAAAAACATGTTACTATTTCGTAAGTATACTGTCATATAGCTTGCATAAACTTATATGTCACAAGTCCTAACGTTGTTCTGTTGTTTGTCTGCATTTCAGTATCTAGAAGAAGCTACCAATTAGGCAGTGAAAGTCTATATACATACATACATACATATATATATATGTATGTATGTATGTATATATATATATATATATATATATATATATATATATATATATATATATATAGTGAAATTCTCCTTCGCGGACACCCCTCTTACACGGACATCTCCCTTGAACGGACAGTTTCTCATGGTCCCGACCGGCTCTCATATAATTGGCATTGTGTTAACTCCGTCCTGGACCGTCGCGGACACAAAAAAATGTTCTCTTAACCGGACAAAAAACAATAAAAAATAAACGCCTTGTCTCATTTTTCTGTGGCGAGTATCGCTGTTGCGTTCCCCAATCGCGCCGCGCGCCAACATCGCTGCCTGCCTTCACTGAGGGACTTTACTAATCTCAATTTTTCGGCACACGCAGGGGTTTAATATTACTCTTACAACTATGCGAAAAAGAGATATAGTGGATGACACATTCATTGTAGAAATGACTCCAAAAAGAAAAATTCTTACGCTTAAAGAAAAAATTGAGATTGTTGAAGTTCACAATAAGGAAAAGTTAAGTATAAGGGACTTATCCAAGCGTTTTAATATCGGAAAAACACAAGCTGCTGATATAATTAAACATAAAGAAATCGTTCTAAACAAGTTAATGTCGAACAGCAATTTGAATGAAAAAAGAAGCTTTTTGACTGATGATGGTACCAAAATTGACAAGTTGTATTATAACTGGTTTATAGCAGCTCGCCAAAAGGAAATTCCTTTGACAGGTATGCACATGAATTATTTTTTTTAGATAAGTTTTTCTGGAATTAGTTCGTTGATTTTCTTTTCATATCAATTTAAAGAATGGATAAAAGGGGTAAGAGTATCAGTAGGTTTGTCGTGACAAAAATGCAAAAAACTTATTGCTAATGTTTTTTTTCAGGTCCACTAATACGATCCAAAGCAAAAGAAATAGCCGACTCTCTGGGACATTCTATATTCAGTGCTTCTTCTGGTTGGCTTAAGAAATTTAGAATCTGCCACAACATAAGTTTTAAAGCTATTTCAGGAGAAGGAGCTTCGGTTATGGCTGAAGATGTTTCATCATTCTAGGAAAAAATGCCCTTCTTTAATTAAGGGATATTCACCGAGAGACATCTATAATGCCGAGGAGACAGGCCTGTATTTTAGGAATCTACCCAACAAAACGCTAGCATTAAAAAAGTAAAATGTGTAAATTTTGGATTGTGTATATATGGCGGGAGAAAAAGAAAAACTCTTAGTCATTGGTAAGGCAGCTAAACCCAGAGCATTTAAAAATATTAACATAAACATCCTGCCTGTAACTTGAAAATATAATAAGAAAGCTTGAATGATAGGAGAAATTATGACAGAGTGGTGGCTAGATCTTGATTAGGAAATGACAGAAGAAAAAAGAAACATTTTGTTATTTTTAGACAATGCATGATATCATCCAAAAGACGTCCGCTTAAAGAATATAAAAATCTTGTTTCTGCTCCCTAACTGTACATCAGCTTGTCAACCACTTGACCAGGGAGTTATAAAAAAATTTAAAATTTATTACCAAAGTCTAATCCTAAAACACCTGATAGTAAACATTGAAACTGCTGGTACAGCCTTTGAGTTAATTAAGAAAATTAGGCCAATGGATGCAGTTTACTTTGCAAAAACCGCTTGGGAACAAGTAACCAAGGAAATAGTTAAAAATTGCTTCCGTAAGCGGGATTTAAGCATGAAAATATGCAAAGTGAAGGCCAGTTAACTGAGGCTGTTACATCTGTTCCAAAAGATGACTTATCACTTAACGTACTTGTAGATATCCTCAAAAATAAGAATTTGTTGGAGTTGCGTGCTAATGAAAACCTTAATGATTTTTTTAACATAGATGAAAATTTGTATGTTGAAAATCCAGATTCCGATCAAAAAACTGAAAATCTAATTGAAATACAAGGACTTTCCGAAGATTCTGATGTCGATGGGGTTCCAGTACCAACAGATGCAATTCCAAATTATGGTGAAGCTATTACCCTAACCAAGTAGCTTAAAAGTTTCGCCGAAGATCACGGAGATGCAGTCTTTAGAGCTTCTTTCCAGATTAGAAATACGATTTGTGGCCGCCATTTTAAAGAAAAAGAGGAAACAAACAACAATATATGCGTTTTTGCGTCATTACCTTTCATTTCATATGTCTAAATCTATCCTATTATATTTTATATGTATCTAAAGGTAACAAAGCTTTGTTTTTTCATTAAGTTTTAAGTTTTTTGTTTATTTTAAAAATATGTACATACATACATAAGTATGTGTGTAAATGTCCAAAATTCTTTAAATACAGTTTTCATTAAAAAAAAACGATTTCTTTTTGTATTCCTTTTAAGTGGACACTCCTCTTGAACGGACACTTACATATATATATATATATATATATATATATATATATATATATATATATATATATATATATATACATATATATATATATATATATATATATATATATATATATATATATATATATATATGTATGTATGTATATATATATATATATATATATATATATATATATATATATATATATATATATATATATATATATATATGTATATATATATATATATATATATATATATATATATATATATATATATATATATATATATGTATATATATCTATATATATGTATCTATATATATATATATATATATATATATATATATATATATATATATATATATATATAAATATATATATATATATATATATATATATATATATATATATATATATATGATTATCGGGAATCGGTCTGGACAGTAAATAAAACTCTTTTCTTCTTTAAAACTCAATATTTCGTTATCGTTTGATAACTTCTTCAGGAGTAAATACGAAATTAATACACCTATATTAAAACACTATTCTCTTTCGTCAAGGCATTAAAATATTGAAATATAAAACAAACAATTACGAAACAAACGAACAATCAATTAAAACACGTACGCAAGTTTGTCCTCGAAACTAACACTCAACATCTCGATTTACTACAACAAACTGAGAGTAAACAGCCTCGGTACGTATGCACTGCCGTCAATTCCAAACGAACGGAAAAACAGCAACAGGAAAACGTCTTTAATTTACTTTATACTAAGAGGTAGCAAATCTTTATTTGTTATTATTACTGTAATTGTAAATGTGGTATTAATATACCTATTAATTTTGTTGCTCTAAATAATACTAAGTTGATTAGTGTCTGATTTATAGTTAATTGACTTTGGGTCCCTGTTGATATGGTACATTTCCTTAAAAAGTCTCCCTTTACGAGGCTGGTTTGAAAAGTCCGTGCAAAGTCCGAGAGATGGCACCACCGGCGCGTATATAGGTCATGTTTAGTTAGTAGCATCTCTTGAATGAACGCACACCAAGTTTCAGCCATATTGGTCTATTTCTTTGTGTTTGGCATTCGTGTGAATCAAGGAAGTCGAGTGATTTTCAAGAAATGGACGAAAAAGAATTTCGTGTGGTGATTAAACATTACTTTATGAAAGGCAAAAACGCCTCAGGAGACTAAAGAGAAGCTTGATAAACATTATGGTGACTCTGCACCTTCGATTAGAACAGTTTATAAGTGGTTTCAAAATTTTCGGACTGGCCATATGGGCACAAGTGACGCTGAACGTTCTGGACGGCCTGTGGAGGTTACGACTCCAGAAATCATTGATCAAATCCATGATATGCTGATGGATGACAGAAGAGTTAAGGTGTGGGCCTGTGGGCATCTCGACTGAACGGGTACATAATATTTTGCATAAACATTTGGACATGAGAAAGCTATCCGCAAGATGAGTGCCGCGATTGCTCACGCTTGACCAAAAACGGAATCGTGTGAAGTGTTGCAAGGATGGTTTGCAGCTGTTCCAGAAGAATCCGGAGGACTTTAAGCGTCGTTTCGTCACTGTGGATGAAACATGGATACATTACTATACTCCTGAGACCAAACAACAATCTAAACAATGGGTTACCAAGGGGAAATCTGCACCAAAAAAGGCGAAGACCGTTCCTTCGGCCGGAAAGGTTATGACGACTGTTTTTGGGGATTCGCAAGGGATAATCCTCATCGACTATCTGGAAAAGGGTAAAACTATTACAGGTGAATATTATTCATCGTTATTGGACCGTTTGAAAACCGAGCTGCAAGAAAAACGCCCGCGATTGGCCCACAAGAAAGTCCTTTTCCATCACGACAACGCACCAGCACACACCTCAGCAGTTGTGGTCGCAAAATTAATGGAAATAGGATTCCAACTCGTTTCACATCTCCCCTATTCTCCAGACTTGGCTCCCTCGGACTACTATTTGTTCCCCAATTTGAAGAAATGGCTGGCGGGACAAAGATTTTATTCAAACGAGGAAGTGATTGCAGACACTAATGGATATTTTGCAGACTTGGACAAATCCTATTATTCGGAAGGGATCAACAAACTAGAACAGCGTTGGACGAAGTGTATAAGCCTAAAAGGAGACTATGTCGAAAAATAAAAAAGGTTTACCCCAAACACATAAGTAGTTTTTATTTTTGCACGGAGTTTTCAAACCAGCCTCGTATAGTTGTTGTCATGAGCTAAGATTTTAACATTGTTATAGTCAAAATTATGACCCGTTTTCAAATTATGTTGCACCACAGCACACGAATTCCTTCCCAATCGGAAGTCACTCCTGTGCTGTGTGAGTTTCTGTTTTAAACCCCTGAGATGTCTGCCCAATATAACACGCTTCACATTGCAAACAAGACAATCTATAAACTACAGAATTATTATATAAAATAGGTGTTCTATCCCTTATTTTTGAAAACAGGTCAGAACCTCGTATGCTGTTATACTTCGCAATTTTTTATATTTGTAAAATCTCTGAATAAGGCGACAATTGAGTTTGTGATTGGCTTTATAAATTGTAGCTTCCTGTATATCCTATGTTGCGCAGGCGTGTCGTCAGTAGGGGCATCAACACTGTCCGAATTATAAATTAATTTTCGTAAAATGTGTTTAGGATAGGCATTATTGACAAAAATGTTATACAGCTCGTCTAGCTTTCTTTTTCGAAACCTATCATCACTAGTGCGTATGACCCTGTTTTTCATTGCTATTACGGTGTTAAATTTTTGATTTTTTGGGTGATTAGAGAAATAATTAATGAATCTGCCTGACGCTGTGGGTTTTTTTTTTTACCAGTCAAGTATAATACTGTTTTCACTCGTTCTTATTACTTTAGTGTCCAAAAAAGGAACCCCGAAGTCCTGTTCTATTTCGATAGTGAATTGTATATGTGTGTTAAATGCATTAAAATAGTTTAAAATGATTTCTGTATTACCCTTGGATACAGCGCAAATAAATCAGATATATACTAAATATATATATATAAATATATATATATATATATATATATATATATATATATATATATATATATATATATATATATATATTAGTATATAGGTATTCATGGATGGAGAAATGTGTTTCCTTGCGGGTCTGGTAATACATCCACTGACCAGTGTTCTTTTGACTTGGTAATCGTAGACATTTGGTATAATCCGTATCCCCTGTTTTCAAAGTTTAAAAAAAAACACATAAAAAAAGTTGAGTAATTTCTTTCCTTCGTATTGTATCAGCTTTCGATTCAGAACATAGATATTCCATTTGCTGAAATCGAATGAAACCTTCGAGTAGACGAAAAGGTTAATTTTAGTACTAAGATTACGAAACCCAGACAATTTAGAAAAAGGAAAAAAGTAGACTTTAGGGACCACAAATAAACCTTATAAATAACTAGTCCATGGCAACTTAAGACTGACGATGTAAGGGAATTAATTAGGAAAAGAATAATAGAAATTTCCAAATAACGCAACTGTTTTTTATAGAATAGATTTATCCTTACTGATATTTATATAGAGATATGTTTTTTTATATGCACGACTCACATGAAAAGGTGTATGTGTGTGTGTGCATGTGTGTGTGTGTGTATACGTAGCAAAATGTAGAATGCCTGATAGGGATTTAATGTAAGGACAAAACTTACTAACGGTAAACACATATAGTATTTCATTCTTTTCAAGGTATGTGTAACCACCTTATGTTGATATCGCGAATACTATTCTTTTCCATTTACCAACACCGTAAAGATAAAGAAGAAATGACTGAAAGTAATCTCTATATCGGAATCAGCAGTGTTCTCATTTAAGTTGTTATTTTTCAGAGTTACAGTTAAGTTGGTAAAAGCGGTATTTAATCCTTTTTGAAACTTAAAGGTTATGGTTATAAAACTGCTACACTCTGTTAAATACAACCAGTTTCTGCCAGACTGAAGGTTCCCGAATCCAACATCCACAATAACATAGTTTAATGTGTCCACCTAATGGACAGTAAAAGAGCTGCGTAGATAGCCTAGCTAGGAATCTACGCTCATGGTATTTTTTTTGTTGAGTCGTGACAAAGTAAACTATCTTATTTAGGTATTTATGATCACTTAAAAAATCTGATTTGAAGTACGAGGCTCGTTTTTTAAAGTAAGTAGCGTTTTGATATTAAACAAACACAAAGCCATTTTTTTAATAAACGCTCGGGCCTTCATCTACTTTTCAACATAATTTCCACCTATGTTGAGGCACTCATATCGTAAGACCAGCTTCTGTATTTCATCCTCAGAGAAATCTGTCAACTGATTTGCTAACCACCGCAGCACGGCCGTTTTGGCATCGTCGTCGCACAGTGCGAAATTTCTTGAGTTTACCGGAACTTAATTTTTTAAACCAGTAAAACAGTTTTATTCGTTGGTTTTTTAAAATTTTTAATAAAAATTAATGTGTTTTATTTAAAGTTTTTCAGTTTATTTGTGTTTTTTATTATAGAACAATTAAAAAAAAACATACATTTTGTAACAACATTTTGAACATCTATTCAGAACGAGACTCATTGCAATCGTCTGAAGACTCGCAATCATTACATGGGTCTGTAAATCTTTCTAACAACTCTAAAACTTCTGGCGTAACTTCACTATGCTTGGTTTTGGGTGCTTTACGAAGACTAGCGATGTACGGATCCGATGAAATAAGCAGTCGATTAAATAAAGCCGTATTTGTGTCAATTCGGGATGTTTTTCTAATTAAAAGTTCGCGATATTTTCTGCAGTCTTTGTTTCTTGCCTCCTGAGCTTCTTCAGAAAATTGTCCGATCGGAAGAATGCAAGAGGCTATAATATCCTTTCCATGACAAAGGACTTTATGCACACTTACGGGCATTGAGTACCAGAAATATTCTTTCAAATACAATTCCAAAGTTTCTCTTGCATATTCGCGGAACTTTTCTGAATCAATTTTAAGACCACAATTTAGGCACTCTAACAGCACATGAAAATGCTTGATCAAATCTAAATTAACGCCAGTTATTTCGGAAGACTTTTCGGCATTTCTAAAGAATTTCCTCGCGGTATTACCATCGTTTGTGTTTCCGGTCTGCTGTTTGGCATATCTATAAGCAAGCCAAGCTCCTCTTTGAATTTTTGTTGAATGTTTTTTTTTCTTCTCTGCAACTTTTTTTTTATTTTCTGCTCCACGAGCTTGCCACGCCTTAATATCCAGTTTGTACGATATATGTAAAATACATTCCAAAAACCTTATCCATGCATGGAGGGGTGATAGTCCAAGGGATAAAAAGGATTCATTTATATTTTTTTGAGGTATATCGCAGATGTTGTTCATTTCACTAGGTTTAGCTCCACATAAGTAGCATGTTTGTGATGATGCACAGGATGATACAGCATTGCATACTTTACCGTCAATCATACAAAAGATCATATTTGCTGTAACCTGAAATTGCTTGCCATCTACAAGTATAGTGGTTGGAGTAAGTTGAGATATTTGTTCTTTCACTTTGTTTACTTCTGAGGTAATTACACTGACAAAAACGAACTTAATGGGGCGACAGTACCGTGTGGAAGAAGAAGCAGGGTTTTTTTCCAAATTACGGACTGATTATCACCATTATCATTTACGGAGCACATTTGATTGGTACCACTGATACACTAAACATACTATCATCAGAGCTATGTTTGTCCATATACTTTTGTCGATAATTAACTTGTTCCGCCCCATCACAACCCCACTTTACGATAATATTTAGTGCTTTAACGTTTGATAAAGTTCTAAGAATCCCTTCTAGCCCTATACAAAGTCTTGCTACGGTATGATTTATAAGCGACTGAACTGATACTTCAGCTAAAACTTCAGTTATTATTATGTCCTTTGGATAGCACAACCTCTTTGCCTCTTTTACAACATAATAAGGTGGATACAAAGTGCAACGGTGATTTTTTGCTTGATCTCGAACAATGTTGTACTGATTTGACGATAAGTTTGCATCAATAAGTAGCGCCAGAGCCTGGTCTGGAGTTAATTTTCGTGGGCTGTTTGAAGAAGACATGCGAGCCTTCTTGATTTTGCTACCCCTTTCTGGAGAACCAGATGCCAGTTCCTTGACAATCGCTGCAGAGTTTCGTTTTCCAGATTGGTATAGCTTTGTTGCAGTTGCTTTGGCTAACTCCTCTTGACTACCGGACTTCAAAAGATGATGCACTTTTCTGTTTTGCACTTTAGGATGACAATCCCTAAATTCTTTTTTAGGTCTGCCTGCATTGGTCCTCGATCCACTAGGCAATGCATCCCTTACAGCATTTGAAAATTTTACATTATTTTCAAGCCAGCTAGCATTTTTATTCAGAAATGATACTAAATTTCGACTTTTTTGTATTTTACAAACCAGCGCACGAAGAGTTGCCTTTAAACTGCAAAGAGCGTCAGATGTTAGCATCGGTGAGCCTATTTTTTCCAAAACAAAACCAATGATGGCATCCGATGTCGGTTCTTCCTTTCACTTTTGGAATATGCAGTTATATGAAATTTGCAAAGTCATTCTGGAAAATGTTTAATTTAAAAGAAGATCGCAAAATATCGAAGAAGATTTTTCGTGTTTCCAACAGAGGAAAAAAAACCTTTCAAATTTTGTGCGTTTCAAGCTGGTATTATGTAGTATCACTTTTTAAAGTCTCCACTGAAGTTAAAAATGTAAATTTTACTTACTTCTTAAAAATCACTTTTTTCACGAACAAATCACACACGAGTAAGAAAAGATTTTGCAATTATTTAAATGCCAATACAGTAATACCCCGCTTTACGCGAGGGATACGTTCCGAAAAAAATCGCGTTAACTGAAATTCGCGTATATCGAGGTTTATGATTAAACATAGTCAAAATTTAATACAAAAAAATACAAATCATTTTAATCAATCACTTTAATTCTAAGAACACTTTATGCAATACATACTCTTATTTTTTACGGAAAAATACATCTATTGTCTTTTGGGTAACGTTTTGTTTACGTTCTTGTAAAATACGTTCATAACACCCAACACTGTTTTTAATTGTTTGACACACGGTCAAGACACGGTCATCATTATTGTCTATACTCTGCAATATGTCCAAACCTGAATAAATTTTTGAAAGTGCATTTTGTATTTCCCCTGAAGATAAAACTTTCTCTTCTACTTGTTCTTCCTCATCGTAGATAGGATTATTCTGTAACTCGATCAGATCTTCATTGCTAATAGGATCGTCGTGCGTTGCTACAAGTTCTACGAGATCTTCTACCGTGACATCTTCAAGTTCAGACCCCTCAATCATTGCAGCAATGTCTTCAAGCACTTGTCTCTGCATCTGGACAATTCTTCTAGGTGCTTCCACTACATCTGGCCAAAGATTACGCCACACCCCATTCATACAACTCATTTTAACTTCCTTCCAAGCCTCTTCTATGTTGTGAATAGACTTCATAATGTTGTATGACTTCCACCACTCTCGCATAGACTGTCTTCCTTCCCCGTCAGTTTCATGAATTAGTTGGCTAAAAGTGCGGCGTTGGTAATAAGCTTTGAAGTTTGCTATTGCTCCCTGGTCCATAGGTTGTAATATTGACGTAGTGTTTGGTGGAAGGAACTTTACGTACACTTTTAAGTCTCTGGGCGTATCAAGTGAGGTTGGATGTCCTGGGGTATTGTCTAAGAGTAATATAACTTTAGGTTCAAGCCCATTTCTGTCACAGTATGATTTGACTGATGGGCAAAAACTATTAGAATACCATTCTTGAAAAATTTCCCGTGTAACCCACGCCTTTCTGTTTGATCGCCACACAACTGGTAGACTTGTCTTGTCTGTGCCTCGCATTGCACGGGGTGTTTCTGAATGGTACACTAGTAAAGGTTTCAGTTTGAAATCACCAGTGGCATTACCACCCAGCAGAAGTGTTAGTCGATCTTTCGCAGCTTTGAAACCACTGGCTTGACGTTCTTCCTTAGAAATGAATGTTCGAGATGGCATTTTTTTCCAGTAAAGTGCGGTCTCATCAACATTGAAGATGAGACAAGCAGGAATTTTCTCTCGTCTAACGAAGTCTTGAAACTTGTCTGGAAACTCAGCTGCAGCTTGAATGTCCGCGCTGGCCGCCTCGCCTGTTATGTGGATATTGTGAAGATTAGAACGCTGCTTGAACCGATGGAACCAGCCTCTGCTGGCAGCAAAAGTCGGAGTGGCACTCCCTTCTCCTTCTTTTGTTTTCAGCATCTCATACAAAGATTTTGCTTTTGTGCATATGAGATCTTGACTTAGTGGTGTGTTCTTCTTATTCAAATCTTCGATCCAGACTGACAGTAATTTCTCCCATTCTTTCTAAGATAGATGATCTCGAACGAGAAAGTTTTGTTGCACTTATAGGTGTTGAACCTTCGCTGGAGATTTTAATTTTTTTCCCGATTTTTATAAATCGTTCTCACAGTCGATTCTGAGAGTCCAAAATCTCTCCCAACAATTGTTGCTTTGCCTCCATTTTCCATTCTTCTTAACACTTTCATCTTCAATTCCAAAGTGACGCTTTTACGCTCTTTTTTCTTTACAGGCGGCATTTTTAACGTAGGGTTAAATTATGTATGTATGTATCTCCAATAAATATTAAAACAAAACTGCCAGCCGACCGAACTAACATTACGGAACAAATGAACACACGAAACGAACGAGGAAATCCCCATAGAACAAAGTCGAAGGACAGGGAATTCCCAATTCTTCAAAGAGAATATTCAGAGAAAGCGGGGATCCCCCCGCGACCATAGAGAAGTTAATGACTACATGAGCGCGAAATTTGAAATTCGCGTTATAGTGAAACCGCGCGTAACGGGGTCGCGCTAAGCGGGGTATTACTGTAATTGACAATTCTCTTATAAAATAAATGAAGAAAAAATCATGGCCTACTGACTCGCCGTTTGTATGTACCACTCTATTAACTTAGACAAATCGAATAGCTTTCTATAGGCAAAAAGTATGATTGAATAAGTAATGCAACTTTCAGGTGCATTTTGCAGTTGTTTCGCAGGGTTAATCCCCAAACTGAGTATGAGGTTTTACAAGTGGGATATTAACCTACCAAAATAATGAATAATTTTATGCATTTTACGTATTTCAAAAACTGAATAAAGTTCCGCTAAACTTCCTAAATTTCGCACTGTGCGTCGGTGTCATCGCGTTGAAGAATTGCAGGAAGAACACTTTGGGATAGAGGAACAAATGACAACATAACACATGTGAAGTAGAGGACATTAGTACGTGGATAAGAAACAGAAAACAAGAATGGAACCAACATATAAATAGAATGTCCGAACGACGATTAGTGAAAATAGCTCGAGATAAAACTGCGGTGGGCCGAAGGAGTATAGGGCGCCCACGAAAAAGATGGAACGACGACCTGTAGCGACGATACATTAAAGAAAAACAGGCAGGAATGCCTGGAATATAAAGAAGAAGAAGAAGAAGAATTTATTATTTTCATTTAAATCAGCTGTCTTTTCATTCCAATTTGGTTTATGGAGAAGTGTTTTGCCATTTCCTGGACATATAGCGATGTAAATTGACGAAGCAAAAAGATAACATCGAAACTTGTTTTTGAGATCTTGCTACCAAATTGTTAAAGATATTGATATTTCTTTGTTGAATTGTATGCGGGCTATTCAGCCATTCTATGTTCGGAATAAAATAACAATCTGAATTTCCAATTAAACGGAATAAGCGTTGTCATAATTTAGTTCTCAAATGCCGAAATATTAAAACTTTTGCTGCTCCGTTTTACAATGTACTAGGAAAGTTTTCAATGGGATATGAAACTGGATGTGCTCAAAAGAGGAAATACATTAGTTCATTATTTCAAGTAAAATAAATATTATTTACTGAATATTGGATTACTTGGAGAATCTTAGTTTCCATAACTAGTTATAAAATCAAAAATATTTCCTAACAGATGTTGAAATATTAAATTTTAGCTACTAGTCTTACAAAATTAATAATTTTATTTACTTAAACTACGAGGGTTACTAGAAAAGTTCTCGGCCTCACATAGATATGCTACCTAGGTGACCAAATTATTATATTTATTAGACTTTGAATTGTTGTGGCTGTTACTTGATGGAAATTCATAACGAGTGTAATGAAATACTGATTTTGCTAAATTTCCACTTTATTTAGTTTCACTGAAACTGTATGACGCGTTTCGCTATACTATAGCTTCGTCTGATACAAAATGATATTTGAATATTAATGTTGTTACATTTATACAAATACCCTAAGGTAGATAGGTAATAAAATGAATACTATATGTTAATGAATATTGCTGGGAAATCCATTCTGAATATTAATTGTATAAATTGAGTAGAGGTGAGTTACCACGGGCCAGACAGGTATCTTTTTGTTCGTTTAAGATGATATCTGAATTTTTAATTCTATTTATTTCTAAATTTTCTAATAGGTTTAATTTTACGCCTTTCTTTTGTATGTGTAGAATTTTAAATTTATCGTCAAAAAAATGATTTGATTCTGTTAAATGATTACTGTAAGCTAAGTTAGTTTTGTTTTTTAAATAGCTTCTTTTTTGTTCTGAAATCCGAGTTTCGAATGAGCGACCTGTTTGACCTATGTAACTTTTATGACAAGAACCTCAATTCAACTGATACATTCCAGATTTTTTTGATCTATTTTGTTTTCCCTTTGCGTTTTTAATGAATTTTCCTAACGAGTTGTTTATTCTAATAGCTATGTTGATATTATATTTGTTTAAGTGGTTTTTAATTTTCTCTGACGTGTTACCAAAATAGGTGAAAACATTATATTTATTCCCTGTGTTTTCTTTCTTCGGGTATACTAAAAAAATAGCTTTATTTTTAAAATTTTTTGTTTAGAATTGAGTCTATGGAGTTAGGAGAATATCCGTTGTTAACAGCAATTTGTTTTATTAGATTTAATTCTTTATTAAAATCATCTACAGATAAGGGGACACTTACAAATCTGTGCAACATACTGTGGTAAGCTGCCAATTTGTGTTGAAGGGGGTGAGCTGATTTTATGTTTATTGTAATATCTGTATGTGAGGGTTTGTGAAAAATAGAGAATTTGTGTTTGTTGTAATGTCTGGTTATCGTTAAGAAAAGAAAATTAATTTTATTGTCGACTTCTTTCTTTATTACCTATCTACCTTAGGGTATTTGTATAATGTAACAACACTAATATTCAAATATCATTTTGTATCAGACGAAGCTATAGTATAGCGAAACGCGTCATACAGTTTCAGTGAAACTAAATAAAGTGGAAATTTGACAATATTAGTCTTTCATTACATTAGAAATTTTCTTATTAAATATAATACTTTTACTTTGCCTCAGTCAGGCAAAGTAAAAGTAGTTTTATGACGTTACAATAAATATCACCTAAGGTAGAAAGAATAACAGACTTCAGTAGCCATAAATGATTTGTTCACCTTGCTTCGTCCTGTGCGGGAGCTGGTAAAGTATTATTTATTATATAATACAAAGGCTGAAAAGTTTTTGGTTTAGCTACTTAAAACACATTTTTTTTTACAAAATTCGACTTTATTTCATCAATATAGTCTCCTTCAAAAGCAATACAATCAGTCCATTGCTTTTCTAACATTTCTATATCTGTCTTGTAGAAGGATTTTACTTTGTCGTCGAAATAGGCCTCAGTTTCGGCGATAATTTTTTCATTGGTGTCAAATCTCTATCCCACAAGCATTTTTTTGAGGTTTGCGAATAGATAACACAGGGCAACAAAAAAATATTTTTGTTTTGGTGCCTGGGATTTTAGAGCTGATTTTAACTATATTTGGGACGCTAAATCTATACATGCAATCCGTTTTTCTCTATCAGCTCTACTTTTTTAGATACATCAACTTATCTACCAATGTGGTTTTTATTCAGTATATTCATTTATGAGAGTTCTAAAATTATTATATATTCATTAATGTAGGTACAATGGTTTTATTGTCAGTCTGTAATTGAGTAGATTCCAGGTAAATCTATAAATAGTGGAACCATTGCCTATCAGGTACTTGAACTGACCCTTTTAATCACCTAACTTGGGTAAGTCTCGTCAGTTTGTGCGTTCTTATTAATGAGAGTAGATCGAATTCGACGTGTTATTTTATGTTAAGAAAAGAATGTTTTTGTGTTATTGAACAGAATTAAAATGATTTCAGGTTCCAGTTCAAGAAGAAGTTGTGTTTTGCTATATATGCGGAGAATACATGTTTCAACAAAACAGACAAACTATTACTGACTTTGTAAAGCGAGCGTATCTTGGATATTTTAGAGTTAAGCTTGGTGATCAGGACAAAACGTGGGCCCCGCATCTCGTATGTAAAATTTGTACAGAGCATTTACGGCAGTGGACTACCGGGAAAAGAAAATGTCTAAAATTCGGCGTACCAATGGTTTGGAGAGAATCAAAAAACCACTTCAATGATTGTTATTTCTGTTTAGTAAATACTAATGGAATCAATCGAAATAACCGCAGTAAGTGGACTTATCCCAATTTAGACTCGGCAATACGCCCTATCCCGCACTCAGATGAAAAATACCGATTCCAACATTTCATCAGCTACCACATATCTCTGATGACGAATATTTTCCCTCTGATCGCTCTTCTGATGCTAATAAAAGTTCTGATGCTAATGAAACTAACAGTGACTATGAAGGGACGTCATCAGTTCCTCAACGCTTCAATCAAAATGAATTAAATGATCTCACCAGGGATCTCAATTTATCGAAAAAAACTTCTGAAGTACTGGCTTCTAGGTTGAACGACAAAAATTTACTGGAACAAGGAACCAAAATTACCTTTTACCATACAAGAGAAAAAGATCTGCTCCCATTCTTTTCTCAAGAAGACAATCTTGTATTTTGTCACAAAATTAGGGGACTCATGAAAGAAATGGGACTTTCCGAATATATTCCAGGTGATTGGCGCCTATTTATTGACAGTTCAAAGCGAAGTTTAAAATGTGTCCTTCTACATAATGGGAATAAATATGGTTCAATACCACTAGCTCACTCAACGAAACTGAAAGAAGAATATAATACCATAGCTTTGGTCTTGCAGAAGATAAAGTATTACGAACATCAATGGATGATTTGTGTAGACTTAAAAATGGTAAACTTTCTTCTTGGGCAGCAAAGTGGTTACACGAAATATCCGTGTTTCTTGTGCCTCTGGGATAGTAGGGACAAAACACACCACTGGGTTAGAAAAGATTGGCCTCAGAGAGAAAACATGGACGTTGGGGAAAAGAATGTCATTAACGACGCTTTGGTTGAAAGAGAAAAAATCATACTTCCTCCGTTACATATAAAGTTGGGCTTAATGAAGCAATTTGTAAAGGCTCTTGATAAGAATGGGTCTTGTTTTGCATATATAGGGGTAAAAATGCATCAGTTGAGCACAGAAAAACTCAAAGCAGGGATATTTGACGGCCCACAAATAAGACAATTAATTAAGGATCCTGCCTTCATAAATTCAATGAATCAAGTTGAACGAGAAGCTTGGACATCATTTGTTGCAGTTGTAGAAAATTTTTTAGGCAAACATAAAGCTCAAAACTATGTTGAAATGGTTAACAAGATGCTTAATAGTTTCAAATCCTTAGGGTGCAATATGAGTATTAAAATACACTATTTACACAGCCACTTTCCAGAAAATTTAGGAGACATGAGTGAGGAACAAGGTGAAAGATTTCACCAAGATATTAAAGTTATGGAGGACCGCTACCAAGGAAGATGGGACATGCACATGATGGCAGATTACTGCTGGAGTTTAAAAAGGGACTGTTTAAAAAAAACATTCAAGAATGTCGCGGAAAAGAAGCTTTCCAAGTGTTGAGTGACAATTTCATTTCTTCAATGTTTTTTTTTGTTTGTAAGTACGACATAATGTATTTTGTATAACTAAAATAAAAATTTCGTATCTACTTTTGTTTACTACACTTACGGATTTAAGTTACAATAATGTAACTTATATTTCTCTAAAATTGTATATCTTAAAAATTTGAGCTCCTAGGTACAAATGAATACGTTATTTGAATTCAGGACATCAAATTGATATAGAATCAGCTCAAAAAACCTCGACACCAAAACAGCTGTTCCCCTGTGTAATAGTCGCTGAGAGCCAAATCTGGCGAGAATGGTGGATGAGGAAGCAATTCGAATTTCGATTCATGCAAGTTTGCCATCGTAACTATTGACTTGTGACACGGTGCATTGTCTTGATGAAAGATCACTTTTTTCTTGTTCATTTGGGGCCGACTGTTGTGTCTTGGGTCGCGTTGGGCGGTCTTCACGGGCTGGCGTCCACTCAGCTGACTGCCGATTTGATTCCGGTGTGTAGTGGTGGATCCATGTTTCATCCGTTTTCACATATCGCATGAAAAAATCCTTTTTATTGCACAGGTCCAAACAGCGCTCACAATCTGTGAGCAAACCCGGTATCCATTTCGAACAGAGCTTTCCCATGCCCAAATGTTCAGGCAAAATATGACCAACACGTTTTTTGGATATCTTTAAGGTGTCAGGTATCACACGCAATTTCACTTTTCGGTCATCCAAAACAATTTTGTGGATTTTTTGATGTTTTCCGGTGTAACCACCTCATTTGGGCATCATTTGTATCTATACGACCGCATTTAAATTCAGCATACCAGTAAATGATGAGTGGTTTTCCAGGGGAAAACCATTACTTTGCTTGGATGGTATTTTTTCCCATAAAAAAAAAAAAACAGTGTTTAATCAACACACGAAATTCGATTTTTCCATTGTTTTGAAAATATCAACAGTAGCGTCACTAAAACCACTGTAACTTTTAAACTAATCGTCGAAATGTCATGAAATTTTGACACGTGTCGTTTGAAGGTTGGTACTTCCTAAAAATTATATGGATTTTTTCAAAAGTGCGATAACTATGCGTCAGACAAAAACTTTTCAGTCTACGTGTTAAGTTTATTTATATTATTATTTAATGAATAAGTTCGTTGATTTGCTATAATCTGGTTTTTAATGAAAATTAAAATATAGAAGAAGTTATGGGAATGAAACACCACAACTGGTCTTAAATATATCAAAATATTTCAAATCTGGAACTCCATAGCAAAACAACAAGCTGATGTGACAGGGCTTAGATACGAAATAAAAAGAGACAGCTTTTCACCCGAAAAACGTCAAGAGTTTTACAAAACAGAAAAAACGGATTGCTGTAAAAAAAAAAAAAACGAATGGAAAAAGAGAAAATACGTAAAGCAAACAGGGAGCTTGTAAAAACGTGAAGTTGCAGAGACAAACAATTTTAAATCCTATTAATTTTTTTTAATCTAAGGTAAATAAGATGAGATAAGTTATCTTTTAAAATCAATGAAAAATAACAAAGCACCGTAAAATGGTGAAGTCTTAACAGAGGTGCTTAAATATAGTGGTGTAGGTGTACTGTTGATCATGCTGTGGGGGTTATTCAAGACACAATCGCTAATAACTGGAATAATGGTGTTGTAATACTCTTATATAAGAAAGAAGACAAAACAAACTTAGAAAATTACTGGCCGATCTCCCTTCCATCACAAGTGTACAAATTATTACAAATTTAAAAAATGTTAGTGGAATTGGGAACAATGTCAGCAACATTCGGACTTCAAATGAACTTAGTAAGAGAAAATGAACTAAAGTAATGTGTAGGGAAAACTTAGATATTTAAAATACGAGTACTCATACTAAGATAATTAGAAAAATTGTTCAACTTTTCAGGAATTTTTTATTTTATTAAATTTTTAAAAATAAACTTACTGCTGCCGATTAATCATAATTTATGCATTAATATAATACTTAGTTATTTATAATTTTTTTTTTAAATCAAAAGCATTTCAATTTATGTCAATGTTATCAGGTTTTTTCAACAAAAATTATGATATAATTATAATGACTAGCAGTGCCCGCGGCTCCGCTCGCGTGGACTTGATTCACTACTATCGTCACTGCTTATTCCTTATGTTACCTAACGTAATAAAATATCTGCCATTATTTCCCCTTATCTCCCATTATTTCTCCTTATCTCCCATTATGTCTACATAATTTCCATTATCAAGGCTTATCTCTGCTCGCCTCCCATTATTTCTCCTTATCTGCCATTATCTCCCCTTATCTCACATTATTTCACTTTATCTCCCATTATCTAGGCTTATCTCGACTTATCTCGCAATATTTCTCCTTATCTCCCATTATTTCTCCTTATCTCCCATTATCTCACCATAACTCCCATTATCTAGACTTATCTCTGCTTATCTCCCATTATTTATCCATATCTTCCATTATTTATACTTATCTCCCATTATCTCACCTTATCTCTCATTATCTAGGCTTATATCGAATTATATAGAACATATGTATAAATTTATAAAAATACGTAAATCGGATAAGTGGTTCTCAAGTGATAAGCGCACTAACGGACAAACAGACAGACATAGAGACGTTGCATTTTATATCTATTATATTCCATGATATTGTTCCATATTTAATGGTTTAGGCAGTGTATTGCAAGAGAACGCACTAACGGTAACCTTTTTTTCCTACCTGATTCACTATTATCGTCACTGCTTATTCTTTATGTTACCTAACGCAATAAAATCCTATAACCTGGCCAGAGAACATATGTATATTTAAAAAAAAAAAGCATCTAACGCACTAACGGACAGAGAGACGTTGCATTTTAGATATATATTTTATAGATAGATAACCTGGCCAGAGAACATATGTATGTTTTAAAAAAAAGCACGTAAATCGGATAAGAGGTTCTCCAGTGATAAGCGCACTAACGAACAAAGAGACAGACATGCAAAAAGACAGGCAGACAGAGAGACGTTGCATTTTATATATATTATAGATAGAAGATTATAGATAACTTGGCCAGAGAACAAATGTATGAATTACAAAAAAAAAAACACGTAAATCGGATAAGTGGTTCTCGCGTGAACGCACTAATGGACAGACAGACAGACAGAGAGACATTGCATTTTATATATATATATATATATATATATATATATATATATATATATATATATATATATATTATAGATTATAGATATTCTCTGCTACATAATATTGTTTTATATTTAACGCTTTAAGCTGTGTATTGCAAGAGAACGCGCTAGCAACAAACTTTTTTTCCGACTTCATTCACTATTATCGTCACTGCTCATTCCTTATGCTACCTATCGTAATAAAATATAGCCTATAACCTGGCCAGAGAACATATGTATGTTTTAAAAAAAAAAGTACGTAAATCGGATAAGTGGTTCTCCAGTGATAAGCGCACTAACGGACAGACAGACAGAGAGACGTTGCATTTTATATATATTATAGATGTGATTCCAGAACTTCATTTAATGTTAGGAGTTGTCAGTACTCTGTATGAACATATGTTATTGGAAAATGAAAAAGAAAGTTTAAAATTGACTCAAAAATGTAACGTAGCTGGCGAGTATGTTCACGGTAGAAAACAGACCTTTGCTGGCAATGCTTGTCATAAACCTTTACAAAAAATTAATTTACTACAAAGATGTGAAGAAAAAAACAATAATTATGGACATTTAAAGTACGTTTCAAGCTGTTGTTAATTCCTGTTTTTCTCTAAATATTCATCCAGAATACGCTACTCACTGTACTTAGAAATTGAGATTCCTATAACCCCAAAAATTCATGTAGTGTTTTTTTTACGTTCCATATTTCTATAAAAAAATTGAAAAGGGTCTTGGATTCTTCAGCGAACAAGCAGTGGAATCTGTGCACGCTGATTTTTTTAAAATCATGGAAAAATTATAAAAAACCCTCTACTAATTCAGATTATTCAAACAAACTATTGAGAGCAGTACGGAGTATTGGTATAACTAAAAACGAAAAAAATCGAATTTTTAGAAGTTACCAAAGTGTTCTTCGTATTTGCTGAACTATCCCAAGACGCGTTTCGCCGTATCACGGCTCATCAGCTGGGCTAGGTTCAGCAAATACGAGAACACATCTTTAGTCCTTTATCCAAGTAACTAACGGAAAACTATAACAAATAGATGCTTATACTGCACTCTGTCGGTGACTTACTAAGTCTATTCAAGCAGAGCGGCACAGCACGGCTGGCAACTTATTGCAGAAACGCACCTTTCTTGAGCTTACTGCTCGAAGGCATAGATGGCAGTATTGGTATAACTAAAAACGAAAAAAATCGTATTTTTAAAAGTTACCAAAGTGTTCTTCGACAGAGTGCAGTATAAGCATCTATTTGTTATAGTTTTACGTTAGTTACTTGGATAAAGGACTAAAGATGTGTTCTCGTATTTGCTGAACTTAGCCCAGCTGATGAGCCGTGATACGGCGTCTTGGGATGGTTCAGCAAATACGAAGAACACTTTGGTAACTTCTAAAAATACGATTTTTTTTCGTTTTTACTTATACCAATACTGCCATCTATGCCTTCGAGCAGTAAGCTCAAGAAAGGTGCGTTTCTGCAATAAGTTGCCAGCCGTGCTGTGCCGCTCTGCTTGAATAGACTTAGTAAGTCACCGACAGAGTGCAGTATAAGCATCGATTTGTTATAGTTTTCCGATAGCAGTACAGTTTAATTCATGATTAAAAACAATAATTAATTAAAAAGTCTAGTTGTTCTATAACAGATTTTGTTTTATTCTTACTTGGCTCAAAAATGGTTATCTCATGTTTTTCTTATAAATATATATAAATATATATATATATATATATATATATATATATATATATATATATATATATATTCAATTTCTTGGGCTTTATGGTTCTTTTGTTTTAAGGATAGAGAAATTACATCATGTTCTAGTTAGAATTTATTGAAAACGTTTCGCCCGATTTTCAGGCTTCTTCAGTTCATCTAAAAATTGAAATTTTCTGTTTTGGATATTCAATAGGACGCACAAATTTTTTAAATTATGAATATATAAATTTCTTAAACTTATAATACAATGTAGAAGGTAAAAATAATAAAAATACACTCAAAATATATATAAAAACTTACATGTGTGGGTTGAAACGAAGACACACTTAACATTCTTTAAAAGGTGTTACTAAGACGGTCACATTTTTTAAAATAACTTTAGATTTGTATAGGGAACGAAAGTCATCCTTTGGTTTGTTTATGTGTTTTTTTTATTTATTATCTGCTATTGAGTTACTATGAGAAGAGTCCGAATAGAGAGAGTCCCTATACAAATCTAAAGTTATTTTAAAAAATGTGACCGTCTTAGTAACACCTTTTAAAGAATGTTAAGTGTGTCTTCGTTTCAACCCACACATGTAAGTTTTTATATATATTTTGAGTGTATTTTTATTATTTTTACCTTCTACATTGTATTATAAGTTTAAGAAATTTATATATTCATAATTTAAAAAATTTGTGCGTCCTATTGAATATCCAAAACAGAAAATTTTTAGATGAACTGAAGAAGCCTGAAAATCGGGCGAAACGTTTTCAATAAATTCTAACTAGAACATGATGTAATTTCTCTATCCTTAAAACAAAAGAACCATAAAGCCCAAGAAATTGAAAAAATATATATTCAATATTCCAAGGTTCAAGAAAGAATTCAATCCAACTTATATATATATATATATATATATATATATATATATATATATATATATATATATATATATATATATATATATATATATATATATATATATACAGTCCCTGGCCAAATTATTAGACGCACTGTATTTTTTTTAGTAATTTTATGTTTCTTAAGAGTTTTTATGCAATAATGGTATATTTAAACTACAATATTATTGATTTTTTATTTAAAAGAATTGTTGTAGACTACATATTTGTATTTATTTTTAACATATGGCAACACTGTGTTGACAAAGTGATACATGAACGTAAATAAGTACAAACCTGTATCAGTAGCGATCGGAATCGAGTCAGGTACGGACGTGTTTCTGTGGCTTTATGGACTGTGATTGTTTGTTTAACAGTTTTATACTACTCAGTTATTAGTTTATTTTGTATGCAGTGTTTTAAAAAATAATTGGACTATTTTCATTATGGGTAGAAAAGGCGATCTTTCACCACGTAAAAAAGCTGAAGTGAAGGCCCTTGTGATTGCGAAAATATTTACAAACCGAGAAATATCACGAAGATTGGAGGTTTCTGAAGCTAGTGTACGACGCATAAAAAAGAAAATTGAGTCAGGGAAGGAATTAAGCCCGAAAAGAAAGAAAAGATGCGGTAGAAAACCAATTTTCACTCCACGGTCAGAGAGATGTTTGAAGAAAATTTGTGTAGAAAACAGATTTGCTACCACAAAGGTAATAAAATCACAACTCCAGGATGCTAGCGTAAATGCTTCTGAGCGCACCGTTCGAAGAAAATTGAAAGAATTAGATTTTAAGGCCTGTCGCCCCGCCAGGAAGCCCAAGTTAACAGCTGCAATGAAAGCAAAGCGCCTGAAGTGGGCCAAACAATGGCAAGACAAAGATGTGGACTTCTGGAGATCGGTAAGATACAGCAATTTAATTAATAATTGATACATTATTATCATTTTCAGTTAAATAAAGCAAATAAACATGGAAGTTTATACATATATTTTTCCTATTTTTGACAGGTCTGCTTCAGTGACGAAAGCACATTCGAAATTTTGCAGAATAAAGCTCAGTATGTGCGTCGTCGTCATGGAGAAAAGTTTCATCCTGATTGTGTCGTCCCGACGGTTAAACATCCCACCAAAGTGATGATTTGGTCAGTCATCAGCGGCAAGGGCACTGGACGTCTGTACGTCGTCAAAGGAATAATGAGGCAAGATCAGTACAAAGAAGTATTACAAAATCGGTTGATTCCGCAGCTCAGAGAATGGTTTCCAAATGGGGAACCATTCACTTTCATGCAAGATGGAGCTCCCTGCCACACTGCTCGGTCTGTTAAAGCTTTTTTGGCAGAAAAAAATATCCCTCTGTTGGATTGGCCCTGATATGAACCCCCTTGAAAATGTGTGGGAGCTGATGAAAAGAGAAGTGGCTAAAGATGTGATTACCAACAAAACCCAGCTCCTAGAAAAGATTATTCATGTGTGGAATCATCATCCTCAAATGCAGGAGACAGTACAATCTTGCACTGATAGCATGCCGCGCAGAATTAAAGCTTTGATAGCGGCTAAAGGTGACTCAACTAAATATTGACTTTTACTAACATTAATTTCACTTTTCTTTAAAACTTAATAAACTTACGCTTTTCTAAATTAATGCTGTTTTATTTATGTCAAATAAATAGGTAATTGATTGGATAATATAAAAATAAAAAACAAATCAATTTAAAATAATAAAACGGTACAATATCACTCGGTAATTAATATTTTACATGAAATCTTGCAGTGCGTCTAATAATTTGGCCAGGGACTGTATATACCAGGTGACACAGCCAACATGTAACACCCTGTAATTTTTTTATTTGCATATTTGCATTTTTAGAGACCAGAATGGGACATTATTAGGCTTTTTTTATCACTTAAGAAATATTTTTAAATACTTCCGGTTTGACCGGAAGTGACTGCAACTTTCTTATTTTTAATGGAATTCTGTTCCCAACGATGTATCACAAGTTGACATTTATTTGACAGGTGATCGTCAAAAACTGATTTAAACTCTTAGACTTAGGTGGCCATGGCGGATATACTAGCAATTGTTTTTGTTCGTTGTATCTCACTTTGGAAAGAATTTAAGACTATCCATTTATCGTGTCATTTTCGCGAGTCTAAGTGGCTTTTACAAAATTTTATGCTTTACATTCAGTTACAGAATTTTCTCTTTAAATAATGATCAATATCACCCAAATTAAGATAGGAACACATATTTTTTATTTAACCTAGTCACACATTACAGGTTTTTTGCCAACATACATCTAACAGAACTCTCTAACGCCAATCCGTTCTATTATTATTTTCAGAAAATAACAAACCTATTTATTAAATCAATATTCAAGTGCAAATAATAAAACCAAAACATTTAATAATAAGAATAACACAACAAAAACGATAATTGTAATTAATTAATATTAGAAAGAAGTAATATTTTAACTAAGTAACACAATAAAAATAAATAGGTAAAACTATTTTATACTAGATATAAATTTGCTAGGTATTTATTCCAAATGTTGAAAATGCTGTCCGTTGTTAATCCTACACAATCTTGTTTTTTCTCACCGTGGCTCTCATAACATTCTCTCCAACTGAATTTTAGTAATTTGATTTACTTCTCTTTTTAAGCGTGTTTCTAAACCAATTCTGTCTGTTGGTACATGGTTGTAAACTTTTTCTTTTAGATGGTTCCATATAAAAAAATCAAGAGGCGTAAGATCTGGCGATCTTGCAGGCTACTTATTAGGTCCATTGGTACCTAACCAATTTGCACTAAATTTTTGATTCAAGTAGTTTACTACATTTCTACTATTGTGGGCTGGAGCAGCATCCTGCTGGAAAATAATGTCTCCACGATTTAAGGTAGAGTTTCTAAAAAATCTTCAATATCATTTTGAATGAACTCCAAATATCTTTATCCATTTAAGACACCATCAAATATAATAATAATTCTTGTGCCAGGGTTACCCAACCACACGTTAAAACCGAATCTTTCTTGATAGGCACTTTCTCGCATAATTCTGGGCCCAATATCGAGTATTGTTACAATTAAATAGACCCAAATTGGTAATTTTAGATTCATCTGAAAATAGAATGTTGTAATAAAATTGGTTATCAAGGTGGTAGCTTTGCAAAAACCAATTACAATAATCCATTCTTCTTTGGTAATCTGTTTGAAATAAAAGTTGATTTATTTGATATTTGTATGATATGAATTTATATTTTCTTAAAATGCGGCGAGCGGTTTCATGATTTACACCGGTTTGTTCTTCAACATATTTTATAGAAATTGTAGAATCTACCCGAACAAAGGCCAATACATTAATTTCTGACTCTTCGTCACCAATAAATACATCAGCAGATTCAATCGATTGCCTTCTAAATTGCTGCTCTACCCTTAAAAAATAATTGTTGGGTGGGTGCCTCCTATCGGGATATCTCACCATGTACAACTCGGCAGCTTATCGGCTATTCTTTCTGCACTCTCCATAAATTAATAACATGTCTACTTTTTCATCTGTTGAATACATTTTTGTTAACGAAAAATTATTTTTGGAGTAAAGTAAACAATAATAATGGCCATTTTGGTAACACGCAGCAACAATGATTTTCTGTTGGTCTGTTTTATCACAGCCTATTAAGTCCGTAATGGAACTTGTTGATATGACATTATTGCATAATAAACCAGTTTATTTTCTGAAAATAATATTAAATCCAATTAGTGTTAGATAGTTCTGTTAGATGTATATTGGCAAAAAACCTGTAATGTGTAACTAGGTTAAATAAAAAATAACCGGTCAAGTGCACGTTGAACTTGCACAATTAGTGTTCCGTACGTTGATTGTTTTTAAAATAAAAATTTTGTTAGGGTGGTATAAAAATGATCAGTGACTTCACAAAACACACCCCCAAATGAGTTTTCAACAAAGTTTGTTTCCAATCTTTACTGAAAACTGGTGACTTTGAAATTTTGTTTTTTTTTGCTATACCAGATAAATTATTAAAGGTAATGATAATTTTCGTTCAATCTATACCCCGTGGAGAATATTCCAGGATTTTTTCAAAATTTTTTGATCAGTACTTTTCGAGATAAGGTAGGGGACAGCGATTTTTTACGATTTTTTAAAAGCAATACGAAGGAAAGTGTGCGCAAGTATTCCATTATATATATATTTTTTACTCGTGTTTTCACAAGCTTTCATTTGACACCACACTCGATGACCTAGTAAAAAAATTTTTTTTTCACTTCCGATTTCACCCCTCAAAACGAATCCCTTAAGTCAAAAATTATGTTACGGTGATATAAAATGATCAGTGACTTCACAAAAACACACCCCAAATAAGTTTTCAACAAAGTTTATTTCCAATCTTTACTGAAAATTGATGACCTTGAAATTTCGGTTTTTTTTATATACCAGATAAATTATTACAGGTAATGCACTCGTGATAATTTTCGTTCAATCTACACCCCGTGGAGAATATTCCAGAATTTTTTCAAAATTTTTTAAAAAAGTACTTTCCGAGATAAGGCGAATGGACAGCGATTTTTCGCGATTTTTTAAAAATAATACAAAGAAAAGTGTGCGCAAGTATTATATTATATATACATTTTTTACTCGTGTTTTCACAAGCTTTCATTTGACACCACACTCGATTACCTAGTAAAAATTTTTTTTTTTTTCACTTCCGATTTCACCCCCCAAAACTAACCCTTTAAGTCAAAATTTAACTTTCAAAACTACATGGCTCTGATGAGGCCATCAATTCCTATATTACTACCAAATTTCAACTTTCTATGACAAATAGTTTTCGGAGAAAATCGGGTGTGACAGACGGACAGACAGACGGACGGACAGATAGACAGACGGACAGACAGACGGACGGACAGACAGACAGACAGACAGACGGACAGGCAGACGGCCAGACAGACGGACAGACAGACGGACAGACACCGAAGTGATCTTATAAGAGTTCCGTACGGAACACTAATATGTGTTTCTATCTTAATTTCGGTGATATTGATCATTATTTAAAGAGAAAATTCTGTAACTGAATGTAAAGCATAAAATTTTGTAGAAGCCACTTAGACTCCCGAAAATGGCACGATGAATGAATAGTCTCAAATTCTTTCCAAAGGGAGATAAAACGAACAAAAATAATTGCTAGTATATCCGCCATGGCCGCCTAAGTCTAAGAGTTTAAATCAATTTTTGCCGGTCACATGTCAAACAAATGTCAACTTGTGATACATCGTTGGAAACAGAATTCCATTAAAAATAAGAAAGTTGCAGTCACTATCGGTCAAACCGGAAGTAGTTAAAAATATTTCTTAAGTGATAAAAAAGCCTAATAATGTCTCATTCTGGTCTCTAAAAATGCAAATATGCAAATAAAAAAATTACAGGATGTTACATGTTGGCTGTGTCACCAGGTATATAAATTATTTTTATTTAACAAATTTAGATTTTGATTTTTAAAATTACAAATAGATTAAATTTGTAAATTCAAACAAAAGTCATTCATATGATATTCCTCGAGGAAATTTCTTAATGTTTGTTTTTTTTTGACTTACTAGTATATGTGAGAATACAATGCAAAAAAAGTTTCATAAGTTATGACTTTTCATTTAAAAGTACTTTCGCCCCACTGTGTTACACTTGGCCACGGTTTGGTTAACCCGGGGGAGTTATAAAAAGTCGATTTGTGGTTCCTGGAGCTCATTTAGTGTTCTAATCTAGAAGAGCAAATTCACCTAAAGATGACTAGTACAATCTTAGACGAAACGTAGGAAAGTTATTCCAAACGAACACGATTTCTCATATCTAGACGTGCGAACTTTCGTTTTATGTAAGGCATAAGAAGTAGAACAGCACACAATATTCCAAATATCAGTAACTTTTTCATAAGTAAAGAAGACCCAGTTCTACCCAGTCTTCTATAATATATATAAAATGCAACGTCTCTCTGTCTGTCTGTCTGTCTGTCTGTCCGTTAGTGCGCTTATCATTAGAGAACCACTTATCCGATTTACGTACTTTTTTTTTTAAACATACATATGTTCTCTGGCCAGGTTATAGGCTATATTTTATTACGATAGGTAGCATAGGGAATGAGCAGTGACGATAATAGTGAATGAAGTCGGAAAAAAAGTTTGCCGTTAGCGCGTTCCCTTGCAGTACACAGCCTAAACCATTAAATTTGGAACAATATTATGTAGTAGAGAATATTTATAATCTATAATATGTATAAAAAGCAATGTCTCTCTGTCTGTCTGTCTGTCTGTCCATTAGTGCGTTTATCAGGCGAGAATCACTTATCCGATTTACGTGTCTTTTTTTAAATTCATACATATATTCTTTGGCCAGGTTATATAGTAATAATAATAATCTATATCTATAATATATGTAAAATGCAACGTCTCTCTGTCTGTCCGTTAGTGCGCTTATCCCTCGAGAACCACTTACGTGATTTTTTAAATTCATACATATGTTCTCTGAAAAGGTTATATAATAATAATAATAATAATAATCTATATAATATATATAAAACGCAACGTCTCTCTGTCTGTCTGTCTGTTAGTGTTCTTATCATTCGAGAACCACTCATCGGATTTACGTGATTTTTTTTTTTATTCTTAATTTAATATATGTCAAAAAAAATCTCTAATATATATAAAATGTAACATCTCTCTGCCTGTCTGTCTATCCATTACTGCGCTTAGCACTCAAGAACCACTTATCCGATTTACGTGTTTTTTTTTATTATAAAATACAAAGAGAATAAACAGAGACAAAATGCTAATATATAGGAAGAAAGTTGGAAGTTTAGCAGTAAGCTTCACAGAAAGACTGAATAGATGGGCGGAATACTTTAAAGAAACATTAAATGGAGATGAAAATGAGGAGTTGAATGAGAAATAGGAAGCAAAATTAACAGAAGGGCAGGAGGCGACAAATAAACTCTGCAAAGAAGAAATAAGAGAAATACTCAGAACCCAAAAAAAATAAGACCCCGGGTGGAAATTGTAGAACTGATAAAAGCTGGAGAAGTAGATCTGGAAAATGAAATATGCCGGTTGGTGCAAGAAATATGGGAAACAGAAAAGATGCCAGTGAGCTGGAGAGCGCTCATTTGTACAATATACAAAAAAGGAAAAAAAAACTATATGTGCTAATTATAGACCAATAGCCTTACTGGATATCGTGTACAAGATAGTAGTGTTGACTATCAAAAACAGACTAGCAGAGAAAGCCGAGTCTATTCTGGGAGAGTACCAGTGTAGATTCAGGAAAAATAGATCGGTTACAGACCAGATATCTTCGATTAAGCAAATCCAAGATAATAGCTTAGAACAAAATTTGGCACTACACTTGGTCTTTGTGGATTTCAGAGAAGCATATGACTCTGTAAATAAAGAAGGACTCTACAAGATAATGGAAGAACTAAAAATTCCAAGTAAATTGATTCGCTTGGTGAGAATGACCCTGAATGACACAGAAAATAGAGTGTTGGTTGAGGGCAAAATATCAGACAAGTTTAAGGTGAAAAGAAGATTAAGACAGGGGGAACCAGTGTCGACATGTCTATTTAATTTGGTACTAGAGAAGATAATCCGGGAGTCAGAAATAAAAACAAATGGAACGATATACAACCTGCCAATGCTTGGCCTATGCGGATGATGTAGCAGTGATTGCAAGAGCAAAAGAGAACCTCAAAAAAGCCATAAGTAGGATAGAAGAAAGGGGAAGGATGAGAGGACTAAAGATAAATGAGGAAAAAACAAAATACATGGAAATTACAAAGAAGAAGGATATTAAAAACAACAAAAGTTTAGATATAATAAACAACTTAGGAAAAATATGTATGTTTGAAAAAGTAGACAAATATAATTATCTGGGAGTAACAATAACATAGAGTGGACAAGAAAGGACGGAGATACAAGAAAGAATAGCGAAAGGACAGAGATGTTTGGGGGAATGAATCCAATATTGAAATTAAAGAATGAATCAAGAAAAGCAAAAGAAAGAATATATACGACAGTTGTCAGACCCACGGTGACATATAGATGCGAAACGTGGAAACTGAATGCAAGAGAAAAGGAGACGTTGGAGGTGTGGGAAAGGAGAGCTTTGAGAAAAATCTACGGAGGAAGGAAAGAAGAGAGACTGTGGAGAAGAAGAACAAACTACGAATTAAAATGCCTATATACGAAACCCCTTATAAGCCAAATCATAATAAGCCAGCGATTAGGATGGTTCGGACACGTGGCAAGGATGAAGGAGGAAAGACAGGCAAAGCAAGCCCTAATGAGAGAAGTGGTTGGAAGAAGAGGCAAGGGTAAACCTCAATCTACATGGATTCAGGCAGTAAAGCAAGATCCGTGACGATAAAAGCGAATCAAGTTCACGCGAGCGAAGCCGCGGGCACGGCTAGTCCTTAAATAATTGTCAATTTAAATAGCTCTTAAAATCCATGTATATTTTAATATTGAAATAATTTTCAACACAAGCTTAAGCAGCATGCATAGCACCAAATTCTAAATGGTTATTTTCCTTTCGGATCTTATTGCCGTTCAACACTACACTGATATTCTATTTGCGAAAGAAGGGAACGAAAAGATGATGCTAAGAAAGTTGCTTTTTTATAAAAAAGCTAAGCCTATACAAGGATCTAGAAATCGAGACATTTCAGGAGGCAAAAAAAGCGAAATCGACTAAAAGAAAACCCTACTGAAGAATTATTTGACTTTCGTTTATCCATTTTACCCTATCTACTTTTATTGGATTGGTGCGTCTTAAGAAGGGTTTGTTTTATTGGATACTTAATGCGGGCAAAATAGTAAAATTTATTTTTTAATATTTTTTAAGTATTTAGTAATATTTTACAGGTTTGCCAAAGGTTATTTGCATGCATAGGTAAGTGAGCTGGTAAAAAATTCGTAATATTATTGCGTACTAGAAAACTGAATACTCCGACACCAGTTCTCTGTAGTTTTTTTCAACCTCTCCTACCAAAAAGGAATATTTTCTTCTTGCTGGAAATGCGCTACGATTCAGCTGATATCCAAACAGGCAAAAACACCTTGCCAAGCAAGTACCCACCAGTACCATAGCTTTCAATAATATGGATAGTTATGGAAAAGATTATTATCAATCAGCATCTTTTAAAATATTCGGAATGATTTATAATTGATTATTATAACATCCGTAAGTAATAATCACTAGGACTGAGATACGAGAGGGACTGTCAAAATAAGAATGTTTTGTCTTTGTTGCTTTTGTTAAATGTGATAAGTTTGTTACTGTCTTGAAGAAGACTTAGGCACCTACACAATCGTAGCCCAGTGAGAACTCATCTCATATAGATTTGGAACAATGTAGTTGAATATTTTGGAGAATTTCGAGCTATTACATTTGATACGAATCGATCGACTGTGTTTGGCATAATTGTTGACTAAGTTCACGCTGGTATTTCCTCAAAGACCATTCTTTACATATCGCAGTTGGCGGGCTTCTTTTTAGTATTTTCACCATCGTTGTTCCTCAAGACACCATACTGTCTCCTTCTACGAGTATTTTTCGCCTATGTATTAGCTGTCTGCTAGATCAGGAATTGAATCTACAGCTTTATTGATGACACTTAAATACTGTTGTTGACTTGTACTTCAATTTCTAACCATGTTTAATAATGTTATTACACTACTCAGTATATATCACCACTACACCAAACACTTTACTTTAGCACTCGACGCGTGTTTCGCTAACTAGCTAGCTTCATCAGGAGCGATGGTTGACTAAAGCTAAACTATAAATCTGTCTTATTTATACTTAGCCTAATACCTGAATTAATCAAGCGGAACTAATTGCATGGACGGGGTCTTCTCCTATCAGATACATCTTTTATTGATTTTAGAATATCTAATGTTACAGTATGATCAGCTTCAAGGGCATGTTCAGCAATGCTAGACTTTTCTGTTCTGCCGTATTTTAAATGGGCTAAATGTTCTTTAAATCGTGTTTTAATTGACCTTCTAGTTTGCCCAACATACTATTTGTCGTAATCATTACAACTAATTTCATAAATGCCGCTTTCCTCACAATTAGGAACTTTGTCCTTGGGATTTCCTAAGGTATTCCTCAAATTGTCTGATGACTTATAACCTAAGGCGAGGCCTACCTTATTAAATACCTTATTGAGTCCCCTGCTATATTCTAGATTAACACGTAGGCTGAAAAGGTTTTGGTCTAGCTCTTTAAAACACAATTTTTTTGCAAAATTCGACTTTATTTATCAATATAGTCTCCTTAAAGAGCGATACAATCGTCCAACGCTTTTCTAACATTTCTACACTTTTCTTGTAAAGGGATTTATCTTTGTCTTCAAAATAAGCCTCAGTTTCGGCGATGACTTCTCCATTAAAGCCAAATCTCTTTCCCACGAAAATATTTTTGAGGTCTGCGTATAGATAATAGTCGCTAGGGGCTAAATCTGGAGAATATGGTGGATGAGGAAATAATTCGAACTTCAATTCATGCAATTTTACTATCGTAACCATTGACTTGTGACACGGTGCATTGTCTTGATGGAAGCACACTTTTTTCTTGTTCATTTGAGACCGTCTCTTTGCGATTTCTATCTTCAAATACACCAATAACTTTATATAATATTCGCTATTGATAGTTTTTAACTTCTCGGCATAGTTGATGAAAATTATTCCATGCGTATCCCAAAATACAAAGGCCAAAACCTTCCCAGCCGACTGTTGTGTCTATGATCGCTTCAGGCGACTTTCACCGGCTGCTGTCCACTCAGCTGAAGTCTAAACAGCGCTCAGAATAATCAACACGTTGTTGTTTTTGGTCCATTGTGATCAAACGTCGTACTCATTTCGAGCAGAGCTTTCTCATGCCCAAATGTTGATTCAAAATATAACCAACACGTACTTTTGATACCTTTAGGGTGTCAGCTATCTCGCGTAATTTCACTTTCATTATTAATCGAGTAAACTTCAATAATGAAAGGAATTGACTTATCTAGAACTGATGGCCTCGGCCACGTAATTAGTTCTGCTTGAATAATTCAGGTATAAGGTAGATTTGTTGTTTAGCTTTAGCCAATCATCGCTCTGGATGAAGCTAATATGGTTAGCGAAACACGCATCGAGTGCAAAAATAAAGTGTTTGGTATATAGTGGTGATATATACCGAGTTGCGTTATTACAGTATAAGAATTGTTATAAATAGCTTTCTTTTCCTAATTTTTCAATACCATTTTTCACATCAAGCTCCATCATTATTTCCTAGCAGCGTAAATAGACTTGAAATTGAAATAATACATTTTCTAGAGATTTCTTAAGTCTTATATACGTAATGTTATATATCACCAGTATTAAATAAAATGTCAAGCTGACCACACAGTAATATTTTTTCTTATTATACTATTTTTCTTTAAAAATATACTGAAAGTGTCCTTTTTTAATTCAGAGCATTATTTTACTTGGTTGTAGTATTTACCAAAAAATTCTTTCTTTTTCTATTTCCTATCCTTGTCTTTTTATAAAATGTTTTTCGTGTAATGATGTAACGAAGAATTTATATTGTGGGGAAAGTATTTTTTACAATTTGGACTACAGTATTTAAAAAATCCAAGTTCATCTTTTAAGGTGTCAGTCTAATGTTAATGCCAATAAAAAAGGATTTTTTTGTGAATTTTCTTAAGGAACTTAAATAGGAGTTAAAGAAAAAAAATTATACATAATATTTAGTGACTCTTAAAATATTTTTTTTTTAATACACATATGTTTAAATTGACCCAGGTATAGAGAATATTTTGAAAAATTCTAATTTCGGCGACGTAAAATATCTCCAGATTTAGACATCTGAAAACAAAAAATCAAAGTATAGTAAATCCCAAGATATAAGATCCTGTCTTCTTGCTTTTCAATGGGGCAATAAACGACCCTAGTAAGGTTTTGTGCATAGTTGCCAGGTATTACGATAAACGTATTTTTATTTTACCTGATTTGTATATCACCCTCCCTTGCACCTGCAATCATATTGGATTTATTTTTACCTATATATTTACTACCTGGTAACCCGGTTTGGATAATTTGATAATATAGACCTAATGACCACAGGTTCCCATTAGGATTCGAAAGATACTTTTTATTATTTTTATCTTTAGTTTTACTTACAACTTACAACGTAAGGGTTCTATTTTAATTATGTAGCGTCCATGGGAAAACTACAATAGTGGCTATCGCAAGAGAAAACATTTATCACTCGACGCTAAACAAATAGTGAAAAATATTTACGACAGTTTGGTAAAAAAGAAATTTGAATAAACAAAGTGCTTTGAAAGAGACCAGTGAACTAACAAAAACCCCAATTTCTACGATTAAGGGTATTGTAGGAAAACCATTACTCAGGAACAGGAAAAAAACGGAAAGATTTTCAAATGTATCATGTAGACGATTGTGAAAATGACGTCACCAGGAGAAAAATATATTCTATGTATGAAGAGCAGTTGGTGCCGACACTAGATAAAATAAAATTAAGACTGGTGCAGAACCGGACCAATATACATTGTGGCCGATCAACCGTTCACAGAATTCTCTTAAGAATGGGATTCACGTTCCGAAAAAATTAACAAAAGGCAAGTAGTGATGGAGTCACAAAGATTACGAATCTTGCGACATACTTATTTACAAGAAATTAAAAAGTACCGATCAGAGAATCGGCCAATAATTTACCTTGACGAAACATGATTCCATACTCATGACTAAGGACACCCAAATATGCAAAGCGTATATATTGCATATTTTGCATATTATATGCATTTTTCTAAATATTTGCATAAATGTTTTAAAAATAGCATATATGTGCATATTTGAAGGAATCTATAATAATGTAGGTCTTTGGCAGGCGTTTTCATTCATTTTTCGAAATAAGGGTCAATGTTTAGGCCGCCGCCGCCGCGCCGGTGGTTTTCCCCAAATAAATTTTATTATTTTATGGTCAGTAAAAACCAGTCAGTAAACCCCAGACGGCCATCAGAGCATGCTTGTATTATTAATTTATTAGATTTAATTTTTGGTTGTGCTTTTAAAGTGGTTACGTCGATTTGTGCTTTTTATCTTGTGAATCGTATTTTACTACAGTGAAATGCCCAAAGCCAGTAGTATGTCAGTGTGGATTAAATCATACAAAGAACTAAGAATCGACATGGGAAAAATCTACTGTTCTGCATGTGTTTAAATTGTAAGTATAATTTTTGAATACCTATTGAATATACAGGGTATTTCATTTTCGTTTAATATTTAAACATAACGAAATTTTTGCCAGGATTTTGCCGTTGATGCTATTTTCAATGTTATTTAAGTTATTTTTGTTCCATTTAACGAACAAAATTTCTATTTAATGAAACCACGAAATAGAAATACATACGTAAACGTATGTATTTCTAGGTAATCTAATAAAAAAGGTACAAAGCAGAATTTTAATGCCCTGCCCTAAGCATCTAGTTTTCTATTTAACGAATTTTTTCCTTGGGATTTTAATTAAATTTTTTTTTTTTTTATTGCAGATACCATGCGATAAAAAATTTCAAATAGAGCAACACGTGAAAACTGCTTGCCATATTGCCAAATTGAGTAAGACGAAACCTGGAGATAGGCTACAACACACATTAATGCAATGTTTCCAACCAACATACAAAAATAAAGAGCTAAATGAACAAGACACTTTAACCGAGATCTATGCCATACAATGATGACATCAAACATTCTGTTATCGAAGCTACGTAATCAAAACTTTACTTCCTTCCTCCGGAAGTATTGCAAATTTAATATCCCAGGTGAAACAACAATACGGAGAAACGATGTAAGCTCCTTGTATTCACAGGTAATTGAGGAAATTAAAGGTAAAATTCACAACGAACATTTTTACATATGTATTGATGAAACCACCGATTCAAGAGGACGGTATATTGCGCATTTATTGATTGGAGTTCTTAGCGACGATATTTTGCCAAAATCTTATCTGATTGCTTCCAAACAGTTAGAAAAAACAAATGCATTGACAGTGACCAGATTTGTTCAAGAGGAACTATCGAAGTTTTTTTCTTCCTACGCCTGTTCCAGGAGATAATTTTTTTGCTTATTTTGTCAGATGCAGCACCGTACATGATAAAGGCCGGGCAAAATTTGAAAATTTTTTATCCAAACTTAATACATGTAACATGTCTCGCTCATGCTTTAAATAGGGTTGCTGAGGAAATTAGGAATCATTTTCCGCTTGTGAATAGCTTAATTTCTAACATGAAGAAAATCTTCCTTAACAGGTTGACTGCCGATCTATATTTTTGAGTTTGTGGTTGACGCCGGTAAGATTTTTCCAAATATTTTTATTTTATTGTGGTAAATATGAATTAAAATGAGTCTTGGATGTGTTTTTTTTATGTGCCATTCAAAATATTAGAAAAAAAAATTTCACTCCGATCGGAGTAATCGGCATTGCAAGTGAAAATTTTTACTAGATGCCGAACACTCCAATCGGAGTGTCCAATTAAATAAGTAAAGAAATAATAAATCGAACTCATGAACTCAAAACATTTATTTCTAAATCATTTTTGTACATTTTTATGGTAATCCTCAAAGCAATTAAGGCAAAAACCTGGTTGTCCAGGGCACATTTTGCATTCATACACTGTTTGCTTTCTTATTTTATTTTCCTGCATTCTTTGCATTCCTTTCTGCTTACCCGTTTTGTTTCTTTAGTTCCTTTTTTTTCACTAACAATTTTTTCTACTTTGCTAATGCTGTGGACATTTATTTGGCCTGGAGGAATTTGCGGCAAATTAGTAATTGGTCGTCTGGCTAGTAAATTTCTTATGACATCCAATCGGAAGTCATATAATCGTAACTGGTCAGACCGCGAATATTTATTGTACAAAAAATAGGCGTTTATCATGCTCATTTGCAGCACATGCATGAATAACTTTTTGTACCACCGAATGGTTTCACGGCTGCAAGGATAATATGCCATCATTTGATCCTGTCTATCTATACCGGACATAAAAGCATTATATCC
>CM032454.1:212700736-212735302 GCA_019049505.1 Pachyrhynchus sulphureomaculatus | reverse complement strand
TCTCAACACGCTCGCCTAAACCATTCCTTTTTCTACATGCCTGTTCCAAGAACAAACTTGTTGATGTACTCGCCGATATACGTTATGTGCATGAATTATGAAAGGGTCAAACATATAGTTGATATTTTCTGTTGCAGTATGACATCTCTACGTAGGTCATGTTTAACTGTGGATTAGGTCTGTCTATTTTTTATTTTTGTTTTTCTTTAGCTTGTAGTGTAGTTATTAGAATTATTAAAATACTAATTTGATAAATACTTATCTATTTGTACTTGTTATATTTGAATGTTCCTATCCTATAATTGGATTGTTCTGTAGGATAGTTGTATTAAATAAATAAAATAAATAAATAAATAAATAAATATTAGTCATAATGCAGATAAGGATATGTTACAAAAGCCTCTAAATAAGATAATTTAATCACTATTGTTCATTCTATTGTTGCAATCAGTGTTTCTGTAAATCTGCTATTTCAAAATCTCCCAAAAATTTTGTTTTACGTTTCCAATAAAAGTATTTTCAAGAAACAAAAAGCGCAAACTTGAGCAAAAATTTTTTATCATATTCTACGTCCAAAACACTACCCCTGTGCCAAAATGCAGTCTGTTAACATTTAATAAGAGCTCAAAACCTCTGGCGACTGGGCTTTTCATAGTTGCTATAATTTTACCCCTGGGTAGATATAAAATTATGCCGAAGTACTCTTATGTTATCGCCTTAAGCAAGGATGACTGTTACATTATCATAATTTTCCATTGCACTCTCCTTAAATATTTCCTTAAAATAATTACACCTTTTTATTTTTTTCGATTTTTGTAGTTCAGTCGCATCATCATCCCACCTCATCATATATTCTGTCAGTAATTTCTGGAAAAGTGAGATATGAAAATAGCACAGTGGAAAATACAAATTTTACTTTTTATTTCTTTCCTGCTTCGTAGATTTTAAAACGCATTATGCAGTCGTGCGATTTTTCCTACCGTTGATTTATTTTAACTTATTTTTAAATGTAACAGGAGGTGTGAAAATATTTATTTTCATGCCCATTTAATTTGCAGAAATAAAAGGGAATTTTATACGTAATTTGTATGTTTTTTTTAGACTCGATTATATATTAAGGCAATCAATAACAATCACCAGTCCTTATTCTGCTCCTATTGACAGTTACGGCTTACAGGAAAGCTTTAACTGAACATTGATAAACTTCCTGCGAATATTATGAGGCACAAAAAGTTTTATTTTATTCAACTTTTTGAGAACTAATTATCTCAATCTTTTTTTTATAGATTAACTCATCAAAACAAACTTTTTCTAACTTTTCTTTTTCTCCATTTTATACGATATTTACTAATCCTTTTTTAAGGTTTTATCAACTAATATAATCCGTTTTGACCAGTCTGTCAAAGCCGAGCCTCTAATTATATATATATTAATATATATATATATATATATATATATATATATATATATATATATATATATATATATATATATATATAAATTCCTCGCCAAAATTAACGCAACAATCTAAAAATTAATTTATCTTTTTCGCATGTCAGTTTTTAAAGTTTATTGAGTATTTGAATAATAGGTTATCCATATTTTGTTTCGTTGTTCATGACAGAAATCAAAACAATTCGTTTAGATTTACAGTTTTAAAGAATTTTTTAGAAGATAAACAATTTTCTGTAATAATGCGATAGATTTTCTTTAAAAGCAAGCTTATAAATTGTTCCCCTTTTCAAAGTAATACGTTTTTGTGGTAGAATGTTTTATTTTTGACCCCGAAGAATTAGAAAAATGAATCGAACAAGGAATTTAACTGAACACGAGGTAGTGCGAGCCTCAGTTTTATTGGACGAGGGACATCGTCAGAGTTATGTTGCCAATTTGTTATGCAAACATCGTTCCACAATAAGTCGTATGGTAAGACGCTTGAATGAAGTAGGAACTTATTCTAGAAGGCTAGGGCAAGGGCAAAAAACGATGCACTAGCGACCTAGATGAATGTTTTATAATACAATATACTTTAAGAAACAGGACTGTCACTAGTTCTATACTAAGAAACGAACTCGAAGCTGTTCGCAATGTCACAATTTCTTCTAAAACAGTTAGAAGACGGTTAAATGAAGTTGGATTAAACAGTAGGAGACCACTGCGCCTTTGCTTACTAGAGAGAACAGAGTTGCCAGGTTACGTTTTGCTCGAAATCACGAAAACTGGTCTGTGGATGACTGGAAACAAGTTTTCATCACAGATGAAACTAGGGTTAGTCTAAAACATCCTGATGGTCGTGAGCGAGTATGGCGAAGACCAGGAGAGAAGTTTGCTCCTTGCAATATCTCTGTAAGGATTCCATTCGGCGGTGGCTCTGTTATATTCTGGGGTGGCATCTGCTTTGATGCTCGCACAGAGTTAGTTCCTGTCCGTACGAGATCCATGAATGCTGACCACTATCTTGAGAATATTGTAATAGAACATGTGATGCCTTTTGGTCATTTTGTGGGGCCCAATTTCCTGTTTATGCAAGACAACGCTCGACCTCACGTGGCTAGGGAGGTACTCGATTATCTTAACCAAGTTGATATACCGATTATGCAATGGCCACCAAAAAGTCCGGATCTGAATCCGATAGAAACATGTATGAGATCACCTTAAGAAAAATGTGAAACGTCATATACCTGCACCTAGAAACCTGAGGGAACTTGAAAAATGCAGTTATCACAGAATGGAAGTAAATTCCTCAAGATTTTATCCAAAATTTAATTAGAAGCATGCCTAGGCGCATAAACGCTGTCATCCGTAGTAGAGGAGGCAACACACGCTACTAGGTCCCAGTTACACCATTAATTTTGCTACTAGTGTCCCAGTTTATTTTTTTCATTATTACATAATTTCAACGGTTTTGTTATTAGGTCTTAAGAATAATTTTAATTCGAATCTTATAGAGAAATTTGGTAGCTAATTCACTTTTAAAGTATCCGAATAAGTTTTTTCTAACTTTTAGTGTAACCAATGTTCATAAAAAATTATTAAAACTAATTCATTATAGAGATTTGTATGATTTAATATATTGTTGCGTTAATTTTGTCCAGGAGTGTATATATTTAATAATTTTTGTTGTGAAACTCTCGACCGTACTTTTATATGGAATAGGGATTTATATCAGGTTTGCGGTCTGTAGATAATTAACACTTAATTGTTGTAATTTCAAGATTTCGTCATTATGTTATGACTTCATCAGGAAAAAAACCAAAATAAAGTAAAATACGAAACAATGGGTCAGACAAATTGTGAACTACAATCGCTACTTGGGAAGAATTTACCAACTAAGAGTATGTTGTATATGTAAAATAAAAATATATATTTATATATATATATATATATATATATATATATATATATATATATATATATATATATATATATATATATATATATATATATATATATATATATATATATATATATATATATATATATACGAGGCATGTTTTTTTAAGTAAGTACCGTTTTGGAATTAAAAAAAGACGTGCAAAGATATCGCTATAATTTTATTTTTACATGAAAGCCTGTACCTTAATCTACTTTTCTACATAATTTCCGTGAATATTGAGGCACTTGTCATAACGTGGCACCAGTTTTTGAATACCCTCCTCATAAAATTCTGCCGCCTGACTTGTTAACCACTGTATCACAAATGTTTTGACTTCGTTATCGTCTTGAAGACGCTGACTACCCAGGTGCTTCTTCAAGTGCAGGAACAAATGGTAGTCGCTGGGCGCCAGATCAGGGCTGTATGGAGGATGATCTAGAGTTTCCCATTTAAAAGATTTGATGAGATCTTTGGTCCGATTAGCCACATGTGGACGGGCATTGTCATGCAGCAAAACGATACCCTTACTCAACTTGCCACGTCTTTTGTTCTGGATTGCACGACGCAGATTGTTCAATGTCTCACAATAAGACGCTGCATTGATTGTCTCATTACGAGGCAGAAACTCCACTAGCAATACTCCTTTTCTGTCCCAAAAAAACTGTGCACATGATTTTGCGGGCAGAAATTGTTTGCTTAAACTTCACTTTTTTGGGTGATGATGAATGTCGCCATTCCATGGATTGTTGTTTCGATTCTGGTGTGACGTAGGCCACCCATGTTTCGTCACCAGTAACAATTTGGTCTAAAAAATGTTCACCTTCATTGTGGTACCGCTCAAGGAAAGTCAATGCACTGCCTAAACGTTGGGTTTTGTGCAAATCCGTCAACATTTTTGGAACCCAACGTGAACACAATTTCCGGTCATTCAAGTTCTCGGTCACAATGCGATACAAAACACTACGAGAATATTGAGGAAAGCAGTCGCACAATGATGAAATTGTAAAGCGTCTGTTTTCTCTCACCTTTTTCGTCCACTTTACTGCCAAATCTACATTAACGACCGAAGGACGCCCACTCCGTTCTTCATCATGCACATTTGTGCGGCCATCTTTAAATGCTCTCACCCATTTCCTTACCATTCCATCATTCATAATGTTTTGTCCGTAAACTTCACAGATCTCATGATGAATATCGATCGGTTTTACGCCTTTAGCACTAAGAAATCGTATAACAGCCCGTACTTCACAATCGGCGGGACTCACGATTGTCGGAGGCATCTTAAACACTCAGTAAACAACGTATACAATGAAGAATCAGACTGTAATGGCGTCAGTGCGTAGACATGAGATGTAGGTTACCAGCGCGCATGCGCGGAACGCCGACCGTATCGCTGCGGCGGCGGAATCGCAAAACGGTACTTACTTAAAAAACATGCCTCGTATATATGTATGTATGTATGTATGTATGTATGTATATGTTAGTGGGTATCAATGTACAGCTGACTGTTCGATGATGTCTTGATGTAGACAATCTCGGCGTGATTCAGTAGGCTGTCGCTGATGCTGATGTGTTTGCATCATCTCTTAATTGTTTAAGGAGCCATTTTTCTCAATTTCGATAGCTTCTCGGATGATTCTTGTATTGTAGTATTATACTGTAGCTATTTGTTTACAACTGTTAAAATCGATTTTATGGCCTGTTGCTAGCTGCTTTTGATGTAGTTTATGTTCCTGAAGTCTTGCAGATTTTCTTTTATTGGCTTGTCTTATGGAGGCCTCAATGCAATTGCCATATAGAATGCTATATCGTCCCTAGTTCTCTAGCTTTATTTTATCTCTTGTGAATTTGTTACTCTAACTAGCACCTGCTACATATTTTCTTTTAATTTAAAAGCAAGCCAATTTTGCGTCAAAGTTTTTGAATCATTGGTACATATTCCAATAACCTAATTATATATTCAAATTAATGTGCCTAAAGTTAATATTAGACATAACTGTAAATATTCTTATTACACACTGACATACAGATTAAATAATTCATTGCTTTCTCTTATATATCCAATGAAAATTTATTACAAATGGTAAACAATATGATATACAAAGCATTAATTTTATTTACTAGACTATACAACGATCGTAATTTATTCTTTTAATTCATTATAAAATTAATTTCTATTATTATTAGCATTGTTGTTAATTCATATATATATATATATATATATATATATATATATATATATATATATATATATATATATATATAGGCACGTTCCAAAACAGCTATAAGAACTGTTATGACATATACTGCGGAAACCAGGCCGGAAACATCGAAAACCAAAATACTACTGGAATCAACAGAAATAAAGATCCTTTGCAGAATAGCCGGAGACACTTTTGGATGGGGGAAGAAGTGAAGATATAAAAAACAGGTGTGGGGTAGAGGATATCAACGATTGGCTGATGAGACGGACAAGAAAGTGGAATGAACACATTGGTAGGATGACTAGTGAGAATTTCTCGTGATAGGTCACCATTAGGACATAGAAGTGTGAGCTGCCCCCAGAAGAGATGGCGTGATGGTCTGAGTATATATATATATATATATATATATATATATATATATATATATATATATATATATATATATATATATATATCATCTCATCCCATAAACCTTCCGAAATCCATTCCTGAACATAGGCTTCCCTCACTGATCGCCATCACTCTCGGCATTGGGCAATTCTATACCACATTAATCCCGTTGACCTCTTGATATCGTTTGCCCATCGGATGAGTGGTCGTCCCCTGGAGCTTCTTCCGAGATATGGCCTCCATTTTAAAATAGAGTGTGGCCATCTTCTCTCTTGGTCACGAGCTATATGTTCCGCGTAATTTCATTTCAGTTCCGCCACAGCCTCTGCTATATCTCTGAATTTTGTCATGCCTCGGATCCAGTCATTTCTCTTTCGGCCCCTCACAGATATTCCGAGCATCTGCCTCTAAATTGCTCTTTGTGTAACTCTAAGTTTGTGCATAGATTTTTTCGTTAGAGTCAATGTCTGAGCCCCATATGCCAAAATCGGCTGAACACATTAATCGAAAATTTTTGACCGCATAGTCATTGGTATATTTTTATTCCTGAGTGTGTCTCCGAGTCTACCAAATGCACCCCAGACGAGTCTCCTTCGTCTGTCGATTTCAACTGTATGGTTCTCTTTGCCTAATGCAATTGTGTGCCCCAGATACACATATCTTTCCACATTTTCAAGTATTTCGTGCCGCACATGACTTGGAGATGTTCATGTTGAGGCCTATTTCTAGTTCTATCAGCATCTGTTGGAGGTCTTCAGTATTTTCAGCTATGATAACGTTATCATCGGCATATCTCAGGTGATTCAGCCGTTTTCCATCTACTAGAATACCTCTATCATGCCAATCTAACCTTTTGAATGCATCTCCAAGAGCCAACGTAAACATCTTTGGTGACAATACATCTCCCTGTCTTATGCCTCGTTTTATTCTAAAAGGTCTGGTTTTTTCATTGACATAAACAGATGAAGTGGCGTTATTATATATATACTTTAAGATTTCCACATATCTGGAGTCCACTCTCGCATTTTCCAGTGTTCTGAAGAAGCAAGCCCAATGCTCCACTGTGTCGAATGCCTTTTGAAAGTCGACAAAAGCTAAGCAAATCTCAAAGTTATACTCTACAGCCTTTTCTATCAAGATTCTCATTGTTAGGAGATGCTCACATGTACTATAATCTCTTCTATATATTATATTATATATATATATATATATATATATATATATATATATATATATATATACATATATATTGGGTTGTTGAAAAATTATTTATTTAAAAACAAAATTCAGAAAATTGTCTTTTATCTTTTGAAAAAACTTATTAAACCAAATATATACCGTTCTGTCTCATGATCTTCGATTACTTTTCTGGTAACGCCATAATTCTACCACTGTAGAACTTCTGTCGTTTCTGAGCAAAAAATTATGACAAATAATTTGCACAGGCCTCTTTTTTAAACTAACTTAACAGCATTAAGGGAGTTCTACAGAGACTGAAACAAATTATAGTCTGACGATGCAAGATCTGAGCTATATGGCGAATGCATTAAAATTTCCCAGCCAAGTTCCCGTAATTTTTGCCAAGTCATCAAAAATGTGTGTGTGGTCTGGCGATATCATGGTGGAAGATGACACCATTTCTGTTGTGTCGAATCATGTAGCACACAGAAATCGAGATTCTTTCTGTCGCCAGCTTTCTTCAAATGATTTTAAACTATTTGATGATGGGTGTTTAGTTCCTTGACGATGTCATGGCTAGTTATATGCCGGTCTTCCTCAACTTTTGCTAAAATTCTACCAATTTTTCTATCATTGGTCATTTTTAACATCGAAATTTCCAGAATGAACGCGACTGAATAATCTTTTGGCTGTTAATTTTGATAACGTATCTTGACCGTAAACAGCACAAATTTCTTCATCGGCCTGCGCAGGATATTTTTCTAATTTTACTTTTACTTCCCGTTAGCCAGGAAAGTAAACACAATAATTTACCTGCTGTTCCATAAGTACGAAGTTACCCATTTGTATCTCTAAAATATGTTTCGTATTCAACTTAACATTTTTTTAGATTACTCTGGAAATTGTCAATCCCCTCCATTTACCTTGAAAATTAGAAATAATGAAAAAGCAAAAACACTAAAGTAAATGCATATTACCATACATACTCTAATCACCCTTTCAACCCACTGCCACATGCCTTTCACCCTCATATATATTTTATTGTAAATATTCAATACCCAATTAAGAACTAGAAAATATTTTGCTAATACTATTGGAAGGATATAATGACCTCTACCACTTTCACGCTCTTCTCATGTTAACAATAAAAATACTATTGAAACTAATATTTAACGATCCCCACACCTTTAATCCATTTTTTTTTTGGATTAAAATTAAAAGTGATTAAAAAGAAACCTAATTTTTGAATCTCTCGACGTTAAAATACTTGAGAAGAACATAAAATGCTATATATGTATGTGTATGTATGTATATATATATATATAATATATATATATATATATATATATATATATATATATATATATATTTTATTGGTCTAGCACACGTGCTGCAGGGAAGTCCCTAAAGCGCTCCAGGAGCGGCACGAGTGCGGAAAAAGAGATTCACGTTGTTCTCGAATCGCTGTAAATTGTACTCGGTGGGAAACACAGCGCTGGGCAAATTATTCCAAAGGGATGACGTTCTCCATATAAAAGATTGCTTGAAAAGCGTTGTACGCGGAGCAACAAGCTGAACCTCATACGGATGCGAAGCACCGCTTTGGGAGGAATTAAGCGGGCTACATCCTTCGAACACTTTCCATGAAAATACTTGTAGAACAGACTCAAGTCGCCAACCGTTCTTCGATGTTCCAGCGAATCAAGGCCGCCGGTCAATTCCGGGTCCCCAATCAGACGGACCGCTCTTCTCTGAACAGAATCCAACAAATGCAGTGTATGTGTGGGAGCGGAGCCCCAAACGTGGGAGCAGTATTCCATAGTTGGTCGAATTTGGGTTTTGTAAAGAATTAACAGTTGTTGTGGGGTGTAAAGCTTTCTGGTTCTAAATAATATTCCCAACTTTTGAGAAGCTCTCCTTGCTATGCCTGCAACATGTTCATGCCAAGACATATTTGCTCCCAAACTAACGCCCAACAAATTGAGCGACGATGCTAGGGGAATGGAGTGCCCCGACATAACTATGTCGGTTCAGCAACGTTAACTTTTTTAGAAAAAACTGCCGATTGGGTTTTTGTAGCGTTAAATTCCACTTGGTTACTGTCACCCCAAGATAGAATTTCTTCCAGGTCTTTGTTAAGTTGAACGACCTCCTACTGTCTGCGGATATTCGCCTGAGCAGCCGATGTCCGAGCGTTCAAGGTGAATGAAGAGACAAGCGTACTGTCATCTGCAAAGCTATAGATTGGATTCCCGGTCTTTTCCAGCAGATCGTTAATGTAAATGAGAAAGAGAGTAGGAGACAGTATGGAGCCCTGGGGCACACCAGCGTTGATAGTGAGGGTGTTAGAAAGAAATCCGTCGACCGCCACTCGTAAAGACATGAGAGCCACAAACAGAACCTTTCAGACATACCATAAGAGCGCAACTTAGCCAACAGTCCATCGTGCCAAACACGGTCGAATGCCTTGGATATGTCAAGAGCAACCGCTCGAGATTCTCCAAAGTGTTCAATTGCGTTGTTCCAAACATGTGTTACATAAGTCAGAAGATCTCCTGTTGATCTATGTTTACGAAAACCATATTGGTGATCGCTAATAATATTGAATCGTTCAAGATATTTTAGAAGATGCTCATTGATAACCTTTTCCATGACTTTCGATATTATTGAAAGCAGTGCAACTAGTCGGTAGTTATTTGGCAAGGTCTTCTTACCTTTTTTAGGTATCGGCTGAACCGTGGCACATTTCCAGCAGGACGGAAATATTCCCTTTCTGTAGGATAGGTTAAAAAGTCTACAGAAAACTGGTGTTAGTTTCCCTTGCACAGTTTTTGAGAACTATGGCAGGTATTCCGTCAGCGCCAGAAGCCTTCTTGGTGTCTAGCTTCATTAATATATATATATATATATATATATATATATATATATATATATATATATATATATATATATATATATATATATAAATTCAATACCACCCCGCCAATGATCTCAACAGCACCGTTATACACAAAATCCTTCCCCACATAGATGGTCTCACCCTTAAGCTCATTCAAATTTTCAAACAGGAAAACATTCGTTTCTCCAGAACCATCCCACATAAATTAAAACAACTTTATACAAGAGTTAAAACACCCATTACCAAAGAACAAACTTCCAATGTGGTCTACGAAATCTCAAGCAAAGACTGCACATTCTGTTACATTGGACAAACGTCCCGTAGCATAAGGGGAAGGTTAACTTCGCACATGAGTGACTGTAGAAGGGGTATTAAATCTTGTTCCCTTGCAGAACATTCAATTGACAATGACCATCGTCCAGACTATGACAATGTGGAAATAATTTATAAACAGCAAAACTATAATATTTTTGGAAATGGTTGAGATGGTGCGATGAACAGAAGGACCGATTTGGAAGATCTTAGCATCATCTCAAACTTTCTAATGATCTGTCACAAAATTAGGACATTATACAATAATACTAATACATAAAAATCTTTTATTTTATTTTATTTCTTTACTTAATAATATGTTAAAAGTTTTTACACCATAACAAATTACACTATATATAATTTACTAAAGTTTTGTAATTCAGGGTCTATTTTAGTTCATGTCTACCAACTGTACAACACGACTATCACTGTTACTCTTATAAAACTGTCAATTGCTTTTTTTTACTAACCTAAAATTTAAAACCAAGTGTTCTGTTGTCCCGGGACAATATAACCGGAAAATATATTTACTACGTCGTAATTCTTTATAAAATTTCTCGATCCATTTTCCTATAATCATGCCAGCTTCAACTGGATAATCTCACGTTTGTAAGTCTAACTTTCTTATAGTTGTGTTTTTGAAAACCGACTGTAAATAATTTCTAGATGTTCTGAAGAAGGATTGAATATATTCGAAGCCTTAATAATTAAACAAAGAGTTTTAATGACCAACTGTTTTTGACTGCATCCTCATCCTCCAAATATATATATATATATATATATATATATATATATATATATATATATATATATATATATATATATATACATATATATATATATATATATTTTTATTTTTCGACATAGTCTCCTTTTAGGCTTATACACTTCGTCCAACGATGTTCTAGTTTGTTGATCCCTTCCGAATAATAGGATTTGTCCAAGTCTGCAAAATATCCATTAGTGTCTGCAATCACCTCCTCGTTTGAATAAAATCTTTGTCCCGCCAGCCATTTCTTCAAATTGGGGAACAAATAGTAGTCCGAGGGAGCCAAGTCTGGAGAATAGGGGGATGTGAAACGAGTTGGAATCCTATTTCCATTAATTTTGCGACCACAACTGCTGAGGTGTGTGCTGGTGCGTTGTCGTGATGGAAAAGGACTTTCTTGTGGGTCAATCGCGGCGTTTTTCTTGCAGCTCGGTTTTCAAACGGTCCAATAACGATGAATAATATTCACCTGTACTAGTTTTACCCTTTTCCAGATAGTCGATGAGGATTATCCCTTGCGAATCCCAAAAGACAGTCGCCATAACCTTTCCGGCCGAAGGAACGGTCTTCGCCTTTTTTGGTGCAGATTCCCCCTTGGTAACCCATTGTTTAGATTGTTGTTTGGTCTCAGGAGTATAGTAATGTATCCATGTTTCATCCACAGTGACGAAACGACGCTTAAAGTCCTCCGGATTCTTCTCGAACAGCTGCAAACCATCCTTGCAACACTTCACACGATTCCGTTTTTGGTCAAGCGTGAGCAATCGCGGCACCCATCTTGCGGATAGCTTTCTCATGTCCAAATGTTTATGCAAAATATTATGTACCCGTTCAGTCGAGATGCCCACAGCACTAGCAATCTCACGCACCTTAACTCTTCTGTCATCCATCACCATATCATGAATTTGATCAATGATTTCTGGAGTCGTAACCTCCACAGGCCGTCCAGAACGTTCAGCGTCACTTGTGCCCATATGGCCAGTCTGAAAATTTTGAAACCACTTATAAACTCTTCTAATCGAAGGTGCAGAGTCACCATAATGTTTATCAAGCTTCTTTTTTAGTCTCCTGAGGCGTTTTGCCTTTCATAAATTAATGTTTAATCACCACACGAAATTCTTTTTCGTCCATTTCTTGAAAATCACTCGACTTCCTTGATTCACACGAATGCCAAACACAAAGAAATAGACCAATATGGCTGAAACTTGGTGTGCGTTCATTCAAGAGATGCTACTAACTAAACATGACCTCGATACGCGCCGGTGGTGCCATCTCTCGGACTTTGCACGGACTTTTCAAACCAGCCTCGTATATATATATATATATATATATATATATATATATATATATATATATATATATATATATATATATATCGGTCAAACTCGCCAATATTTACAGGGCAGGCTAAATAGTCTTAAATACGATGGTAAACCTACTTTTAATTACAGTTTTGACTTTGCAGCATAAATATTCTTAAAACTGAACTTCATATAACTTAACGTGAATTTCAGGAGACAATATGTATTCCTGGTAAAAATATGACTTGTGGCCCCATATCTTTTAAAGTTCTAATTAAACTTAGATACTTAGTAGCAGAAGAGAGCAAGATCTGAATTATTACTTTGCACCATTTCAAATTGTAACTTCCTTATTACGACCTCTGTTTTCGGAAGAGAACTGTAAACTTTATATCGGTATTAAAATTTTACCGGAGGCGATTATAACTTTAAACATCCGTTCTAATTGCTCTTCACCTTAATGGCTTTTCGGATTTCACAAATTTCCATAAACGAATTACATCTTTATTTTCCATCTTAAAAGTTGTAAGAGAAAAACATGACCCTCCATTAATTCTCAACTTATCAATAAATACAACACTTACTCCCCTCTACTTTTACATATTCCTTGTCCTAATACAAACCCTTTTAATCGTAGTTACTTTTACCAGTTACCAGTGGCGGCTCGTGATGGAATTTGGTGGAGGTTCACATACCTCACAAGGTTATGTTGTATGTAGCATTATTATCCAATAAGAGCGTAAAAACACGATTTCCAGATACCTAGTTATTTTAAATTTTATGCATTTATTTAAATGCAGTCCATATTAGAAATATAGCAAAATTCATTGTTTTGTTTAAAACATCTAACAATAAGCTGAACATTTTAAACACAATGTTTAAACGAAAAGTCCATACGGCGATTTTTTAAATTTGCAAATTTGTCAATCACTAATTAATTAAAATCACTAATATATTCTATCATTTTCTTTTCTATTGACAACATTCGCAATGCTGAAAGTCTTTCTTCATTTATGGTACTTCTTAAAAACGACTTAATTCTTTTTAAAGTGGAGAAATTTCTTTCGGCTTCAGCAGTCGTCATCGGAATAATAATAATTAGCTGCAGTAAAGTGTACGTTGCGGAAAATACATTTCGTAAGTTATTTTCGTTTATAAATCGCTAACAATACACCCCTCCTGGAAAATTTCTAATATCTGGCCGTTTATAAATAAGTTCAAGTTCAGTTTGTTATCTAATTTTTTTATCCAAAAATAGATATGCCTGAACTATATCATTTAAATACGATCAGACAAATGAAAGAAGGAAAAGCCCCTGGCCCTGATAACTTTCATTCAGAATTCTTGAAGCTTCTGGACGATAATAGCATCAAACAGATAACACACATATTTAGTCGTATTTATGAAACCGGGAACATCCCGAGGGATTGGTTAAAATCAAAATTTATAACACTACCAAAGAAACTATGAGCAAAGAAATGCGAAGACTTCAGAACGATTAGTCTCATGAGTCATCTATTAAAGGCATTTTTAAAAATCATACATAGAAGGATCTACAAAGTTTGTGAGGAGCACATGGCAGAGACGCAGTTTGGATTTCGTGATGCGTGTGGAACAAGAGAAGCCATGTTTAGTATCCAGGTGCTATTTCAGAGATGTCGTGACGTTAACTGTGACGTGTATGCTTGCTTCGTGGATTATCGCAAGGCCTTTGATAGAGTGCAACACCATAGACTCATGGAGATACTGAAGCAGGTGGGGTTTGACGATCGTGACTTAAGGATAATTGCACATTTATATTGGAATCAGACTGCCTGCATAAACGTGGATGGAGACAAATCTGGAGCAATAAACATATTACGAGGAGTTAGACAGGGGTGCGTTCTACCGCCACTATTATTTAATATCTACTCCGAACATATATTTAATAAAGCTCTCGAAACCAATAACGCAGGAATACTTGTAAATGAAAAACGTTTAAATAACTTAAGGTATGCGGACGACACCGTAATTATCGCAGATAGTCTGGCAGACCTACAGGAAACTGTGACAAGAGTGGTAGGGGTTGGTCGGGAGTACGGGCTCGATATAAATGTAAATAAAACCAAATATATGGTGATCAGCAAAAATAATATCCCGCATGAGGATCTGATAGTTTCCAATAATCAACATATTAAACGAGTCAATAAATATACATACCTGGGATCTGTACTGAATGACCAATGGGATCACTCACAGGAAATAAGGTGTCGTATAGAAAAGGCGAGAGCTGAGTTTGTTAAAATGGCATCAGTTTTTAAAAACCGCTTCTTGACAATAACGACTAAGGTACGACTTCTCCGCTGTTATGTCTTCTCCGTCTTGCTTTATGGAGCAGAATCCTGGACTGTAACTGAAGCCACCATGAAAAAGCTGACGGCGTTTGAAATGTGGCTGTATCGCAGAATCCTGAGGATTTCATGGGTGGATCACGTGACCAGCGAGTAAGTTCTTGGAAGAATGAAAAAACCCACGGAGATAATAACCACCATAAAAACACGGAAGTTAGAGGACCTGGGCCATATAATGCGTAATGAGAAGAGATATGAATTACTACAAGAAATACTGCAGGGGAAAATTCCGGGTAAACGTGGCCCGGGCCGCAGGAGGATCTCGTGGTTGAAAAATCTTAGAACGTGATTTTCGTTAACAACCCCCGCGCTTTTCAGAGCAGCCGTAAATAAAATTACAATAGCCAGAATCATCGCCAACGTCCGGACCAGATAGGCACCAGAAGAAGAAGAAGATATCATTTAAATAGTGCGATGGGAATTTATTTTCGAACTCCGAGACCTTAGAAGATATAAACAGAAGCGAACCACTGAGATGACTATTAAATAAAAACCTTTCCTTAATTTGAATTCATATATAATCACATACTTCTTTTGCTGCAACTACTTTCGTTAAATAAGGATCTTCCTTACGTCTTTTATTCTGAAAATAAACAATTAAAGTAGGAATTTCTTCAGCATTTTGTCTTTCAGTCGCTATACAATTTTCAAATATATTAATTGCTGTGGCTACCTGTGCAGGATCAGAAGTCGATTTTTGAAAACTGTTATATAGGATATTGGCGTGTGGCATAATTTTATGAAGAAATGTTAGCCAGAATACAAATTATGCATCGTATAACATTCTACGGATTGCAGAGGCTTGATTAATTGTGGTAGATTGTTTCGAAATTTTCTACCTTCTCCTTATATTCGATAAGTGCTTCTCTGTTCTCAAAAATAATATTTAAAGCTCTACTTTTAAAAAGCCACCGTGTCGTAGAAGTGATAAGTGTGCCAGATCGACTACCCCGCTTTTCAACCAACTCACTTCAGCACTTTCAGATGCAAATAGCAAACATGAAAAACAAAACAAGCTGTTTTTAACACTGCATCTGCATAGCCATTTATGTTTTTCATATAATTCACTTTTAAATCTTCTTTTGAACTCGTGTTTTTGTCCCTTACTTACTTGAGTAATACTAAGATTCGGAATCCGTTTTCCCGCACGTTTCACTTTAAATTTGTCTTCTAAAGGCAACTTCGAAAAATTTTGTTTTAAATAATTCACTGTATATTCCAAGTTTCTTTTAACGCCTAACAATTTACTACACCCCGGCTGTGCATCCATTTTTTCGTTTATTACATCAATTATAATCAGTTTATGTCTGTATGTAATAAGATTCACGACTTAATACTAACAATAAACCCTTTGTTGCAAGGACTGGAACCGCTTAGATTAGATGTCAAATATAAACGAATCAATACGAAGCTTCTATCCCAATCCAAATCCGCAAGAACACCAAGTAAGTGTGAATCATGGATAGAGAAAACCGACGAATTTACATCTTCGTATTAGAGAGAGACACAATTTGCCAGAATGCAAAAACGTATAAAACGAGATAGCGCCGTATACAGCCTTGCTTTACATCCAGTTCTTAAGTTTGTGCGCTTAGGGAGCTTCAGTGACAACTCGAGGTTTAACGGTACGTAAAGTATTAGGGTTGTTATAAATTGTTCTTGTCCATTTATAGGGAAAGTTCACTTCTTTAAAAGACATTTGTATGACTAAGGTATAATACAAAATAATTTGCTTTTTGCCTTGTTGTTGACAGGGAGTTCACGTCCTCATGTGCTCTTATAGAGGAGCCGCCACTGCTGAGCTGATTCATCTCTAACCTACTTAAAATTGCATGCAATTTCAAATTCGATAGTAAAATGTAATCTGAACGTCCACATATTTGTTTGTGGGTTTGTTCCGCAATCTCTCCTAAACAGATTGACAAGTTTGAGTGAAATTTTAGGCACGTTGCGGTTTTGATTTGAAATATTACATACAAATAATTATATTTCCTTCATTTATGGACTGACTTTTATTAAAATATTTAATAAAATTGATGAACATACGCTTTGGCCCTGATGGCACTGGAAACTTAGTTTGACTGTGAGGAACACATATTAACGCAGGCGAAGCTGCAGATACAGAATGCTGAAAAATAAATCCTCCATGCCACTCTTAGAGTATGATTTTTTTGATTTGCTTGTAAGAAAATAAAAAACTGACCAACCGGACTTGCGCAATTAGTGTCCTGAACGGCGATTGCTTTTTTAAAATAATTTTTTTTTTTTACTCTAAAAGAGTTTTCAATTTATGATCTTGACATTTTTGTTTTTTTTATATAATAAATAAATAATATAATGGAAGACATGAACGGAAGGGGGGAAAAGAGAACGAGGGAATAGAATGGTACCTAAGAAAACAAGGAGAGACAGTGAGAAACAATAACGGCGAACGAATAATATACTAGATAAGTTTGGAAAACAAATTAAAGAACGGTAATACACATTTCAAGAAAAAGGAAATTCACTGAATAACCAGAGAAGTGATCTCGAGAAATGAAAAACGAATTATAGACAACTTTTTAATACATAAAGAAATTTGGGATATAGTAAAGGATATTGAGATAAAAAGAAGCAAGGAGATAGGAAGCAAAAAAAAAAACGAAAGTGAAATTAAAAATTTATTATTGGCGATTGAAGATCGTAACATTAAAAGAATGGAAGAACTTGAATTGTGGCAAAAAAAATGTGAAAAGAATACAAATGAAGTCCAAAAAATTTCGTGTTTATTGGAAAGCTTAAAATCAAAAGGTGCCAATGTAAATGAGAAAGTAATAGAAGACAAAATCGACGATTTTAAAAAATGAAGTTCTAAATAAAATAACAAATGAAATGAAAACAAACAGTGAAACAATTAAAGAATTATGCCAAAAAAGCAATGGAAAAATTAACCATATCTCTTAAGCGGAAACTGTGAAAAATAAAATTGTGGTTAAACCTAAAGTAAATAAAAACAATTACGAGACAAAAAATGATCTAAAAAAAATAATTGAGCCTACTGAGGGGCTTATAAGAGGAGTGAGAGAGATTAAACGTGGTGGTTTAATTTTAGAATGTACAAATGAAAATACCCGCGAAGAAGTGCAAAAACAAATTAGTGAAAAATACAGAGAAGAATATATTGTTGAAGAAGCTCGAGATAAAAACAAAGAAGGGAAAATATTTCAAATTACTGGCTTAACAAACAAATTGTCAAATGAAAGATTAATTCAATGCATAAAAAAAACAAAATAAAATTTGTGAAGAAAAAGATTTTAATGTAATAAAAGTATATGAAGAGAAAAGATTTCGCCAAGAAAATATATTGCATTAATAGAAACTGATTGTAAAACGTTTATACAAATTGTGAATTATAAACGACTCAATGTAGAATGGGACTGGTGTAGAGTTTTTGAACACCACAATGTCTTACGGTGTTATAAATGTTTAGGATATAATCACTTCGCTGTAAATTGCAGAAATAAGAAAGCTTGCAGCAAATATAGTGGAAATCACGATAAAAATGAATGTTGTGTTAATTGCACTGAAGCAGTTAAAAAGTTTAACATCGATATTGATATAAACCATAATGCCTTTAGTATGAAATGTCCAACACACTTGAGTAAAATTAAAAATGAAAAGTAGCAACCAATTCAAAATGGACTGACTTGCATATATTTAAACATAAGTAGTTTACTAGCCAATAAAAACGAACTTCTTGTGCTAATAGAAAAAACTAAACCAAATGTCGTATTCTGTTCCGAAACTCGTATCACCAAAGAAATAAATGACAGTGAAATCAATATCCCAACATATAAGAGTGTAATCTGTAGCTCACACAGTCGACATACAGGAGGAGTTATAATATAGGTACATAATGAGTTAGAGCACAAAACAGTATATAATGAAGCAATAAGTGAAAATCTTTGGTGCATTATTATCAGGCTTAAAAATAATATTAAATTACAATTAGGTGTTCTTTATCATTCGCCAAACAGCAATCACATGGAGTTTATATAATATGTGCACAATATAATTGAAGATAAATTTATGACTTACTCAAACAACATTATGGTTGGTGATTTTAATATAGATTTAAATGGAAACTCTATACATAGAAAGAACTGGAAAATGTATTTAGCTCTACAGCAATGAAACAAATTATAACATTTGATACAAAAGTGAGTGAAAATTCGAGTACGAAAATAGATCATCTATACACAGATATAAACAACGTAACAAGTACTAAACTAGAAAACGATCAAATATCAGATCATGAAACAATATTATTCAAAATACCAATTGTGAAAAAGTACAAAATGAGATTAACGAAAAAAATTATTTCCTGAGAAAACTATGACTGATAAAATTATCGAAATGTTACGAATGATAAATTTCGGTGATATGTTAAACGGTGATATAGATTTTAAGGTGTTTTTTCATAGGCCACGCATTGAAGGATATTATGTTATCGCTGACTGAAGAAAAAACCGTAAATATAAAGTTGATGAACAAATGGTATGATTGGGATCTGACAGAAATACATAGAATAAAGTATGAAAAATACCAAATAGCCAAAATAACTAATGATTGGGAAGATTACAAGACAAAAATTATTTAAAAATATGATTAAACAAAAGACAGTGCAATATGTACAGAATAAAATTGAAAATAATCAAAGAAACAGCAAAGAAATCTGAAGAGTTTTAAAAGAAGAAATTTGTATGTCAAAAAGTATCAGTGCAATAAACAGAATCGTTATGAATGGTAAAATAATTGAAAATGAAATTGTTGAACTTATAAATAAATTCTTTGTTCAGAGTGTCATTGACATTAAAATGGTATAGACGTTGTGCAGAATACTATGGGAAATACAAATATAATTAATCACCAATTTAAATTTCAAACAGTAGATAGTAATGAAATAATTGAAATAGTTAAAAAATTTAAAAATAAAATTGGCGGTAAGAATATTTTATCTGAAGGTGTAATTAAACTTTCTATAACGTACATGGCTTTTTTTACGCCAATATCATCAATAATAGCATGCTGCAAGGAAAAGTGCCTAACGAATGGAAAACTTCCAAAATTGTGTCAATTGAAAAAATAAAATATACTATAAAACCTGAACAGATTCGGCCAATAAATACGCTTCCAAGTGACGAAAAAATCCTTGAAACAGTGATAAAAAATCAGTTACTGCAATATTTGAATGAACAATATTATTATTCCAGAGCAATCGGGTTTTAGAAGCAAACACTCATGTGAAACTGCAATTAATTATGTTATAAGTGAAGGGCGTGAAGATTTGATGAATAAAAAATACATTGTATCAACTTTCATAGATTTAAAAAGAGCATTTGAAACTATAGACAGAAAATTATTGCTTAAGAAACTTTACAAAATTGGAGTGCGTGATATGGAATTAAAATGGTTTGAAGATTATCTATCGAATAGAAAGCAACAAACAAAAATTGGAAACATGACATCGTCAGCGATATCAGTGACTATTGATCTACTGCAAGGCTCGGTCCTTGCGCCGGTACTGTTTCTCATATACATAAATGACATTAAAGACGGTTTAAAGTACGGGCATGTTAGACTATTTGCAGACGATGCACTGATTGCAATTAGTGATGTTAGTTTGGATGTGGCTATTAATAAAATGCAGTCTGATATGAATATTCTTTACAGGTGGATGTGTATAAATATGTTAAAACTAAATACAGATAAAACTAAATATATGATAATATCACACAATATCTACAATAATAATCATAAATTATACATAAATAATCGTGAAATAGAAATAATAAACGAAATTAAATACTTGGGTATAATGATAGATTGTAAACTTAAATTTGATGCACACTTTCAATATTTAGTGAATAAAATAAACCAAAAACTTTATCTCATGTATAGAACTTGCCACATCATAAGTGAATACCATAAAATATTAATATATAGAAGCATAATTGAGCCACATTTTATTTATTGTCCTTCGGTATTATTTCTTGCTAAGGATACACAAATAGAACTACTGCAAAAACTTCAAAACAAGGCAATGAGATTTATATTGCGGAAGCCTAGAGATACGCACATAAAAGGTATGTTAGATCGATTAAATTGGCTGAGTGTAAAGCAGAGCTTATTTTATTACGCAATGAAATTCATCTATAATATAAAGATAGAAAATTGTCCCACATATTTGACCGAGAAAATTAGATACGTCAATCAGATACACAACTACAACACTTCCGAGTAGTGTGAATTACAAATGAAGCTGATCGAGCAAATCTTTATTATAAAGGACTTAAACATTTTAATGACCTACCAAATAATATTAAAAATTGTGAAACCATAAATAAGTTTAAGCAACTATTATATCGACATTGTAAGAATATGCCTATCCGATAGTTAAATTAGGTTCTAATGAACCGTAAATAAATAAATAAATAAATAAAAAATAAATAAATAAATCACTTCCTTTTAAAAATTGTACTGAAATTAGGAAAAGACGCAAGATAATAAATTCAAAAATTAAATATAGTGAAATAAGAGAAGAATACCAAAGAATGTGTGAGGAAAAACTTAATACAAATAAGAGAGGAGTGAGAATGGAAGAAAGGTGGAAAGAATTTAAAAATAATATTTTGATAGATTTATAGAAATATTAAAAAGAACAAATTGGTGGACGAATGGGGTCAAGGAAGAGATTAAAAAGAAAAAGAAGAAATGGAAAAAATATCTACAAACAAAAGATTCAACCGATTATGAGGAATATAGACAACAAAGAACATAGGTTAAAAGAATAATACAGGAAAAAAAGAGAAGAGAGCGAATGAAAACAGCCTATAAAGATAATCAGAAACTATTTTTCGGTATGATTAAGAATATGAGAAGGAAAAAGGTCAATAGCAAATATAAAAGACAAAGAAGGAAATGTCATAAAGAAAGAAGACAATAGCATATAGGAATCAAAATAGAGACATTATACCAGAACAAGATATAGAACTCACACAAACAGAAGAGATTAATACAGAAGAAATCATGAATGATGTAATATTTATAATGAGACAGTTATGTGAAAAAGCAATAGGAGAAGATAGGAAAATTTACGTGGGTCTTATAGATCTACAAAAGGTTTTCAACAAAATTAAAAGAGAAGACATATGGGAAACACTGAGAAAAAAGAGAAACACCAGAAATAATAATAAAGGGTACAAAGTTTATACAAAAAAAACAACAAATTATATAAGAACAAGAGAAGACAGATCTGATATATCTAACTATCAGCCTTAGACAGGGATACATCCTGAACCCCATGCTTTTCTCAATAGTTCTGGATGAAGCAATAAAAGAAGCAAAGAAGAAAGGGGTAAGATCATACCAGATAGGCTATTGGAAAATGAAAAAGATAGAAATATCAGAACTATGCTATGCAGATGATATTGTTCTTATAGCAAAAGACGAGGGAACGCTTAATAAAAACATACGGATATATAAAGAAGCATTGAAAAAAATAAACATGAAAATTAATAAAGAGAAGACGAAGACTATGCTAATAGGAAGACAAAAACGATAACATGAAATAAAGATAGGAGAAAAAAGGTTGGACCAAATAGAGAAATTTAAATATTTGGGATCAACAAGATCAGAGGATGGAAGGATGGAGGAGGAGATCAAGGAGAGAATAATAACAGAAGGAAGATTATTTAGTGGTATAAAGAATACATTTCTAGGAAAGAAAGAGATACCACAGAATATTAAAGCCCAAGTATTTGAGAAGGTTTCAACACCAATATTTTTATATGGAGGAGAAACATGAACAATGACAGAAAGACAGAAGAGAAAGATAACGGCTACAGAAATGAGATTCATAAGGAAAATGGAGGACAAAACAAGGATGGACAGGGTTAGGAATATACAATTTAAACCTGAAACCAATGGTGGAAAGAGTTGAGAAAGCACTGCTGAGATGGTATGGACACTTTGAAAGGATGCCTGAACAAAGAATAGTTAGGCAAGTGTTTCAAGCCAAAGTAAGCAAGAAAAGAACAAGAGATCGACCCAGAAAGGCATGGTTGGGGGATGTTAGAGAGGCAGTGGCCAGAAGAGGAATAGAGTGGGAATACGTAAAACGAGCAACACAGGATAAAAAGAGATGGAAGGAAACATGGAAAAGACAAAGATAGAATAATTCAACTCTACGGGCCTTACACCCCTAAAGAGGTAAAAAGGCATACGGATTAAAGGAAAAAGATAAATTATTATCAAAGGTAATGCACTCGTGATTATTCTGTCTTAATCTACACCTTGTAAAGAATATTCCAGAATTTTTTCAAAATTTTTTGATCAGTACTTTTCGAGATAAGAGGGAGACAGCGATTTTTCGCAATTTCTTAAAAATAATACAAAGAAAAGAGTGCGCAACTATTACATCATATATATTTTTAAACTAGTGTTTTTACAAGCTTTCGTTTGGCACTCCACTCGATGATCTGGGTTTTTTTTCACTCCCGTTTTCACCCCCTAAAATTAACTCTTAAGCCGAAATTTAACTTTCAAAACTACACAGCTCTGATGGGTCCATCAATTTCTATATTTGTGCCAAATTTCAACTTCATATGTTTCTGAGAAAATCGGGTGTGACAGACGGGCAGACGAACAGGCAGACAAACAGATAGACGGACAGACACCGCAGTGATATTATAAGTGTTCGCCTTGTTTATGTTATTTTTTAGCTGTAGAACTCAAATTCGGTACTTACTATTCAACAAGTATGATAATATTTTTTAGTGTTCCGTACGGAACACTTATAAGATCACTTCGGTGTCTGTCTGTCTGTCTGTCTGTCACACCCGATTTTCTCCGAAACTATTTGACATAGAAAGGTGAAATTTGGTAATAATATAGGAATTGATGGTCTCATCAGAGCCATGTAGTTTTGAGAATTAAATTTTGACTTAAGGGGTTAATTTTGGGGGGTGAATCGGAAGTGAAAAAAAAAATTTTTTTACTAGGTCATCGAGTGTGGTGTCAAATGAAAGCTTGTGAAAACACGAGTAAAAAAATATATATATAATATTATACTTGCGCGCACTTTTCTTTGTATTATTTTTAAAAATTCGCGAAAAATCGCTGTCCCGGGCTTTATCTCGAAAAGTACTTATCAAAAAATTTCGAAAAAAAAAAAAATTCTGGAATATTCTCCACGGGGCGTAGATTGAACGAAAATTATCACGAGTGCATTACCTTTAATAATTTATATTGTATATAAAAAAAAACAAAAATTTCAAGGTCATCAGATTTCAGTAAAGATTGGAAACAAACTTTGTTGAAAACTCATTTGGGTGTGTTTTTGTGAAGTCACTGATCATTTTATACCACCGTAACATAAATTTTGACTTAAGGGGTTTGTTATGAGGGGTGAAATCGGAAGTGAAAATTTTTTTTTTACTAGGTCATCGAGTGTGGTGTCAAATGAAAGCTTGTGAAAACACATGTAAAAAATATATATATAATGTAATCCTTGCGCACACTTTTCTTCGTATTACTTTTACAAAATCGCTGTCCCCTACCTTATCTCGAAAAGTACTGATCAAAAAATTTTGAAAAAATTCTAGAATATTCTCCACGGGGTATAGATTGAACGAAAATTATCACGAGTGCATTACCTTTAATAATTTATTTGGTATATAAAAAAAAAAAAAAAAATCAAGGTCACCAGTTTTTTAGTAAAGATTGGAAACAAACTTTGTTGAAAACTCATTTAGGGTGTGTTTTGTGAAGTCACTGATCATTTTATACCACCCTAACAAAAATTTTTATTTTAAAAACAATCAACGTACGGAACACTAATTGTGCAAGCTCAACTTGCACTTAACCGGTTTTTTAATATTCAATTTTTATCACTACAACCTACTTATATAACATATACATATAAAAAATTCAGCTTCATTACAAAAGTTTTACAGTCGAAATGTAGCGAAGTTATTTGAATGAGTCAAAAATGTACTCTTTTATGACCGCAAACTTTCGCAAGCTTTACAGTCAATTGTCTTTCATACTGTCATTACTGTATAAGGTTCGATTAAAAAAATCAGAAACTTTCATTGTGGTCTTTATATCAGTAGTACGTAGACTTGACCTCGAAAACCTTTTTCGGAAATTTAAATATATTACCAGAGATTATAAACCTAGATCATGGGCAATCGAAGATCGCAATGGAGCCCTTAAAACAAATATAAATGAAACAGCGGAAACATGGAGAACATATTGTGAAAGAGTTTATAATGATGAAGAATGAAAACAAGAGATACAAGATCGCTGAAATAAGTAGATCGCTCTTGAAGGAAACTATGTTTTTAAACAAAAACATTGTTGTTTCTTTAAAAGTCTGGGGACTTTTCACCCCATGTAATACCTTCCATACATTAATACAATTTCCATTATAGTTTTTTTCCAATAAATTGAGTTTAGTGCCCCAACCCCTATTTTGCATTAATGATTATTTACCTTATTTGTTTTTTAGACCTTTTCTATCAACAATACTGCCGAAATACATAAACTTATCTACCTGTTTCACCTGGAAATCTTCATCCCTCATCCCCTTCAAATCTGGTTTCTAAGGTTTACAATTAAATATAATCAGCTTTTTGCGCACTACAACTGCATTATACAACCATTCTGCCCATTCGGCTCCAATCAATATCTAATAGAGTTTATTTCTATTCACAGTGTGGTAGTAAAAACAGTAACCATCAATCAAAATTCAGTTTTATTACGACTTGTCCTTTTATACAACAATGACAGATATTTTCTATTTATTTTAAGTAAGCATTTTCTGTCCGTTATTGCCAGCAATTTCAAATGTACCGGAAAATCTTTTGCGAATTTCACATTTGTACGAAATGCACAATTTTAGACGATTCGACAAAGTCGAATATGAAGGTTAGTTAATAAACACCAATTGTTTCGTCGACATTATTGAATTTCTATTTCGCTTGGGTTACAAACAGAGATTATTGATGTTTTTTTATAGCTGTGTAAAAATATTTATTGTTCCTTTAACACAGAAAAAAATAACTGTGATTAATACTAACGTAATAACAGTTAGTGTCAACTCTAAAGAGGTTTGTGTAAAATTTTCATGACATCTTGTCTTTTAGTTTGCGAGTTACAGCTGTTCGAGGGACGCTACTTTTGATTATCGCAGAACGATGGAAAAAAAAGAATTTCGTGTATTGATTAAATATTGATTTTTGTTTGGAAAAAAATACAGCCAGAACCGAAAGAGTCATGAGAAGTATTATGATCCATCTGCTCCGTTGAAAGCAACTATATACAGTGTGTCCCAAAAAGCTTTATACAAATGGAGAAAAAGTTTATCTTACATATTACAACAAAATTTATTCTTGATAAAAAGTTCTGCATCACATGAATCTACCACTACATGCGGTCTGCGGAGTGGCTGGAATCGCATGAAATCCGACTGAAGCTTCCAAAAACGCGCTTTTGAAGGGAACAATGTTGAAGAATAAAATCGATTTTTAGCAAAAAAATTGTTTTGCTTAAAAAATTTCGGCGTTTTTCACCCTATGTAGCATATGAATTTTACATGAGTCATCAGACGTCAACTTACGCCAAGAAATAGAACGAAAATAGGGTTAGCCCAGTCGTCAAAGGCAAATTTTCACGAAAAGCTCTGATTAAATAAAAGTTGCTGCTCTATAGTGTACGCTAAGGCTACCAAATCGAAAACAAAATGAAAAATACGGATTTTTGCAAATATCTCGAAAACTAATAGCACCACGTGGAAGAACGGAAAATTTTACAAAAAATATTATTTTTTTTACCATAATTAAAAAAAAAATTAAAATAAAATGGCTGGTTTAACTCTTTCAGTTGTAGTGGGAATCATGCTTCCAATCTCATTTATGAATAAATTAACGCCTCTGTATACCGTTAAATATTTTGAAACTGGCTATTAATGGTTTCTTGAGGTGCTGATCAAAAATTCGATGACAAATTTGAAAAATTCAAAATGGCAGATCCAATATGATGGCCAAAGAGTAGATAATTCATTTAATTTCTTCGAGTAATTTAGAATTTTTCTATTTTCAATAACTGTTTTCTTTGTACCTGGATATTTAAATGAAATATAAATACTTTATACCTAAAGCTTAGACTTTTATTTTTCATTTCCCAACTAAGAAAGACTTCAAAATGGCTGAAACCCATTTTGTCGCTAATTTTATTTCATAATAATTTTAAGAATTTTTATAATTGCCGAGTAAGATTCTCTGATATTCTAATAATTTAATAAATAAAGTTGTGACCGATTGTGTGAATTTGTGTGTATAAAAATAAGTTCTGCATTATTTATTGTTTAAAAAATCATGTGTCAACACACACATACAAATTCTCATTCAACAAAAAGCCACCTGTAAATATTCAGTAAGTACTATTTCAGCTAATACCTTTGATTTAAGAAAATTTAAAAAAAAATTATGGTAGTGTTTCCTACTCTTTCCTTTGAAATTGCGGTATATTTCTTGAGTGGGTACTCTGGCTTATGAGAGTTCTTTTCTATATCTTCCAAGTTCTGAAGATGATGTACGATTTGACATCGAAAGCTCGATATTAGAATAAAACTACAATTACTAAGAACTTTAAGAGCTTTTTGTTCACTCCGTAATCCTAAGGGCTATCCCTAAGTTAAATCCATTTTTGGTTCTACTCAGTATATATCATCACTACTCCAAACACTTTATTTTTGCACTCGATGCGCCAACTTATTTATCTTTCTTGGTTGTTATAGTATTTTTCAAGATCTAACAAAGTGATTTGGCAAATTGATGCAATAATAACATTAAACGATCGTTAGGATCTTCGCACGTACCTGGCCATAACAGGTCGTAATACATATATATATATATATATATATATATATATATATATATATATATATATATATATATATATATATAGTCCCTGGCCAAATTATTAGACGCACTGCAAGATTTCATGTAAAATATTAATTACCGAGTGATATTGTACCGTTTTATTATTTTAAATTTTTATTTTTATATTATCCAATCAATTACCTATTTATTTGACATAAATAAAACAGCATTAATTTAGAAAAGCATAAGTTTATTAAGTTTTAAAGAAAAGTGAAATTAATGTTAGTAAAAGTCAATATTTAGTTGAGCCACCTTTAGCCGCTATCAAAGCTATAATTCTGCGCGGCATGCTATCAATGCAAGATTGTACTGTCTCCTGCATTTGAGGATGATGATTCCACACATGAATAATCTTTTCTAGGAGTTGGGTTTTGTTGGTAATCACATCTTTAGCCACTTCTCTTTTCATCAGCTCCCACACATTTTCAATGGGGCCAATCCAACAGAGGGATATTTTTTTCTGCCAAAAAAGCTTTAACAGACCGAGCAGTGTGGCAGGGAGCTCCATCTTGCATGAAAGTGAATGGTTTCCGATTTGGAAACCATTCTCTGAGCTGCGGAATCAACCGATTTTGTAATATTTCTTTGTACTGATCTTGCCTCATTATTCCTTTGACGACGTACAGACGTCCAGTGCCCTTGCCGCTGATGACTGACCAAATCATCACTTTGGTGGGATGTTTAACCGTCGGCACGACACAATCAGAATGAAACTTTTCTCCACGACGACGACGCACATACTGAGCTTTATTCTGCAAAATTTCGAATGTGCTTTCGTCACTGAAGCAGACCTGTCAAAAATAGGAAAAATATATAAACTTCCATGTTTATTTGCTTTATTTAACTGAAAATGATAATAATGTATCAATTATTGATGAAATTGCTGTATCTTACCGATCTCCAGAAGTCCACATCTTTGTCTTGCCATTGTTTTGGCCCACTTCAGGCGCTTCGCTTTCATTGCAGCTGTTAACTTGGGCTTCCTGGCGGGGCGACAGGCCTTAAAATCTAATTTCTTTCAATTTTCTTCGAACAGTGCGCTCAGAAGCATTTACGCTAGCATCCTGGAGTTGTGATTTTATTACCTTTGTGGTAGCAAATCTGTTTTCTACACAAATTTTCTTCAAACATCTCTCTGACCGTGGAGTGAAAATTGATTTTCTACCGCTTTTCTTTCTTTGCGGGCTTAATTCCTTCCCTGACTCAATTTTCTTTTTTATGCGTCGTACACTAGCTTCAGAAACCTCCAATCTTCGTGATATTTCTCGGTTTGTAAATTTTTTCGCAATCACAAGGGCCTTCACTTCAGCTTTTTTACGTGGTGAAAGATCGCCTTTTCTACCCATAATGAAAATAGTCCAATTACTTTTTTAAAACACTGCATACAAAATAAACTAATAACTGAGTAGTATAAAACAAACAATCACAGTCCATAAAGCCACAGAAACACGTCCGTACCTGACTCGATTCCGATCGCGACTGATACAGGTTTGTACTTGTTTACGTTCATGTATCACTTTGTCAACACAGTGTTGCCATATGTTAAAAATAAATACAAATATGTAGTCTACAACAATTCTTTTAAATAAAAATCAATAATATTGTAGTTTAAATATACCATTATTGCATAAAAACTCTTAAGAAACATAAAATTACTAAAAAAAATACAGTGCGTCTAATAATTTGGCCAGGGACTGTATATATATATATATATATATATATATATATATATATATATATATATATATATATATACATATATATATATATATATATATATATATATATATATATATATATATATATATATATTTATATATATATATATATATATATATATATATATATATATATATATATATATATAATAATAATCATTTATTAGTTCCAAGAATAACAATAGTTATAAACACAAAATGGTATGGAACATTGTACAAAAAACAAAAAGATAAAAGGACATTCACAAAACACATACATATGTTTATGACAAAAACAAAAGGCTCAGAAGACATCATTAAAGACAGTCAACGGAAGATAAAAAGCATCCTTAACAAGTAGCAATAAAATTAACATTTTTATTCATAAGTTAAGTCTGTCTGAATCACTAAAGAAACTGTCTATAGTATAATAAGCTTCTGATAATAAAAACTTCCGTATCTTTGTTTTGGCTCTTACTTGCGGTAATTTTCGGACGCTCTCTGGAAAACTATTAAATATCTTAACGGAAGAATACTGTACACCTCTTTGGATATAACTAAAATTACACTTCTCAATTACAAGATCTGTTTTATATCTAGTTTCATAATTATGTCTGTTTTGCTCAATTTCAAAGAGATCCTTGTTAATACGAACAAACATGAAGGAGTCCAATATATACATACTAGTTAAAGTTAAAAGGGATTTACTGACAAATACATTCTTACAGCTTTCACGATAATGCATCTTAAAAGTAGCTCTGATACATTTTTTTTGTAATTTAAAAATTTTGTCTACTTGGGGAGAATTTCCCCAAAAAATTAAACCATACCTGAACTTGGACTGCACGTAAGCATAATAGGCCGTCAAGACAGCATCAACGCCCACATTATTTGATAAGATTCTCAGTGCATAACAATATTTGGAGAGACCAGCCGCGACACTCTCTACATGCTGTCTCCAATCAAGTTTAGCATCAATATTGACGCCCAGCAGAGACAGATGCTGAGATGTTTGAACATCGCTACCCTTGTAAGGAAACGTGAGAAAATGATCAACCCTTCTGCCAAAAACTAGACACTGTATTTTTGAAACATTCAGTAGAAGGTCATGGGTTGTAAAACAACGATCTAGAATTTCACAGGCTCTCCCCACATCAGCGACTATCTCCTGTGGAGTGTCACCACTAAAGATCAGGGTTGTGTCGTCCGCATATAGAACTGTAAACTTTCCTGTAATGTTAGGCAATTCTTTGTATAAAGAATATAAAGCAGCGGGCCTAAAATAGATCCCTGAGGTACACCCCTCGTAACAGCGACCCTGTCTGAAAGAAAAGACCTGCCATAATTATCAGTCTCCATCACTTGCTGAGTGCGATTATTCAAGTAGGAGGCGATTAACTTTAATGCATTTCCTCTAATACCCAGTTGTTCTAATTTTATGCATAAAGTCTTATGATTGACACTATCAAAGGCTTTTGACAGATCAATACACATTGCCATAGTTATCTTTCTGCCATTTAGTGAATCCATATATATGTATATATATATATATATATATATATATATATATATATATATATATATATTATATATATATATATATATATATATATATATATATATATATATATTTATATATATATATATATATATATATATATATATATATATATATATATATATATATATATATATATATATATATATGGTACTGACGGCAATGGGATTAAAATGATATGCAATTGCTATCCATATATTGTACCCATTGTTTTGCATCTGGTCAACAGTTGTATAGAAACCAAAACGTTTCCTGATCGGTGGAAAAGCTCGTTTTTACTCCCGATTCCAAAATCTTCCAACCCAAGTGAACTAAAAGACCTGCGACCCATAAGCATCTTACCAACTATGTCAAAGATCCTTGAAAGAGTCCTAGATGCTCAAATACGTAGATACATCGAACCCATAACTTGTTACCATCAACACAGTCAGGATTTCGCAAAGATCACAGCTGTACCACTGCTCTTCTAAAAGTGACCGATGACATCTTTGAGGCTACCGATCGTGGTGAGCTTACTGTGATTGTTCTGCTGGACTTCTCCGAAGCATTTGACAGACTAGATCATCATCTGCTTATTGCTATACTAAGATATCTTGGGTTTAATGGTGAGGCTTGTCTTATGATTGAGAGTTATCTTGCAGGAAGATTGCAGTGTGTAAAACTAAATGGACATAAGTCCAAGCCAATAAAAATCTGTAATGGTGTTCCACAGGGGTCTATCTTAGGGCCTCTATTTTTCACTCTATATACATCTCAGCTTTGTACCTATCTTAAATATTCAGCTTTACATCTTTACGCTGACGACTCACAAATCTACTTGTCTTTCAAGCCTGAACAAATTATTGAGTAATAATAAAATTAACGAGGATCTTGCACGTTTGGTGAGTACCTCCGAAAAACACTGTTTGGTACTAAACCCAAAAAAATGTCAGTTGCTATTGTTTGGACGTACCGCTTGGAGAAAGCAATATTCTAATCATTTAAACATTATTGTAGGTACTGAGCTGCTAGAAAACTTGGATAATGCTAGGAACTTGGGTTTGATAATGGATATAGAGTTGAGATTCACAGCACATATAAATAATTGCATAAAAAAGGCGTTTACTAATCTTAAACTTATATATAGCCAGCGTCATTTATTAAGTGTAAATTTGAAAAAACTATTATGCGATAGTTTAGTTTTGTCCCACTTCACATTTTGTGATACAGTGTATGGACCCTGTCTCCTGGAATGGGATGCTCGGCGTATTCAGCGCATTTAGAATTACTGTGTCAGGCTGATTGGTGGTATAAGAAAAATATGATAGAGGTGTGACTGCAAGGATGAAAGAAGTTGGGTGGCGCTCCATGAAAGAAAGGAGACTTCTTCATAGTTTAGTAATATTTAATAAAATAATTTGTAAAAAGCGCCCAAATTACTTGTATCAAAAAATTAAATTTAGACATGATGCTCATAACCTAGACTTAAGGCATAAACAACAAATATCACCACCCTTGCATAGAACAGCACAATATCAAAGATCATTCAGTTACCAGGTCTATAGCATTTATAATAAAGTTCCAGATAATTTAAAAACTCTTAAAGGCTTGAAATTTAAAAATGAAATTGGCAAAATTATATCATTATTTTTATAAATTGTTTTCTTATGTTTACATGATACATCCGAAATATATTTGCAGCAGTACATGTATGCCCCATAATTATATATGATACATAAGTAATATAATAATTTTTAGGTTAGGATAGGTTAAGATAGGAGGCCAAGCTTCAACTTCGCCTTTTGTATATTATACAATAAAGTCATCATTATTATTATTATTATTATTACAAAAAGTTCTTCTTTCTCACATTTGATCAATGTGGTTCCATGTTTGGCTGACGGGCCAAAACCAAGTCAGCACAAACGCTATTACCATTCCGTATTAAGGAATGACCTGACAATGTTACATGTTTTCAAAATTACTAACTTCTGAATGTTTCTGTGTATGTCCGTGTTGAGTCCTAATTGCACTAAATGTGGTGTGAATGTTATTGGTGTAAGGCCTGTGGCTGATATAATGAGGGGGACAATGATGACTTTTTCTTGTTTCCATAGCCTTTTTATTTCCGTTGCAAGGTCTGTGTATTTGGAAATTTTTTCTGTATATTTCGCTTGGATGTTTGTGTCGTTGGGGACAGCTATGTCAATCAGATAGGTGACTTTTCCTTTTTTGCACTGAAAAGTAATATCGGGTCTATTGGCGGAGACTGTTTTATCTGTATGGATACCGATATCCCAGTAGAGCTTGTAATCTTCATTTTCAAGTACGTATGTTGGCGTGTATTTGTAGTAGGGATCTGTGTTTTCTATGAGTCTGTATGTTGTGGCTAGTGCTTGGTGAACCACTTTGGCAGCTGAATCATGCCTGGCTGTGTACTCCGTTCCGGCCAATATTTTACATCCGCTCGTTATGTGTTCGATCGTTTCTTTCTGCTGGTGGCATTTCCTACATCTGTCCTCTGCAATAGTCGGGTCTTTGATGATATACTTTTGGTAGTTTCTGGTTAATATGACTTTATCCTGGATGGCAAGTAAGAAGCCTTCAGTCTCAGGGAATAGCTGCCCATCCCGTAACCAGGTGTATGATTGTTTTTTATTTACGTGGTCTTGTTCTATGTGGTATCTGTGTTTTCCGTGGAGTGTTTTCTCTGACCACGTTTTCATCTTTTCCTGTTGTAATTGGGTGTGACTGTGTGTGTCTGCTGAGTGGTCTGCCCGGGCTAAGTCGAGAAGTGTGTAGTTTTTGTCTGCTTTCACTGTCGCTGTGTGGAGGCTGGTTTGCTTGCTGTGAAAGAATTTCCTAAGTGTTTGTATTTGTTTTGTGTGTAATGATCTGATGTCTATAATTCCTCTTCCTCCTGCCTTCCTCTCGATGGTAAGTCTTTCTTTGCATGCGTTGGGGTGTAATTTCCTGTATTTGGTGAATTGAGATCGTATAAGGATGTGAATATTTTTCTATGTCTGTTTGTGACCATTTGATGATACCAAATGAATATGTGAGTATAGGTATAGCGAACGTGTTGATGGCTTTAGTGAGATTCTTAGAGTTAAGTTTTGTTTGCAAAAGTTTCGTCAGTCTGTTTTTGAATTCGGTTCTGAGCTCTGTTTTGATGTGAGTGTGGTTGAGTTTGGTGCTTTGTTGGAAGCCTAGATATTTGTATGTTTCTTTATCGAACATGTTATCGAGCGTTTCATTGTTGATGGTTTCTGTCTCATGGTGGCACTTCCATTGGCCTTTGTGTTGTGTTTTGTGATTATTATTATTATTATTATATATATATATATATATATATATATATATATATATATATATATATATATATATATATATATATATATATATATATATGTATATACACCTCTCTTTCAATCTGACATTTTATTGACTACTTCCTGTTTATAAATATAAATAATATTCTTCATTTTATCTGCATAATAATACTGAAATTATGTGTATTATAAAG
>CM032454.1:212563447-212700636 GCA_019049505.1 Pachyrhynchus sulphureomaculatus | reverse complement strand
AAAAAGGAATTTTAATAATTAATATTTTTACTAAAAATAAAATTGTTATTTCAGTCCAAAACGCTCTTTAAATTAAGTTACTAGAAAATCAAAGAAAAATGTACACAATGATTACACAGCCCCACCAAAAAAAAAAAGTGGGGTATACTTTTGATGCGATATATCAGATCCGTAGTATTTTTGCCCGCTGATTACGAATCTGACGTCAGAATATCGCCATCACATCTCAATTTTTTTCTAACCTCAAAAAATAGGTAAAAATTAGTAAAAATTAAGAAAAATATACTCCTAAAAAATTGATTCAAGCTTTTTCATGAATCCAAAGATGTATTAATATGTATTCGGACACGCTAAGCTAATATTCATCGGTTGGATTGAGCCATACAGTTCTGTTTTCTTTCTAACCTCAATAAATCAGACAGATATAGTGCTTCTCGAATGCAAAAACGAATTCAAATTAAAATTCAACCGATCCTTACCAAATTTGGTACACGGGGATTTTTTGGGTCGCTGATCACGAATCTGAGGTTGAATTAGCAAAATTCAAGATGGCAGATGTTTTTCCGCGCCATTTTAAACGCCGAGAAAAATTCATCGGTCGATTTTTATTCTTCTACCTGCATCCAGGGCACCTCCACGTGGTGACGGTGGGCAACGGTGTTACTCCACTAGCCGGCAGAGTCCCCTGGATAACGGCTTAGATGCCGTCATGGCAGGTAGAAGAAAGAGAATTACGATGCAGGGACTCGGAAACCCAGTATCGGCGGTTGGTCAGGGTGGGAAAGAGGGCCAGCAGCCATCGTCATCCAGCGACCGTAGCTCTCCATGTGTGGGTGACTTGGCTCATGTAGAGTATAATGCTACAAGAAAAAGGTCTCACGGTACAAGGACTTTTCATAAGTGCGATAAAAACAGTGATTCATTTTGTTATATTTGCTGTCAACACGTATTGAGTAAAATGGGGTCACCGATAACGGATAAGATTAAAACCTTATATAAGGATTGTTTTAACATTGAAATACAGCACCAGGATACAGATTGGGTTCCCCACATCATTTGCAGTTCTTGCAAAATAATGTTGTACATCAATAAGAAGGCGATTAAATATTCCAGACCAGCAATATGGAATAGACCATACAGTGAAAATGATTGCTACTTTTGTATGAACGTTGTATCTAGGCATAACCGAAAAAAATAAACGCACTATTACTTACAACGATGTTTCGACAGTAACAAGACCAACTAAACTAATTCCGCCTCCTGAACCACTTGATGCTGATGTTATGGAAACAAATGATTTCACCTATCAGTTCATGCCAAAAACATTGAGACTGTCGAAAAAGATTCAAACACTGTTACTAATGAATGTTCTAGTGACAACCTATCATATACTAGTGACACAGATAAAGAATTTCTACCATATAACCGTAAACCAGAACCAATACTCGTATCACAGTCAGAACTTAGTGATCTAGTCAGAGATTTAGGCTTATCCAAAGATGGTTCAGAGCATCTTGCTTCCCTTTTGAAGAAAAGACATTTACTTAAGCCAGAAGCTACGATTTCTTATTATAGAAACAGAGATGAAGAATTTCGAAAATATTTCACAATGGACGAGGAATTGTCACTTTCATATTGTACCGATGTAAAAGGTCTAATGGATGAATTTCAAAATAACTCATACGATCCTGAAGAATGGAGACTGTTCATTGATTCTTCTAAACGGAGCATTAAGGCAGTATTGCTGCATAATACCAACGTTTACGCTCCCATTCCGATTGCTCATTCCACAGTTATGGAAGAGCAATATGAAAAAATGAAGCAGCTTTTGATAAAAATAAAATATGCTGATCATAACTGGAGAATTTGTGGAGATCTGAAAATTGTAACAATATTGCTTGGCCAACAGTCAGGGTTTACACTTTATCCCTGTTATAAATGTGTGGAATAGCAGAGACAGGGAACGTCATTTTAAGAAAAAAATTTGGCCAACAAGAGAATCGTTCACTCCTGGTGAAAATAATGTATTGTTTCCACCGTTGGTAGATCCAGGAAAAGTTCTTATTCCCCCGCTTCACATTAAGCTTGGACTTATGAAGCAATTCATGAGAGCATTAGATACAAACGGCCCATGTTTCAAATATTTGCATAAAACATTTCCGAAATTTTCTGAAGCTAAAATTAAGGCAGACGTATTTGACGGGCCACAAATAAGAAAATTGTTTCAAGATTCATTATTTGTTACTAAAATGAATAAAGTTGAAAAAGCTGCTTGGCTTAGTTTTAAAGAAGTCGCAACAAACTTTTTGGGAAATAATAAAAGTCCTAAGTACAAAGAAATAGTAGAGAAAATGGTAAAAAAAATTTTCAAACATTAGGTTGCTTAATGAATCTAAAATTACATTTCCTGGACTCCTACATCGATGATTTCCCAGATAATCTTGGTGACTACAGTGAGGAGCAAGGGAACGTTTTCACCAAGATCTGAAAAATCATAGAAAATCGGTATCAAGGACAATGGGATGACCATATGCTAGCGGACTATTGCTGGTCGCTAAAAAGAGAAACAAGTACTCAAAAGCGTTTTGGGCAGAAAGCCTTTGAATGGGTCATTCGCGGAAAAAAGAACAAGATACAGCCAAAAAAAGGAAAGTTAGGCGCGGGTCTAACCTTCGCAATTCTAGGGCTTAAGGGTCTACTATTTGAGAGTATATGGTTTAAAAGTCCTGGTTTCGAGTTTATTGGGTCTCATTTTTAAAGTTACAGGGTTATTGAGGTCTATTTTTGGAGGTTACAGGGTGTGGGAGTCTAAGGTTTCAGAGTTTAGAGTTTAAGAGTATCAGGTTTGAGGATTCCCCAACTGTATACCAAATTTGGTAGGAATCGGTTGGTTTTCAAAAATTTTGTCCGCCATCTTGGATCCGCCATTTTGAATTTTGCAAATCCGACCTCAAATTCATGATCAGCAACCCAAAAAACCCCCGTGTACCAAATTTGGTAAGAATCGGTTGAATTTTAATTTGAATTCGTTTTTGCATTCGAGAAGCACTATATCTGTCTGATTTATTGAGGTTAGAAAGAAAACAGAACTGTATGGCTTAATCCAACCGATGAATATTAGCTTAGCGTGTCCGAATACATATTAATACATCTTTGGATTCATGAAAAAGCTTTGAATCAATTTTTAGGAGTATATTTTTCTTAATTTTTACTAATCTTTACCTATTTTTTGAAGTTAGAAAAAAAATTGAGATGTGATGGCGATATTCCGACGTCAGATTTGTGATCAGCGGGCAAAAATACTACGGATCTGATATATCGCATCAAAAGTATACCCCACTTTTTTTTTGTGGGGCTGTGTTATAATAGCATTTCTAGGTACTTTACGTGGTGACTTATTAAAAAGAAACTACAACGTTGGTTGAGCTTCTGTACTTTGAGGGAGGGCTCCATCCGTTGAATTTGCCACGAGCCTCAACGGTATAGTTACGTCACTAGATAAGGGGATGGGTCGCGTCATGAATTTTTTTTGTTATTAAATTTATATTAAATTTAATATTCCATTTGTTACAGTGCCAACAGACAGACGTATCGACAGACAGGCAAAAACGGCGGACTATAGTATTTTTTTGTAATCTAAGAACGCTAAATTCTAAAGAGTTGTAAAAAATCTCCGAGTGAGATTTTTTCATAAAACTTTTTTCAGATTTTCTTCGCTTGAGTGATTCAATTCAAAATTTTGGTGCTTGGTTCCTAGATCGTATTGAAAGTACCACATCTCATCGCCAGTTACAATGGATTACTCGAAGTTTTGTCCTTTTTTGACTCTTTACTTAAGTCTTTACAATGTTGAATTCGAAGCAAGTTTGGGTCATCAGTCAATTTGTTATTAATATCAAGACCTTCAAGCAAATTTAATTTTTTAGATTTATTTTCTACATGTAGGATATTTAACATATCATCAAAATTATGGGATTCGTTTATTATATGGGTTGCGTAATGGGAATTGTTCTTATTTTTTAAGTAACTATGTTTATGTTCTTTAATGCGAGTTTCAAAAGATCTACCAGTTTTGTCCTACGTAGGTTTTAGTACAAGATCCACAATTTAATAAATAAACTCCTGATTTTAAGGATTTCTTAGATTTGGTTTTGTTATTATTATTAAATTATACTCCCTAAGGAATTACTAGTTTTGAATGCTATTTTATTGTTCTTTTTAGTGTTCCGTACGGAACACTTATAAGATCACTTCGGTGTCTGTCTGTCTGTCTTCTGTCTGTCTGTCTGTCTGTCTGTCTGTCACACCCGATTTTCTCGGAAACTATTTGACATAGAAAGGTGAAATTTGGTAATAATATGGGAATTGATGGCCTCATCAGAGCCATGTAGTTTTGAGAACTAAATTTTGACTTAAGGGGTTAGTTTTGGGGGGTGAAGTCGGAAGTGAAAAAAAAATTTTTTTTACTAGGTCATCGAGTGTGGTGTCAAATGAAAGCTTGTGAAAACACGAGTAAAAAATATATATATAATATTATACTTGCGCGCACTTTTCTTTGTATTATTTTTAAAAAATTCGCGAAAAATCGCTGTCCCGGGCCTTATCTCGAAAAGTACTTTTCAAAAAATTTCGAAAAAATTCTGGAATATTCTCCACGGGGTGTAGATTGAATGAAAATTATCACGAGTGCATTACCTTTAATAATTATCTATGGTATACAAAAAAAACAAAAATTTCAAGGTCATCAGATTTCAGTAAAGATTGGAAACAAACTTTGTTGAAAACTCATTTGGGGTGTGTTTTATGAAGTCACTGATCATTTTATACCACCGTAACATAAATTTTGACTTAAGAGGTTCGTTTTGAGGGGTGAAATCGGGAAGTGAAAAAAAATTTTTTTTACTAGGTCATCGAGTGTGGTGTCACATGAAAGCTTGTGAAAACACGAGTAAATATATATATATATATATATATATATATATATATATATATATATATATATATATATATATATATATATATACATATATATATATATATATATATATATATATATATATATATATATATATATATATATATATATATATATATAATATATATATATAATGTAATACTTGTAATAATTTATTTGGTATATAAAAAAAACAAAATTTCAAGGTCACCAGTTTTCAGTAAAGATTGGAAACAAACTTTGTTGAAAATTCATTTGGGGTGTGTTTGTGAAGTCACTGATCATTTTATGCCACCCTAACAAAAATTTTTATTTTAAAAACAATCAACGTACGTGCAAGTTCAACTTGCACTTGACCGGTTTTTATTTATTAAATGTTTGGAAATTGTTCTAGTTATTTTCCCTGTGTATGTGAGTGTACTAAATTTTCCTTTTTTGTCATTAATTGTGGGATAAATTAGAGAGATTGCTTGTTTAAAGGATTTTTTATTCAAGATATTATCTATAGTGTTGGGGTCATATCCATTATTAATTGCTATTTGTTTGATTATGTTAAATTCTTTGTTAAAGTTAGTTTTAGTCATAGGGATATGTAACAATCTATGTATGACAGAGTTAAAAGCTGCCATTTTGTGAGGATAAGGGTGGGATGAACTATTGTGTATGACTGTGTCAGTATGTGAAGGTTTGTGAAAAATCGAGAAATCGTGTTTATTGTTCACTTTTGATATAGATATGTCTAAGAAATTTATAAAGTTCTTGGTTTCTAATTCTATGGTAAATTTAATATTCGGATGCAAATTATTTAGGAAGTTAAGGAGGATTGTTAGTTGTCTATCTGTTTCTCGTAAAACAGGAAATGATATCGTCAACATATCTATACCAGTAAACAATATTTTTGCTTACCGCGTTTTGATGAATTTTTAGTTCTAAATGATCCATGAAAATTTCTGCTAGTAACGGGCTTAAAGGATTACCCATTATTAGACCTACTTTAGATGTATAAAAGTTATAGTTGAATTCAAAATAGTTTTGATCCAAGCATGTCGTCAGTAAATCTAAAATATCCCGTTTAATAATTGCGTTTACTTTATTCTTGATTAAGAGCTTATCTACTAATTCTATGACTTCATATAGTGGGATACTAGGAAATAAGTTTTGTACATCAAATGAGATAATTCTAGAATTTTCCGGTAAGTTAATATTTTTAATTTTATCAATTAGTTCATAGATGTTGGAAAGACTATATTTCGGTTTAAATTTGCAATGTTGTCGTAGTAAAGGGATGAGTTTTTGTGATAATTTGATTGATGGTGCCGTAACAAACGATACAACTAATCTAATAGGGAAATCCTTTTTATGTAATTTAATTAGGGAATATAATTTTGGAGCCTGTGGGTTCATTATTTTTAAAGTACTTTTTTCGAAATCATTGAAAATTGTGAGATCTTTTAAAGTAGATTTTATTAGTTTCTGGTAGACAACAAGGACAATTTTGATGTTTTCCTCGTCATTTATCACGAATTTTGGTTGACCAACATGTTCATCGTCATTTAGGTCCTCACAATCTTCTTTACGACTCACGTACTTTGCTACAAGATAGACAATCATCAGCATGTTTCATCAACTGATACGCGGCACGGCAAATGTTTTTCCAAGTTTTACCTAAAACTTAATATTCGTTCTTTGTTCCATGTTCATTTTTCGACCGCTGCCACTTTAGGCGTAATATCTCAGCTTCTATTCATCCAGATTATATTAGTGAAAAATGTATCTTTCCAATTCATATTATATCTAATAGATGGCGTCACTAGTACTGGCTACTTCGAAAAATTCCAGTTTACTTTGAATCACACCGTGACTAAATATGTCAGATTTTCTTGTAGGATATATAATTTTGTCCCACATTTCATTGCTAATTTACGAACAATCCTTGCATTTTAGGAGCATGCAATTGGTCATCGAATAATATCGTCATCCATTAGGAATTCAAAACGACAATGTCTATCTCCATATAATACCGGAAGGCCTATATTTCGATTGAATTATGAATGAATGCTAAATGTCGACGAGGTGAGATTTGATATATGGGTATGTGCAAACACTATTACCGAACATAATATAAACAAGCTACAACCCTTGAAATAAAAAAAAAAACCGTGTGTCGGCTGGGTGTTGCGAGTGTTCATAGGTAGTAGTTGTTTGCAGAAATGCAAAAATAACGGCCGTGGCAGCACTACCGCGTCACAGTGTGTCGCGTAGAACATGCTAGGTGGACAAAATTCATGTTATGATTTCCAGGAAATCTTATTTGCAAAACGTAAACAACACCACCAAACCCCGAATTCCGAGAAAAGGTTGTTTATCAAATTTGCAAGTGGCGAGTCATAAGCGTCAGAAGTCAGGTAATGAGTTTAATGCAGCTCTTTCAATCAATCAGTTGCAATTTAGCGACACTTTCGTGCACATCTTATAGTGACATATTGTAATATTGTGAAAGTTTTTGTGATGAATATTAATACTGAGGGTAAGTACTATTTTTTAATGTATTTTTTTTAATCAGAATCTATTAATTTGAATTTTTAGTATTTTTTTTAAATAGCCTATATATTTTAGCGTGTTTTTTTTTTTTAAAAAAAACTTTGAAAGTTCAGAATATACAGACATTCACCTCTATCCGGGCTAGTTTTTAGATATTACACAGAAATAACTTTATTCTTCGTAAAAATACACATATTGTTTAGCACACTTCAGTACAACATGTTTTTTTTCTTTTTTTCCAGAACACGTTTACTCTATTTCAAGGGTAGCCTTTTTTGAGGAGTGGTTGAAACACACGAAGAATGAATGACTTTCTTTCTTCAAAATTTCACTTTGGTGACATTACTGAAAGCAGCCAAAAAGAAATAAAGTTGAAGATATCCAACTTGTCTAATAAGTTTGGTGCCAAATGGTTGGCTTCAGGAAAGTCGAAGGAGCGTTTTTTAATTAAAAATAAGAATTGGTTGGATGAAGCAGACATACAGTTTACTGCGAGTTCTTTTGCGCCACAATCTTCAACATCAAGTGAGAATGTGACTCCTGCAGGAAGACCTCGCAAAGATTTCGAGGAATTGTCGTTTAAGACGAAGAAACGTCGCGTCGTGGATCTCGTAGAATCCCGAAGTGTCAGTGAATTGGTGACTGCTGCCGAAATTGCTGTGCGTTCAGCAGGGTAAAGGAAAATTGCCAATGTGATTAGAGACATTAGTGAGAGCCCAGATAATATTATTAAGTCTAAAAATACCAGTTCCGTTAATCCTAGGCAATTAAGTAGTGACGAGGCCTTAGCTTACTATATAGATTCTAAGTCAACAACGCATTCTTACAAACAAACTAGGAAGTGGTCCATGAAGGCGGGGCATAATGTGTTTCCGTCATATTTTAGTTTAAAAAAGTCCAAACAGGCCTGTTACCCTGCAGAGGAGCACATTGCTATGTTATAACAGAAACTCGTGCTGAAATAAATTTGCAAGCCTTATTAAATAAAACAGTGGAACGTCTAGTATTAGCACAGAATGAAGTTATCAGCAGTGTGCTCCCAACAAGTTCATCGTTTACACTTGTTAGTAAATGGGGATGTGATGGAAGTGCTGGGCACAGCATATACAAACAGAGATTTGAGAACACTGAATATACGGACGAGTTTCTTTTCGCATTTTCTTTAGTTCCCCTTAAGTTATATGATGTCCAAAATTATTTGGCAAAATCCTCGGCCTTCATCAACTTTGTATTGTCGCCCAATCAAATTTATATTTGCCAAAGAAACGAACGACTTCACGTTAGTGGAGACAAATAGATTGTGGGAAGAAGTTAATGCTCTTCTTCCAACACTTATCAACTTTGGTGATTCTCAAATCTCTGTAAAACACGAACTTTTGCTGACAATGACAGACGGAAAGGTGTGTAACGCCTTAACGGAAACTAGTTCATCCCAAAAGTGTTTCATCTGTGGCGCCACCCCCAAGACGATGAACGATGACCCCGCGATGTTTAACAGCAATCAAGAACATTTTGGCTTTGGTTTATCTACACTTCATGCTTGGATTCGTTGCTTCGAATGTCTTTTACATATCAGTTACAAGTTGAATATTAAGAAATGACAGGCTAGAAGCAATGAAGACAAAGCAGATATCAAGGTTCGTTCCGAGGAAATCAAATTGAAATTTAAGAACGAGAGGGGACTCATTGTAGATAAACCAAAGCCAGGATTTAGTTCTTCAAATGATGGAAATACAGCCCGTCGCTTTTTTAAGAATGCTGAGATGAGTGCTCCGATCACAGGGTTGGATGTTACAATTATAAAAAAGTTTGATGTTATTTTGAGAACATTGTCTTCTGGATTCGAGATAAACTTAGTTGAATTCAAAAAATTTTGTCTTGAAACCAGAAAACATTATCTTAGTCTCTATTCGTGGTACTGTATGCCTGCTACTGTGCATAAAATATTAATTCACAGCACAGAAGTCATTAAAGCGGCATTGCTTCCAATTGGGCAGCTTTCCGAAGAGGCTCAAGAAGCACGGAACAAAGATTGCCGCAGATTTAGGGAGTACAAAACACCCGCAAGTGCTCGCGTGTTGCCACGAATAGAGACTTACTGTGCATGTTAATTATAACATCTGATCCTTTGATCAATAGCCTTCGAGAGATTCCCAAAAAAAAGCCGGAAAAAATATGTACAGATGTATTAAAGTTAATTGTAAGCCCTAGCATAGAAGAGTCAAGATTGGAATCGTCATCATATTGTCGCACAATGCCACAAAATGATGACGATTATACAGTAAACGACTCTTCAGAAGACTCTGATGATGATTATTAGGTTCAGCTACTATTTTTACTTATGTAGTGCTTGTACTAAGCATGTAAACCTTGACTTGTAAATTTTTCTTTATCAATAAATGAGTATTTATTGTCAGTCAGTGTCATTATGCTAAATTTATTACAGAACATTTATAATATTTATTTTTAAAATTAAACAAAAACAATTTTTGACTGGAATTTTCAAAAACAATTTTTTTTTGAACCGAACAGCAAGAAATATGTACCTTAAAAAAATCAAAAACATTTTAAAATACCAACTACTTATGTATGTATAATGCACAAGTTACCTACCTGAAAGGCAGGTATTATTTGAGTTTATCCTTTTTGTGTCAATAAAACTAAGTAATATAGATTAATTGTTTTATTTTTAATTGACAAATGCAATAAATGATTTTTCATCTGGTTATTATTAAAAATAATAATACAGTGTCTTTCATTTAGTTGCACATTCAAGTTTGTAGAAAAATTCATGCACATACGCAGAATATTTTGTTTTTGTTATACAATATTTTGTGCAGCTGGACAAAAAATACAGGTAAGCGAAATGCAGCTAAATGAAAGACACTGTATTATAATTTTTAATTCTAATAACCATACAAAATACCCTTGCCCTTTAGTTCCGTTATCTACCTGCTAAGCTGATGCAATCCTACCGCGATATGCAAGGGTGGCTGTATTACACAAATTTTATCGATATTGAGTACCTGCGGTAAATTGTGAATAAAACTCACATTTATTAACCGATTTTCATGATTAATACCTTATTTTTTATTTTCCAGATACGCAGCTGTCAGAAAAATGTATAATATTTTGTTTTTCTTTTGTTATTGCGCTTTTTTACCGAAAAAAAAATAATGAATTTTACACGAAAAAAATTTTTTTTCTCTCCATTAATTTCTAAATAACTCCAAAACGATAGAAGATAGAATAAAATAATATTCAATCAACTTTAATAAAATTTTGTTAGGCATTTTTTTAATGTTTTATTTATAAAAATCTGACAAGTTGTTCCCGAGTTATCGTTAAATATGTCTGCGTAGCTGACCAATTTAGGGGAAAAAATTAGCCACGCCCATAAAAAAGCCAACGCGATGAATTTTTTTTCTTAAAATAACTTAATATGCCTAGAATATACATAAACAATTGAAATAAGTGAAAAAATAATTTTGTCCAGCTAACTTGTACGAGTCGACACACTGTGCGCGTTGTTTAAAAGACGCCGTGAAATACAAAAATGTATGTTTCGGTACTTGGACAACGTTGACGGGTATTACGACATCCCCGCCGATATCCTTGGGATATGACAAAAAGGGTAAAATCTCTACTGAGGCGGGGAGGTGAGCGATAAAAAAAAAAAAAAATACTTATTTCTTCATATATTAGTACGATAGGTAGCATACCTATATGTGCTATGCTAAGTCTAAAATGTACAAGGTAAGTCAACGATAGAGAAGTTCATTATCTCATTTGTTTCGGGAATAACGAAAAAATGTTAAATACAATAGTTTTAGGGAATGTTAAGGTGCACAGTTTAAAATTATTTTTAAGTATACAGGGTACTTCAAAAAAGTGTGGCCGATATAACATGTTTTTTTTAATGGAACATTTTATTTTCTAATTTATTTTTAAATTTTGCATAAAATTTTATAACTTTTTTATTAAATATATCTAAACCTAATACTTTTTCTAATATTTCAATTTTTTTTAAAAAAATACTAGTTTTCAGTTTTGTAAAAAATTGCCAGTAGCGCCATTGTTTCTGAAGGTGGAATACTCATAATTGGTACGAGCGTTCTATAATAAATTTGTGCATTTCGACTATTTTAAATTGAAAAGTCTCAAATTTTTTAAACGGCACACCCTGTATATAATTATTTTTTCTGATAGATTTTACAAAACCCTTCAACTTTTATTAAGTATGTCATATACCTATTTCTAATAGTTTTCGATTTATTTTAAATTTTTCAATTTTTACCCTTGTTTTTAACGCTATAACATCATAGTTGCCAAGACAATTCAAAAATGTAGGCATTGTCAAATTTTGACATGTCTATTAAGCAAGTAAAAATAGTTTAATTTGTTGTAGTAAGTGACATATGAAGGCAATAGTTATGGATTTTCCTAAAAATGAATTAATTGATATGGTTTTATATACTGGGCGAGGCGGCAAAAAATTATCTTGCGGCAGTAAGGCTTTACGGAGCGAAGTACCCTAATAGACGTATACCATCTAGAAAATCTTTTCAGTGCTTAATGGAACAGTTTGATGGTACTGGTAGCGTTGAGTATACGAATCGGAAAGTAATAAACCAGAATGCTACCAATGAGGAAAAAGAAATGGAGATTTTATTTCATGTTGAAGATAATCCCCAGGTCAGCAACCATCAACTAGCGACTTATCTAACCCATCCCAATCTACGGCTAATCGTATACAAGTATAATCCCTTTTATATGGAACTACACCAAGAACTTCAAGACGGTGATTTTGAACGATAAGTAAACTTTTGTACCACCATGAATGGAGCAATAGAGGCCGATCCAAGTTTTTTTTATCCAAAACTAGCCGTGCCCGCGGCTCCGCTCTCGTGGACTTGATTCACCTTTATCGTCACTGCTTATTCGTTATGTTTATATTATTATATAGCTCGAGGGGCCTTAGAGGCCTATGACTTGGTTCCATACTTGTCTCCACTTCTTTTTGTTTCCTGTTAGCTTTTCCCAGTGCGGGATTCCCATCAACTCCGGATCTCGCTTTACTGCCTGAATCCATGTAGATCGAGGTCTACCTTTGCCTCTTCTTCCAACCACTCCTCTTATTAGGGCTTGCTTTGCCTGTCTTTCTTCCTTCATCCTTGCCACGTGTCTCAAGGATCCTAATCGCTGGCTTTTTACGACTTGGCTTATAAGGGGTTTCGTATATAGGCATTTTAATTCGTGGTTTGTTCTTCTTCTCCATAATCTCTCTTCTTTCCTTCTTCCGTAGATTCTTTTCACAGCTTTCCTTTCCCACACCTCCAACGTCTCCTTTTCTCTTGCATTCAGTTTCCACGTTTCGCGTCCATATGTCACCGTGGGTCTGACAACTGTCGTATATATTCTTTCTTTTGCTTTTCTTGATACATTCTTTGATTTCAATATTGGATTCACTGCCCCCAAACATCTCTGTCCTTTCGCTATTCTTTCTTGTATCTCCGTCCTTTCTTGTCAACTCGCTGTTATTGTTACCCAGATAACTAAATTTGTCTACTTTTTCAAACATATATCTTTTCCCTAAGTTGTTTATTATATCTAAAATTTTGTTGTTTTTATCATCCTTCTTCTTTGTAATTTCCATGTATTTTGTTTTTTCCTAATTTATCTTTAGTCCTCTCATCCTTCCCCTTTCTTCAGTCCTACTTATGGCTTTTTTGAGGTTATCTTTCGCTTTTGCAATCACTGCTACATCATCCGCATAGGCCAAGCATTGGCAGGTTTGTTGGTATATCGTTCCATTTGTTTTTATTTCTGACTCCCGGATTATCTTCTCTAGTACCAAATTAAATAGACATGTCGACACTGGATCCCCCTATCTTAATCCTCTTTTCACCTTAAACTTGTCTGATACTTTGCCCTCAACCAACACTCTATTTTCTGTGTCATTCAATTTACTTGGAATTTTTAGTTTTTCCATTATCTTGTAGAGTCCTTCTCTATTTACAGAGTCATATGCTTCTTTGAAATCCACAAAGACCAAGTGTAGTGCCAAATTTTGTTCTAAGCTATTATCTCGGACTTGCTTAATTGAAAATATCTGGTCTGTAACCGATCTATTTTTCCTGAATACACATTGGTACTCTCCCAGAATAGACTCGGTTTTCTCTTCTAGTCTGTTTTTGATAGTCACCACTACTATCTTGTACACGATATCCAGTAAGGCTATTGGTCTATAATTAGCACATATAGTTTTTTTCTCCTTTTTTGTATATTGGACAAATGAGCGATTCTCTCCAGCTCACTGGCATCTTTTCTGTTTCCCATATTTTTTGCACCAACCGGCATATTTCATTTTCCAGATCTACTCCTCCAGCTTTTATTATTTCTGCTGTTATACAATTTCCATCCGGGGCCTTATTTTTTTTTGGGTTCTGGGTATTTCTCTTATTTCTTCTTTGCACAGTTTGTTTGTCCCCTCCTGCCCCTCAGTTAATTTTGCTTCCTATTTCTCATTCAACTCCTCATTTTCATCTCCATCTATTCAGTCTTTCTGCCAAGCTTACTGCTAAACTTCCATCTTTTTTCCTACATATTAGCATTTTGTCTCTGTTTATTCCCTTTGTATTTTATAAAAAAAAAAAACACGTAAATCGGATAAGTGGTTCTGTAGTGCTGAGCGCACTAATGGACAGACAGACAGACAGACAGAGAGATTTTACGTTTTATATATATTACAGATTTTTTGATATATATTAAATTAAGAATTAAAAAAAAAAACACGTAAATCGGATGAGTGGTTCTCGAATGATAAGCACACTAACGGACAGACAGACAGAGATAGGTTACATTTTATATATATTATAGATGTAATAAAATATATATCTATAACCTGGTCAGAGAACATATGAATTTAAAAAATCACGTAAATCGGATAAGTGGTTCTCGAGGGATAAGCGCACTAACAGACAGACAGACAGACAGAGAGACGTTGCATTTTATATATATATTAGATATAGATTATTATTTTTATTATATAACCTGGCCAAAGAATATATGTATGAATTTAAAAAAAGACACGTAAATCGGATAAGTGGTTCTCGCGTAATAAACGCACTAATGGACAGACAGACAGACAGAGAGACATTGCATCTTATATATATTATAGATATTCTCTGCTACATAATATTGTTCCATATTTAATGATTTAGGCTGTGTATTGCAAGGGAATGCGCTAGCGGAAAACTTTTTTTCCGACCTCATTCACTATTATCGTCACTGCTCATTCCTTATGCTACCTATTGGAATAAAATATAGCCTATAACCTAGCCAGAGAACATATGTATGTTTTAAAAAAAAAAGTACGTAAATCGGATAAGTGGTTCTCCAGTGATAAGCGCACTAACGGACAGACAGACAGACAGACAGACAGACAGACAGACAGAGAGACGTTGCATTTTATATATATTATAGATAATGTTTTCTGATGAAACTACTTTTCGCAGTTGTAATCTCTTTTGAACTTGCCCTACTTTTTGAGGCGTCATTTTGTACCCTGTGAAAATTGTTTTTCCCACGCTTGGGCGCAATTTTGTACCGTTTGAAATTTGTTTGCCCCAGGCTTGGGCGCAATTTTCTTGCAACCTCTTTTTAATTTCTGATAATGAATTGAGTGAATCCTGATTTTAAAAGAACTAAAGAAATTAAACACACACTAGCTCAGTTTTCCTTGTTAGAGAAATATGGGTAAGAGATAATTGTTATACGTCTTTTTGGAATTATTTTCTATTTTTAAAAAGCTTCAGTTGTACAAATTTTGGGCACCATTCATTTTAAAATAGAAAGGATCTAACTTCAGTTAAAAAAATGAAAAAATACTGAAGGGTTTTACGGTTATTACTAAAAAGAATTATTCTAGTACAACTTTTCTTATCCTGAAAAGAAAAATAGGCATTCAGTGAGACACTAGCTTTAATCAACAAAAAAAGAAAATTTATTCATGATTTAAAATAAAAGTTCCAACCTTTGCAGTTTTAAGGAATACAAAAAAATTCTAGCCTAAAAGTAGTTTTTATAAATTAGAGTCCCTAAATCAGAGATTTTACTTTTAAATCTTGACTACACCCGGAATCGAAGAGTCGTGATATTCACTTCGCGATTTATCAGTTCAAATTGCTGTTAAAACACTTATTTGCGGGGAATATATTTATTGATGTATGTTCTGGTAACTTACGGTTTTCCTACGAGCTTCTAGGCCTTCAATGGAACACAAAAACCGATTTCACACTTTTGAGAAGAGCCTACTTTTGGCTACTCCATTTAGAAAACACACAAAGCCCACTACGGCTTTACGTTAAAAAAAACTCGTGCTTAACTTGGCTCTCGTAGATATTGTCGTAAGCCTCTACTGCGGCTCGGTGGAAATTAGCCTGGCTGCGGCTTGATGTTACTAAGCCTGGCGGCGGCTCGATGGTACTAAGCCTGGCGGCGGCTCGATGGTACTAAGCCTGGCGGCGGCTTGATGTTACTGCCTGGCGGCGGCTCGGTGTTCTAAGCCAAGATTCGCGTCCTCCGGACCCTTAAATAAGCCGTGGGCACTCTGTCTGTAATATGGCGACGCCGGAACCAAAACTCCGGATACAAACATTTGACCAATCCCGGCGTATCGATAGATTCGGTCGCAAACCCGCACAGCACACTATATAACGAGCGGCGAGGAATTTCTGATTAATATACCGCTCGATACAAAAATGAAAAGAAGTACATTATTAAGAGAAAAATCAGTAACATTATATGGTCTTAAAATCTAGGAAAAAATGAATGTTACACAGTAATGCGCAGTTAAGAGCCATAACATGCATTATTATTCAACAGTTAATCCATTTTGGGTCTGGGGTTCAAAACCAAAACCATTGGTCGCTTAATGTATGGTGTGGAATATTAAATTTTCGAATTATTGGTCCACATTTTTTCCGCGAACCGCTTAACGGGCCTAGATATCTAAATTTTTTTGCAAGACGAATTACCCCAGCTTCTTGAAGAAGTTGGTAACTTTGAAAGGGAACCAATGTGGATTCAACAAGATGGAGCTCCTACTCATTTTTAAACGATCGTTACCCAAATTCAGTGGCCCCCTCGATCATGTGACTTAACATCTTTAGACTTCTTTTGTGGGGCTACATTAAGTGTTTATGTGAATCCCTCTACAACACCAGTAGATATGGAAAATAGGATACGGGGAAAGTGAAGGAAAATATAATAAAACGACTAAACATATGTATTCAAGCAAACGGGCATATTTTGCGTCATAATAATTAATCATTAGATAAGTTAAACTATATTAAAATTAATATTAACTATTTGTTTACGTTTTCACAATAGCGTAAGTGTATTAAAAACAAGGGTAAAAATTGAAAAAATTCAAAATAAATCGAAAACTATTAGAAATATGTATATGACATACTTAATAAAAGCTGATCCTTATTTTTAAGTAGTTACACTGGTATAGCCCCCTAATGAGGTTTTTTACAAAAATACATTCATAGCGAATTTCTTTCAAAAAAATCTTATTTTTTAAATAACCTCTATTTAGGGCAAATAAATTTTCGTAATAAATTATAGAAGAAAATTTAATGTCCTTAACTTAACAACTGTAAAGAGCCCTAACAGCGCAAAAAGTGATAATGGTGTCTATAAATCAAAAGAAAAGGAGGTGTAAGCAGTTAAGAGTAGTAATTTAGGTACGATCTTAGAACATTACCTCAAGTTGATGCAATTATTTATCACAGGTGCATTTTATTACCTATATAAATCCATCTACAACCAAACGATACAATGTCGTTTTTGAAAAACGACGTTGCTGTAAGATTAATTGTAAATTTTTACGTTCCAATATGATGTCCTGTATGCAGAATCAAATTTATTTTCCGCGATATAATAGTCCAGTTAGAATACGATCAAAACAGGCGAAAAACAGAAATTATCGAAAACTTCTACTTTTTTTGCAATTTATGGAAGACTAGCCATGCCCGCGGCTCCGCTGGCGTGGACTTGATTCACTACTATCGTCACTGCTTATTCCTTATGTTACCTAACGTAATAAAATATCTGCCATTATTTCCCCTTATCTCCCATTATTTTTCCTTATCTCCCATTATCTCTACATAATTTTCCATTATCTAGGCTTATCTCTGCTCATCTCCCATTATTTCTCCTTATCTCCCATTATTTCTCCTTATCTCCCATTATCTCACCTTATTTCCCTTTATCTAGGCTTATCTCGACTTATCTCCCATTATTTCTCCTTATCTCCCACTATTTCTCCTTATCTCCCATTATCGCACCATAACTCCCATTATCTAGACTTATCTCTGCTTATCTCCCATTATCTCTCCTTATCTCCCATTATTTATACTTATCTCCCATTATCTCACCTTATCTCCTATTATCGAGGCTTATCTCGACTTATCTCCCATTATTTCTCCTTATCTCCCATTATCTCACCTTATCTCCCATTATCTAGGCTTATATCGAATTTATATAGAGCATATGTATAAATTTATAAAAACACGTAAATCGGATAAGTGGTTCTCGAATGATAAGCGCACTAACAGACAGACAGACAGAGAGACGTTGCATTTTATATATATTGTATTCTTTGCTGAGTGTATTGCAAGAGAACGCGCTAGCGGCAAACTTTTCTCCGACTTGATTCACTCTTATCGTCACTGCTTATTCCTTATGTCACCTAATAAAATATATCCTATAACCTGGCCAGAGAACATACGTATGTTTAAAAAAAAAAAGCACGTAAATCGGATAAGTGGTTCTCCAGTGATAAGCACACTAACGGACGGACAGACAGACAGACAGACAAACGGACAGAAAGACATTGCATTTTATATATATTATAGATATTCTCTGCTACATAATATTGTTCCATATTTAATGGTTTGGACTCTGTATTGCAAAAGAACGCGCTAGCGGCAAACTTTGTCCGACTTCATTTACTATTATTGTCCCTGCTCATTCCTTATGCTACCTATCGTAATAAAATATAGCCTATAACCTGGCCGGAGAACATATGTATGTTTAAAAAAAAAAGTACGAATATCGGATAAGTGGTTCTCCAGTGATAAGCGCACTAACGGACAGACAGACAGACAGAGATACGTTGCATTTTATATATATTATAGATGTAATAAAATATGTACCTATAACCTGGTCAGAGAACATATATATGAATTTAAAAAATCACGTAAATCGGATAAGTGGTTCTCGAGGGATAAGCGCATTAACGGACAGACAGACAGACAGACAAACATTGCATTTTATATATATTATAGATATAGATTTATTATTATTATTATATAACCTGGCTAAAGAATATACGTACGAATTAAAAAAAAAGACAGGTAAATCGGATAAGTGGTTCCCGCGTGATAAACGCACTAATGGACAGACAGACAGACAGACAGACAGAGAGACATTGCATTTTATATATACTATAGATTATACATTACAGATATTCTTTGCTACATAATATTGTTCCATATTTAATGGTTTAGGCTGTGTATTGCAAAGGCACGCGCTAGCGGCAAACTTATTTCCGATATCATTCACTATTTTACGTCACTGCTCATTTCTTATGCTACCTATCGTAATAAAATATAGCCTATAACCTGGCCAGAGAACATATGTATGCTTTAAAAAAAAAAGTACGTAAATCGGATAAGTGGTTCTTCAGTGATAGGCGCACTAACGGACAGACAGACAGACAAACAGACAGACAGAGAGACGTTGCATTTTATATATACGAGTATTATAGATAAACTAAAAATTTTGACAGATTTTGATTTTAGATAAACCAAAAAACGAAAAATTTAAGGGGCTATGAATGTCATTTAAATCTTCTTGCCGGGAGAAATTAGCCGTTTTTGTCGTTTTTAGTGTTCCGTACGGAACACTTATAAGATCACTTCGGTGTCTGTCTGTCTGTCTGTCTGTCTGTCTGTCTGTCTGTCTGTCTGTCACACCCGATTTTCTCCGAAACTATTTGACATAGAAAAGTGAAATTTGGTAATAATATAAGAATTGATGGCCTCATCAGAGCCATGTAGTTTTGAGAATTAAATTTTGACTTAAGGGGTTAGTTTTGGGGGTGAAGTCGGAAGCGAAAAAAAATTTTTTTTACTAGGTCATCGAGTGTGGTGTCAAATGAAAGCTTGTGAAAACACGAGTAAAAAATATATATATAATATTATACTTGCGCGCACTTTTCTTTGTATTATTTATAAAAATTCGCGAAAAAATCGCTGTCCCGGGCCTTATCTCGAAAAGTACTTATCAAAAAATTTCGAAAAAATTCTGGAATATTCTTCACGGGGTGTAGATTGAACGAAAATTATCACGAGTGCATTACCTTTAATAATTTATATGGTATATAAAAAAAACAAAAATTTCAAGGTCATCAGATTTCAGTAAAGATTGGAAACAAACTTTCTTGCAAACTCATATGGGGTGTGTTTTGTGAAGTCACTGATCATTTTATACCACCGTAACATAATTTTGACTTAAGGGGTTCGTTTTGAGGGGTGAAATCGGAAGTGAAAAAAATTTTTTTTTACTAGGTCATCGAGTGTAATGTCCAATGAAAGCTTGTGAGAACACGAGTAAATATATATATATATATATATATATATATATATATATATATATATATATATATATATATATATATACTCGTATATAATGTAATACTTGCGCACACTTTTCTTCGTATTACTTTAAAAAAATCGCTGTCCCCTATCTTATCTCGAAAAGTACTGATCAAAAAATTTTGAAAAATTTCTGGAATATTCTCCACGGGGTATAGATTGAACGAAAATTATCACGAGTGCATTACCTTTAATAATTTATTTGGTATATAAAAAAAAACAAAATTTCAAGGTCACCAGCTTTCAGTAAAGGTTGGAAACAACCTTTGTTGAAAACTCCTTTGAGGTGTGTTTTGTGAAGTCCACTGATCATTTTATACCACCCTAACAAAATTTTTTATTTTAAAAACAATCAACGTACGGAACACTAATTGTGCAAGTTCAACTTGCACTTGACCGGTTTTTTAGGATAGGATAGGTTTACTTGCAAACTGTAAGGTCATTTTTTTTAGTTAACTCAGGAAATATGTTCCATGGACATTACTTAAATTGATCCAAACATAATTTTAGCCATTTTACTGATTCACTTTTTTTTCTGATGAATTCTTTAAACAACTTTTTTTCAGTATACTACTACCTTACCTAAAATATCAAAAAATGTCCCATAGACCCTAAACTTTCATTTGAGGTACTTAAGAACTCATTTAAACAATTTAGGCTCGAGAAATTGGCCATTTTTTCTCAAATCCTTTTAGGTCTTTGTTAAGTTGAAGAACTTCCCGCTGTCTGCGGACACTCACCTGAGCAGCCGATGTCCGAGTGTTCAAAGTGAATGAAGAGATAAGCGTACTGTCATCTGCAAAGCTGTAGATCGGATTTCCGGTCTTTTCCAGCAAATCGTTAATGTAAATGAGAAAAAGAGTAGGAGACTGTATGGAGCCTTGGGGCACACCGGCGTTGATAGTGAAGGTGTTAGAAAGAAATCCGTCGACCGCCACTCGTAAACAACGCTCACTGAGGAAACACAAGAGCCACAAACAGAACTTTTCAGACATACCACAAGAACGCAGCTTAGCCAACAGCCCATCGTGCCAAACACGATCGAATGCCTTGGATATGTCAAGAACAACCGCTCGAGATTCTCCAAAGTGTTCAATTGCGTTGTTCCACACATGTGTTACGTAAGTCAGAAGATCTCCTGTTGATCTATGTTTACGAAAACCATATCGGTGAACGCTAATAATGTTGAATTCTTCAAGATATTTTAGAAGATGTTGATTGATAGCCTTTTCCATGACTTTCGATATTAATGAAAGCAGTGCGACTGGTCGGTAGTTATTTGGCAAGGTCTTCTTGCCTTTTTTAGGTATCGGCTGAACTGTGGCACATTTCCAGCAGGAAGGAAATATTCCCTTTCTGTAGGATAGGTTGAAATGTCTACAGAAAACTGGTGTCAGTTCCCTCGCACAGTTTTTGAGAACTATGGCAGGTATTCCGTCAGCGCCAGAGCTTTTTTTGTGTCTAACTTCATTAAAATACACTTTATCACACGCTGTCTAAAGACAACATCGGGCATCCTTGACTATCACTATGGGAATAGTAGGTGGTGTTTTTCCTTGGAAATCGACAGTGGACAAAAACCCAGGCGGCAGTTTTTTTTCTAAAAAAGTTAACGTTGCTGAACCCGACATAGTTATGGCAGGGCACTCCATTCCTCTAACATCGTCACTCAATTTGATGGGCGTTAATTTGGGAGCAAATATGACCTGGCATGAGCATGTTGCAGGCATAGCAAGAGCTGTTCAAAAGTTGGGAATATTATTTCGAACCAGAAAGCTTTACACTCCACAACAACTGTTAATTCTTTATAAAGCTCAAATTCGACCAACTATGGAATACTGCTTCCATGTTTGGGGACTCCGCTCCCAAACATACACTGCATTTGTTGGATTCTATTAAGAGAAGAGTTGTTCGTCTTATTGGAGACTCGGAACTGACCGGTGCGGCGGCCTTGATTCACTGGAACATCGAAGAACGGTTGGCGGCTTGAGCCTGTTCTACAAGTATTTTCATGAAAAGTGTTCGGAGGATGTGGCCCGTTTAATTCCTCCCAGAGCGGTGCATGTTAGAAATACACGTAGCGCTGATACTTTACATCCGTATGAGGTTTAGCTTGTTACTCCTCGTACAACGCTTTTCAAGCAGTCTTTTATATGGAGAACGTCATCTCTTTGGAATAATTTGCCCAGGACTGTATTTCCCACCGAGTACAATTTACAGCGATTCAAGAACAACGTGAATCGTTTTTTCCGCACACGTGTCGCTCCTGTAGCGCTTTAGGGACCTCCCTGCAGCATGTGTGCTAGGCCCATAAAAAAAAAATCTCAATGTAAATTTACGATTTCTTTTTAAAAAATTATTTTTTCTTGAGTTTTATAATATTTTCAGTAACCAAAGTTATTTGTAACTATTATACACAGGTTAATGTACATGTTGAGTGGCTGAGGAAGTTATTTGGTCCATTTATGCTGAAAAAACTGGCCAATATGAAACTTATATTTGTACGTCATATTTTTATGTAATATTACTTAATACGATTTTTATACAAATAAAAAATAAATTAACCAATAATGATGTTGAAAAGATAATTTTATATGAAGATATAATAATTAAATTAACAAAACTTATGCACAAAATAATGATTTTAATGACACAGGTTTAACTAGTTAATTAAAATAATAAATTATATTTAAATTCTTGTAGCAATGTATTTTTCATTTAATAGAAATATTACTACTTTTTTCAAAACAATATCAAGTCAAATAAAATTAATTTTCATTTAAAAAAATCCTATGAAATAGAACGTAAAATGGAGTTCTTAACATATTGTTGAAACCTGACTCTCCACCATGTTTCATCCAAATCGGTGACCTAAATACTCTGGCCACTCCTTGTAAAACATATGGTAATCACTTTATAACTAATAAAAAAACCGGTCAAGTGCAAGTTGAACTTGCGCAATTAGTGTTCCGTACGTTGATTACTTTTCAAATAAAAACATTTGTTACGGAAGTATAAAATGATCAGTGACTTCACAAAACACACCCCAAATGAGTTTTTCAACAAAGTTTGTTTCCAATCTTTACTGAAATCTGATGACCTTGAAATTTTTGTTTTTTTATATACCAGGTAATGCACTCGTGATAATTTTCGTTCGATCTACACGGAGAATATTCCAGAATTTTTTCAAAATTTTTTGATAAGTACTTTTCGAGATAAGGCGATTTTTCGCGATTTTTTAAAAATAATACAAAGAAAAGTGCGCGCAAGTATTACATTATATATATATATATATATATATATATATATATCATATATACATATATATATATATATATATATATATATATATATATTTTACTCGTGTTTTCACAAGGTTTCATTTGACACCACACTCGATTACCTAGTAAAAAATTTTTTTTTTTTTTTCAGTTCCGATTTCACCCCCCAAAACTAACCCCTTAATTCAAAAATTTAACTTTCAAAACTACATGGATATATAATAAAAGACTGTTTTTAGTCAATTTCCACTGGTTTATTTAAATTGCGATGACGCGTTTCGCTGTCGATGCAGCTTCTTCAGATCTACATTTTACACTGTCAAGTTAGGTTCACAGTTTTATATAATTTCTTAATTATAATATTACACCTAATTAAATTACATTGATAGTATTGGAAAATCCACACAGATTTGGAGTTAAGAGAATAAATTCAATAATGGTGAATTGCTTAAATCTACCTGATCGTTGAGTAAAGTACCTGTAGTCTTTAATCGATTTATTTGCATAGTCTCTAAAAGGTTTAGTTTTAAACCTTTTTGTTGGGTGTGTAAAATTTTGAAATTCTTGTTAAATGTGTGATTTTCTGTTAATAGATGATTAGCATATGTTGAATTAAATTTTCTATGGATGAAACTTTTTTCGTGTTCTGTAATTCTTTGTCTAAATGTACGTCCAGTTTGTCCGATGTATGTTTTAGGACATGACCCACATGTTAATTGATAAACCCCTGATTTGTTGTCTTTATTGATTTGTGGTTTGTAGTTTTTAAGGTATTTCCCTATAGTATTGTTAGTCTTGTACGCTATGTTGATATTTTTTTTGATTTAAAAATTTCCCCAGTTTTTCCGTTGGTTTGCCGAAATAGGTTAAGCATTTAAAAGTGGTATTTCTGTCCTTAAAACGTGGGTATATTTCTGAGATAGCCTTGTTTCTAAGTTTTTTTCTTAACGATACTATTGATTAAAGTAACCGAATAACCGTTGTTAACGGCTACTTGTTTTATGTAGTTTAATTCTTTAGTAAAATTTTCTTCTGATAAGGGGATATTAGTTAGTCTATGTATAAAACTATGATAAGCGGCAAGTTTATGATGGTTAGGGTGATGAGAACTATTGTGAATTGTGGTATCTGTATGACAAGGTTTGTGATATATTGCAAATTCATGTTTTTTCCTGGCTTTACTGATTGTTAAGTCTAGGAAATTGATTTTCCCTTCGACTTCTTCTTCCATTGTAAAACTGATATTTCTATGTAAAGAATTAATATACTGTAAAAAGTGAGTTAATTGTCTGTCCGTACCTGTAAAGCATACAATTATATCGTCTACGTATCGATACCAGTATAGGCAATTACTACTATTGTTATGGTTGTTAAATATCATTGTTTCAATACTGTCCATGAAAATTTCGGCAAGTAATGGACTTAATGGACTCCCCATAATTAACCCTTCCTTACTATTGCAGAATGTATTGTTAAATGAAAAATAATTTTGTCTTCGGTAAGTTCTTAATAAATTAATTATGTCCATTTTTATAACCCCATTTACTATGTTTTTTGTTAATAGGTTCTATATTAAAATTATTGTTTCGTCTGGAGGAACACTTGGAAATAAGTTTTTGACATCGAAAGAGACTAATTTAGAATTATCTGGAATTGTTATATTCTTAACTTTATTCACGAGTTCGTATGAGTTTTTGATACTATATTTAGGTTCAAATTTGATATTTGATTATATCAATTAAAAAGGATGACGTCTTATATGCTGGAGCAGACATGTAGGAAACAACTGGTCTGATTGGGTGGTCAAGTTTGTGTAGTTTTATTATTTTACACACCCAACAAAAAGGTTTAAAACTAAACCTTTTAGAGACTATGCAAATAAATCGATTAAGGACTACAGGTACTTTACTCAACGACCAGGTAGATTTAAGCAATTCACCATTATTGAATTTATTCTCTTAACTCCAAATCTGTGTGGATTTTCCAATACTATCAATGTAATTTAATTAGGTGTAATATTATAATTAAGAAATTATATAAAACTGTGAATATTAAACCTAACTTGACAGTGTAAAATGTAGATCTGAAGAAGCTGCATCGACAGCGAAACGCGTCATCGCAATTTAAATAAACCAGTGGAAATTGACTAAAAACAGTCTTTTATTATATATTTATAATGAATTTCCATCAAGTAGAAGCTACAACAATCCAAAATTTAAAACTACATGGCTCTGATGAGGCCATCAATTCCTATATTTTTACCAAATTTCAACTTTCTATGACAAATAGTTTCGGAGAAAATCGGGTGTGTGACAGACGGACAGACGGTCAGACGGACAGACAGACGGACATACAGACGAACAGACAGACGGACAGAAAGTGATCTTATAAGTGTTCCATACGGAACACTAAAAATGATCTTCGTTACGGCAAATGTAATAAAATTCAAGAAAAATTAATTTTTTAAAAGTAACTGTAAATTTGAAACAAAAAAAAGCATAAAACTGAAAGTAAAATGGCCAGTTTATTTAGCCTAAATGACTTGAAACCAATTCTCTGGCCTCAGATTCACCAAGAACAGACAGGTTTGGTATCTGGTACAGATGCAAGAGAACAGGTAGTCAATGTGAGACAAATGATAGAAAAGTTCCTGTCGTGTTCTGTTTCCTTGATTATACAAAGGCCTTCGACACAGTACTGTGGGATAACTTTTGGAGAATATTCCAAGAAATGGGGACACCAGACCACCTAGTCTTCTTTATCCACAAATTACACAGCAACAACATTGCTTACCAGGTGAACAAGTATGAAATGCGGATTTTTTTCTAAAAAAACATTTTAAATTCGGAAAAATGATAAAAAGTGCTTTATTCAAAGTATGCTCCATTGCTTGTTGTACATTTTTTTTTTTTCCCATCTTTAGGGCAATTTGTGAATACCACGCCAATAAAAATCTTCCCCTTTTGCTGCGAACTATTCATCAAGCCATTTTTTCACATCTTCGTACGAAGCAAAGCGCTGCTCAGCAAGTGCGGACCCATCGATGCAAACAAGTTGTAATCGGAAGGAGCCAAGTCTGTTGACTAAGCCGTAGCTGAGTGCTTCTAACGTGTCGCGAACTGGTTTTGCCGTATGTGATGGAGCATTGTCATGAAGAAAAATGACTTTGTGTTGCCTCTTTCGGTATTCTGGCCTTTTTTCAAGCAGTGAACGGTTCAAATCGGTCCATTGTTGTTGGTAACGATAAGTATTAACCGTTTCCCCAGGTTTTAACAGCTCATAATAGACCACGCCCCTCCGGTCCCACCAAACACAGAGCATCGTCTTTCTGCCAAAGCGATTCGGCCTTGAGGTCGATGTGGATGATGCGCCTGGGTCTATCCATGATTTTTTGCGCTTCGGATTCTTAAAATAAATCCACTTTTCATCCCCTGTAACTATACGATGCAAAAAACGACTTCGTTTTGTACCGAGCGAGCCAAATGTCACACATGTTTTTGCGCTTTTTTCCATTTACCTGTCGTTCAACTCATGTGGTACCCATCTACCGGTCTTCTGAATCTTTCCCATCTCTCGTTGCCGATTGGAAACAGCTTGTTTACTAACGCCCAATTGCTCGGCAAGTAGTTTTTGTGTTTGCGAATCATCTTCGTCCAACAATGCTTGCAATTCCACATCTTCGTATTTTCGTAGCTGTTTTCCACGTTCCTTGTCTACAACATCGAAGTCACCACTTTTGAAACGCCGAAACCATCGTTCACACGTATCTTGCGATGGAGCATGTTCACCATAAGCTTCTCGAAGTAATCGGTATGATTCAACAGCAGCTTTCTTCAAATGAAAACAAAAAATTAATGCTGTCCACGAATGCTCTTTGTTCGGTATAAATTTCGACATATTGAACACAACACTATGCACACACTTTTCCAATTTATCACTCGTACGCGTCTGACACTTGTTGATGACACAACAGAATGGCGCAGTGTCAAATCTTTATAGCACAAACTGCATTGGTGCACCATCTGTTGTCTGAAATCCGCATTTCATATTTGTACACCTGGTATGTTAAAGTTGAGAGAAATCTGTATAAGCCATTCTAAGTCGCAAAGAGGGTGATGCAGGGTTGTATTCTATCTCCACTACTCTTCAATATATATGGTGAATAGATTATCCGCAAAGCGACGGAAGACTAAAATGGAGGGATATCAGTAGGAATCAAAAAAGTTCTCGAACTTACCATACGCTGATGATACTACAATAATAGCTAGCTCCGAGGAAGAAATGGTTGCACTGCTGCATCGAATCGAAAAGGTCAGCGCAAATGTCGGCCTTTCACTAAATCGAAAGGAATGTTCTCTTCTTATAGTAGATCGAGCTAAAATTTTGCCTCCTCTCAACAAAACCAGAAGAGGACTGCGAAGAAGAAATTAAAAGAAGGATAGCGATGGCCAAAACTGCAATGACAAGCCTAAACAAAGTATGGAAAGATCACAGAATAAATAAGATGACAAATTGACTAATATTCCCTATAGCCACATACAAACATGGACTATTAATGCAGCATGCCGTAAAAGAATAGAGGCTTTGGAAACTACATACTACTGGCGGATGCTTAGAATTTTCTGGTTATCTCATAGGACAAATGCATCTGTTCTGAGTAATCTTAATATCCAAAATAGTGTCCATCTGTTACCATCGATCTAGAGAAAAATAACATCATTTTTGGTCACAAAATAAACAAGGATGGCATGGAAAAGTTGCTCATTCAGGGGAAAGTCGAAGGTAGAAGAAAAAGAGGTAGATCTCCTAACAGATGCAGCGATCAGATCATGTCTACAATGCACTTGGAGTTGTCCGAGATGATGAGAAGTGTCGAAGATGTAGAAGCCTGGAGGGCTGTTATATAATTCTGTGTAATAATTCAATAAATGTTACGAAGCTCGGAGCCGAGCAACGATGCAAGTCTTACATTGTATCAATGTAATGTAACAATAAACAAAAACAAGTTAGTATCTTGTTACCTAGTAGGTCCAAGTATGGAATTAACTTTAATTCTTTTCGTCAACTTTAGAGTTGGTCCTAAAATGTTTGTGAAGCAGCTTAAAATCTTAAACTTTCAAATGGCTTAAGAGAGGTAAAAACTTACTGGTTTTGAATTTAGACCTGCTTCATATATAAGGCCCCAACTTTAGAACTTTGTAATTAATTTAGTCTCTTAAAATTGCGGAAGCAAAAAAGTGTTGACCGAACTTGATTTCTTTTTAGCCACATGGGACTAACTTCGGTAATTAGTTTGGCTAGATTTTAAATTAGATCAAAGTATATGGAGATCTTCCTGTAAGTTTCGTATAGGTTAATTTTTTTTTATAAAAAAAAACAAGGTCTAGGCAGTTCTAATGAACACATACGATTATCAAAATTTAATTTATTTAGTTTTTCACATCTTACTTTAGTATTAAGATATTTGGATGTTTAATACTAAACTGTATTAACAAACCGTATTAAATATTTATAAATTTAGTACAAGAATTGTTTTATATAAATACAGTAGAATCCCGGTTATAAGAGGTAACTTGGGGGGACTCTCCTCGGATAACTGAAAACTCGGATAATCCGGATTTGTTTTTTATTCATTCAAAAAATAAACACCAATACTTTAAACCGATGTATTAACGTTTTTAACATATAAATAGGTACATACATTATAAAACAGTGAAATAAGTATCTATGCGCTTCTGTTTCATATTGCAGCTTCTTTTTCTCTCTGCAATGTTTCTCCATCTATTAAGAAGAAGCAAATCCGCTGGGGTTGCCTCTGGTTGTTGTTCGATATACCTCAAAGCTTTTTTCAAAGAAGCAAAACCTTCTTGATGAGAGATTAGTGGGAGACTGTTCATCCACCGCCGCTTCGTCATCATCATCTGATTTTTCGGTTTCCTGAAAGGCATTCGTTATTTCTTCAATACTCATTTTTTTCTTCTAAATCATCTGCTGTAATCCATTCAACAACATCTCCTCTTGTCACATTTTCGCAACCTTTTAATTTTTGCATTAATTCAAATAAACTTTTTTCTTTTTCTACTATCTCGCTGTCAAAATTTGAACAGGACATTTCTCCATGGCTTATCAATTTTAAAACTAATTCATTTAATGGAGTATCATCTTCACTGTCATTATAGTTCTCAAAATCAATAACTTTTGACCAAGATTTTTGAATAGTGGTAGTACGCACAGAATCCCAAGCTTGACTTACCCAGTAAATAACATTTTTCAGTGTAACCTTTCTCATCCCATTAATAATATCCTCCTTTTCTGTGTATTCTAACAGATATTCAAGATATAAACGCCTATAATTTTTTTTAATGTTTTCGAGGATGCCTTGATCCATTGGTTGCATTATGCTGATTACATTTGGAGGAAAAAATTTTACAATTTCGCCCACATGAAGTCCTTCTCCAGGGTAAGAGGGGGCATTATCCATTAACAAAATTGCTTTAATAGAGAGACGGTTTCTGTTCAAAAATTTAGTCACATATGGCACGAACTCTTCTTCAAACCAGTTAGTAAATAAGGTCGCATCCATCCATGCACTCTTCTGACTTTTGTAATAGACTGGTAGGGCTTTGGGTGAGATGTCTTTTAAAGCTCTTGGACGTGCAGACTTGCCAATCACCATCAGTGGGATTTTGTGCTTGCCAGATGCATTGGAACATACCATTATAGTTAATCTTTCCTTACTTCGTTTGTGCCCAGGAGCTGATTTTTTCTGTCGAGATGCCAATGTTTTTGATGGAAGCATTTTATAATTCAGACCAGTTTCGTCAGTTGTAAATTTGATCAGATGTGTATCCACAATCTTCGATTTGCTTTTTAAAGTTCTGCTTAAACTTCTCAATTGCTGACACATCAGCAGAAAGTTTTTCATCACATACAGTGTGCAGTTTCTTTTCCAATCTCCAACTCTTACCTCACCTACTCCATAATCTCGTGCAACAACTTTAATTGTCTCTCCTGCTTCAATTATTCTGATGGCTTTTAATTTTTCTTCAATAGGAACGACGACTCTTTTACGCTTGTTTTGCTCTATTATAATACGACAAACAAAAATTTAAACAAAGCAGTTCGTATTAATTACACTTAACTACCAGAACTCCAACCAAATAAATTATGTGAGTATACTCGTACTTCTCCGTAGTAAACGCTATAACGCACTGCATTCATGCAAATTTACATGCTGAAAGAGTCCAAAAACATAAATAGGGGAACCCCTCACACGGGTTAGGGGGATTCCCGGAAGGCCTCCGACGATTTTAAATGGAAATATGTACATACATATTTTAGAAGCTTGGTTAATACGCAGCATAGACTCGCACACCTCGGATAATCAGGTTCCTAGATTAGCTCGGTTAATCCGGAGCTCGGATAATCGCGACTCGGTTAATCGGGGTTCTACTGTATTTATAAATTTAGTACAAGAAACTGTTTTATATAAATATACTTTTTTCATTTGGAGTAATAGGAACTAAGTTCTCCTTTATTAAATAATCTCATAAAATGCAAACATGAAATAGTTCCTAACTTTTTTTCACAGATTTGCATTTATTTATTTCAACAAGAGTTTTCATATATCGAATTTAACTGTTAAAATAAAATTTACTATCATTAATGCCTTTCAAAAATCTTTTGCATGCTTTGGCATTATGCCAGTTAATTTAAACATTCCAATATAGTAGCCTATAATATACTATAATATAATTAATATAATTAATAATAAATAACTCGTGTAAGAGTAACATTCATCAAATTTAAGTCCCTTTGTTATAAAATTAAAACTGAAAAATAAATATCATTAATAATAAATAATTTATCTAAGAGTAGCATCCACCTAAAAAATTTACCACATCCCGAACTTCAATGCTTTTTGGATTTTTGTCGACCTGATGACGACATAGACTACCAACAATATCCGGTTCGGACTCGAATATCACTAAATAGTTACTAAACTCGATGTCAAAAAATTTTAAAATGGCGTACCATTTCAATATCATGGTGTTGCTTGCAGTTATGTTTCGCCCTTCAAAAAGTGTTTTTAACTAATGTTTATTGACAAAGTTTTTATTTTTAATAATTGTGTAACTCTCTAAATGTCCTTTAATCATGTTTGTGTAATCATACATACTACCTGGCCAACAAAAATGCAAATTTCATTGTCTTCACCAGAGATGAATTAACTGCTAAATTTTTGTAAGTAATTTCTCATACAGTCTTACAATTCATTGAATCACATTTTAAAAAACGAACGTTTGGGTTTATTTTCTGTACCTGGTTTGCATTTTTAGAATCCAGAAGAAGCTACCATCAGGCAGCGAAAGCTAGATAACGAAAATAAAAAGCAGATACTAGAGCCTTTTGATCTTTGATTGCTAATATCTTCTCCTTATAAAGGCGTTTTCCAGTAGTTAAGCTTAGGATTGTTATATATATATATATATATATATATATATATAATATATATATATATATATATATATATATATATATATACATATATATATATATATATATATATATATATATATATATATATATATATATATATATATATATAAACTCAATTTAAAAATCGATGATTGGGGAGTAAATATTTTCCAAAGTACTGTCGGGCTTATTTTCTATCCACAGAGGTCTAAGAATGCATTGCAAAAATCCAAAAGACGATTGAAAATTAGTTTGTTTCAAAGACCAGCTATTAGAGACCAAGGTCGATAATCAAAAACTTTATATTTGTGACTTTCTTTAAGAAGTAGTATATACGAGTAAACTTTAAATACTGTAGGCACTCATCCTGATCAAAAGACAGAAGGTATATAAGAATATTTATAATAACAACAGTTAAAACGCCTCAATAAGAAACTAAAAAGAATTGTAATATGCTAGCAAATATAAATGGGTCAGATTTTAATTAAACCAAACTTAGATAGATACATTTTCAAGTATTTTTATTTTATTTTATTTTTAAATTTATTGTGGTTTAAGTTTTTTGAATTATTGGGTTACTGTTATAAATTATTGGGCAAAAATATTTAAACTAATATTTGTACTTCTCCGTTTCATGCATAGATATTTCTAGATTATTTTAATTTATTGTTTCTGCATTAAAATTACTTCATATTTAAACCTGGTTATGTGCATTCCGTATTTATAATTTAGTTTTATCAAGTTTTGTTAATTTTAATAACTGAAATATATTATCTTCTTTCAGCGTCCTGACATCGCATATTTAATATGTAAAAATGTAAAACAACTATAAATATCTAGCTAACAAAAGGCGCTTATCAAGCTATGTTGCATTGCAACCGTTAGAAATATAAAAATGTATATCATACCTGTCTTAATTATGAAATACAGAAAGTTTCAAATTCCTGCGTGGGGTGAAAAGTCCTGAGACTTTCCGAGAAATGGCAGCATAAACAAAAAAAAAAAACATATGATTTTCAGTTAGTGCCAACTCTCAGAAGATTCATGTAAAATTTTCATGACATTTTGTCTATTAGTTTGCGAGTTACAGTTGTCTGAGTAACGCTACTTTTGATTTTTGCAAAACGATGAAACAAAAAGAATTTCATTGTTTTTTGATTGGAAAAAATACAGCCAAGAATAACTTGAAAATTGTTATACTACATTTGCTTCGTCGAAAGCGATTCTATGTCGACAGTTTTTGAAAAAGGGTTAATGAAGTTGATGAGGCCTAATATGAGGTCTTTTTTGTTAAAAAGTTTGTCAAATAGGCTTAATCTGGGTGGGTTTCTGCTAACAAGTAGTTGAGGGGAGAAAAGGATAACGATCGTCAGACCAAAAAATCCTTATATGTTTTCTTTTGTTTAACCGCTTAACGACTGTACCCGAGATAACTCGGGCACGGTCAACGTTTCGATTTTCCTATGCCCGGGCCTAACTCGGGCATCTCTAATATTTATGGATGTTATGCGCCATCACCCGAACTGTCTCGTGAAAAGCGGGAATACGCATTTTTACACATTTAACTCAAACCCCTCGGGTCTTGTCGGATTTTTGCGACTGTTTATTTGATCTTGAGGCAAAATAAGCTGCCAGCGGGTAAATTTAGTTTGTGTTGCGACTTGATAAGTTTTGTTGCGCTGCTTCTGTGAATTAAATTTTACGTGAGTTTTTGTCTACAATAAGTAAATATATTTATTATACCTGTTATTTACATTTTAGTAGCTGAAACCCAAGTACTTAGTATATCATGGACAGGCACGATTATGATCTGTCAGATGAGTCAGAAGTTGACGAACCAATAGACGAAAGTGGCTCTGATACATCTTACGGCAATATTTCAAGTAGTAGCTCGAATTCAGATAATTCGGCGGATTTACTTGAAGCACGTGATTGGTTTGAATTGCAACCTGATTCCCCAGCCCCACCATCATTCCCTTTTACGGCTGTACCGTCTATAAATTGTGTATCCTGCAATGATTGGAACATGTTGGATTTTTTTGAACAGTTCGTTGACGACGATCTGGTTGGCCATATAGTAACAGAAACCAACAGGTATGCTGAGCAAAAAAAAAAGAGGAAAAATGTGGTACCCTGTGACTAGTGAAGAAATTACAGTCTTTTTAGGATTGACAATTTTACAAAGCGTTATAAAAAAAACCAGAATTGCGTCAATACTGGTCAACCGATTCTCTTTTGGTGACGCCCTTTTTTGCCAGTTGTATGAGCAGAAATAGATTTAAGGCTATCCATCAAAACATCCATTTTTCTAATAATGATGAATTTGATGAAGTAACTCATCCAAACCCAAAACTTAGTAAAATATGGCCAGTATACGAAAAATTGGTTAGCAAGTTTCAAGAACTGGTCGTACCTGAAAAAAAACCTGTCTATTGACGAAAGTCTCCTTTTATATAAGGGTAGACTTGGTTGGATCCAATACATTCCACTAAAAAGAGCTCGATTTGGTATAAAAACCTATTTACAGTGTGAATCTAAAAGTGGTTATGTATGGAATTTTATCATCTACACTGGAAAACAAACCAACCTTGACAAAGACTATGAAAATCTAACAATTTCGTCGCAAGTTGTCATGACGCTGTCTAAGCCATTGTTAGAGAAGGGCTATTGCATAACGATGGATAATTTTTATAACTCCCCCCAGCTTGCGGATTTACTTATTATAAAGAAAACCGACGTTTATGGAACACTAAAATTAACACGGAAAGACGTTCCTTCAGAGCTAAAAAAAAAGAAGCTGAAAAAAGGAAAAGTTATAGCCTTTCAAAGAGGTAAAGTTTGTGTCCTAAAGTGGAAAGACAAGAAAGATGTTTCTTTGATTTCAACCATTCATACGAACACCTGTGTAGAGATAGAAAAACCAAGAGAGATTATAATAAAGCCGAAAGTTGTCATCGATTATAACGACACCATGGGCGGTGTTGATAGGGTGGATCAACACTTAGCAGACTACAACCTTCCAAGAAAGCGTGGAAAAAAGTATTACAAAAAAATATTTTTTCATTTATTAGATTTGGCACTGTGGAGCTCTTTTGTGTTATATCGAAAAACTGGAGGAACAAAGTCAGCACTAGTTTATAGGTTGGATCTAATCAAACAGATCATGGAAAAATATCACCGCACGGAATTTTCTTCTAGAAAAGGACGACCTTCAAGCCAACCTACACCACTTAGACTGACAGGTCGTCATTTCCCTGAGTGTATCCCGGCAACCGAAAAAAAACAATTTCCAACTCGGCAATGTGGTGTATGCTGTAGAGTGCGTGATGCCCGCGGCAAAAAAGTTCGAAAGGAAACACGCTACTACTGCTCTATTTGTGACGTACCGCTCTGTGTTACACCCTGCTTTAGAGTATATCATACAGTTAGTACTATTTAGTTGATAAGATAAGCCACTTTTTTGTTATTTGGCTCAAATTTTGTTTCAAATTAGCATTTCTTTGAACGCCCGAGTTAATTCGGGTGATGTCAAGAACAGAATTAAAATGTTTTATTTTTTGTGAAAACACTTGTTTTTTTGAAACTTTGAAAAAACATATTTGGTAAGTCCTATTTGCAGATTTAACACATGCCATAAAAAAAATCGGGCATTTTGGTCCTACTTTCCCAAATAAATTCGGTCGTGAAGAGGTTAAAAGATGTTGAAAAAGGAATTGTGTGAGGTTAGAAGAGAACTGACTTAGGGTAGAAGAGCGTAAGCCAATATGTCCTTATTATTGTGGAGAAGATGACGATGATGATGATGATGACTAGGGGTAGGGGTAGGTTGACCAAAAAGACAATGAGAGGTATGCTAAAAATAACTATATGAAGGTAATTTACCCCCAGTTTTGGATGACATCGGCCGACAGCCGGGCTATGAACTGCTTCCACAACCACCGTATTCACCAGATCTGGCCTCCAGCGATTATTACCTCTTTCCAAATTTAAAAAGGTGGTTCCAGATGAAGAGATTTAAACTTGATAAATCGTACTATATGAAAAGTATCCAAATGTTGGAAGATCGCCCGACTAAGTATATCACTGTTGAAGGAAACTATGTTGAAAAACAAAGTCGATTACATTTTCTTTAAAAGTCTCTGGATTTTTCACCCCATGTAGTATAACTACAAAATTGCTAACTTGTTAAGTATTGACGCTACAAGATTTTAGTAACTGTGGATGTTAAACTGCTTTACCTCTTGTTTTAATAGTAATTTAGAAAAGTATTAATTAATTACACTTCTGCTTTTACCATCTTGCTACCGGAAAATGTACTACTAGTTAACGATAATTTAATTTAAGACTTACTGTTCCGCTAAATAAATAATATATAAGATTTTTTATTATTATTTTTCATTTCAGATAGAAAATTTGAAGATCGAGGAAAACCGAAAAACTTAACTACTTTTGTGCAGATTTGACTAAAGGAATAGGTATGTATTTGACTACATTTGTGAAATAACTGATAAAACTTACCTGTCATTGTTTCCAAGGTCTAAAGGGTTTGAAACATGATAATCTTACAAGTAACAATGTCATGTATCTGAAATGGTTAAAATACAATATTTTAGTCTTTTAGGACTACTTAGGAAGCCATGAGATCTAATCCTAGTTATACAATTTTTCAGAATGACTACTTTGTTCCCAGTTCCTTTTACTGCATGCCAACAATAACACAGGTATACAAAATAAAACAAATTCTCTGTCTTGTAAGTGAGACACGTATTTTCTTAAGTATTTTTTTATGCTTATTCCAAAATAAACATAAAAAAACATCCAGCGTGAGGTTTTTTCAGAAAACACACTTAAAGTTGCCAAGGACTTTCACTACGTTTGCCTGTGCGCTTTTCTGTATCAGTGTCTGTATTACGTCATCGAGTCTGTCTTTGTCGAAGGCTTTAGTTAAGTCTATGAAGCAGACGTACTCTGGCATATTGTACTCGATTGCTTTTCATTTAATTTGCTTCATAATGAATACATCGTCTATGTAGAACTATCTTTCCGGAACCCCTGAATGTACATAAATGATAGATAAATTTTTTGTGACCTGGAAATAAAGAAATTTCAAAATGTAATTTTTTCGAAAATATCGTACTTTTCTTAGCACGAGACGTGAAAGGAAAAAATTAAGGAAAAGTTATGGGTATGTTGATTATACCATATTGTAATAAATCGATAACAATAAGTAATAAGATAAGAGTGGCAGGAATATATCCAATATTCTAGGAAATTAACAAAATTAGCAATTTGCTAGCCGGCGGCTTCAGACAGGAAATTATTTTACAATAATGTGTTGACGTCGGCAGGAGAGGATACTGCTCCTACATATTCTCGACAGTCAGTTTTTAAGGTGTGTCTTATAGACACTGCTTTCCAGGCAATTTAATATTTTAAGTTATTAGGTCAAAATCTTTACAATATCATGCAATATCCAATTAATAATGAATAAAACAAGTCAACTAAAATGTACAATTTAATTTAATACTTCATATCAATATATCCAGGACTATGGTATATTTTTATTATTTGCTCTATAGTAAAACTTACCGTCAAATTAACAGTCAATTTGACGACACTGTATAATTGATAGGAACGCTGGGCGCACTGATATAAAATTACGTATACAAAAATTCAGGAATATTTATGAAACGATGGCAACGTTATTTAGTAGTACTTCAGTTTATCGTCCGAAATTGCCTTGATTCTAAGTTTTTTCCTAACGATGTCATCGATTAAAATAACCGAATAACCGTTGTTAACGGTTACTTGTTTTATGTAGTTTAATTCTTTTTATCAGAAGACAATTTTACTAAAGAATTAAACTACATAAAACAAGTAGCCGTTAACAACGGTTATTCAGTTACCTTAATCGATAACATCGTTAGAAATAAACTTAGAAACAAGGCAACCTCAGAAATATATCCATGTTTTAAGGACAGAAAAACCACATTTAAATGCTTAACCTATTTCGGCAAACCAACAAAAAAAAAACTGGAAAAATTTTTAAATCAAGAAAATATCAACATAGCATACAAGACACACAATACTATAGGGAAATATCTTAAAAACTACAAATCGCAAATCAATAAAGATGATAAATCAGAGGTATATCAATTAACATGTAGGTCATGGCCTAAAACATACATAGGACAAACTGAGCGTACATTTATACAAAGAATTACAGAACACGAAAAAAGTTTCATCCATAGAAAGTGTTATTCAACTTATGCTAATCATCTTTTTAACAGAGAAATACACCTTTAATAAGAATTTCAAAATTTTACACACCCAACAAAAAAGTTTAAAACTAAACCTTATAGAGACAATGCAAATAAATCGATTAAGGACTACAGGTACTTTACTCAACGACCAGGTAGATTTAAACAATTTACCATTATTGAATTTATTCTCCTAATTCCATGTCTATGTAGATTTTTCAATATTATCAATATAATTTAAATAGGTATAATATTATAATTAAGAAATTATATAAAATTATAAATATCAAACCTAACTTCACAGTGTAAAATGTAGATCCGAAGAAGCCGCATCGACAGCGAAACGTGTCATCGCAATTATAAATAAACCTGTGGCAATTGACTAAAAACAGTCTTTTATTATATATTTATTTTTATTTTATTTATAAAAATTAATATCCATTGCAAATCTATTATTAGTTAAACTTAACATTATTTACTTGGACCATATGTTTTAATTATATAAACTTGTACTATACAATTTAAAATATTTAAATTTCCCACCATTACTACTAAATGCAACGTTGCTACTATTTCAGAGATAAAAGGTAAATCGTTCACAAGTATCTCCAATAATTGTTATTTTCCATAAAGTTAAAGCTTCCTAATTAAATTTGAAACATTTTTAAAATAATCGCGAAATTTCAATGTCTAACATAGTTAAATTTCCTATTGATGGCATTTTTTTCATTTGTTATAACAAAAAATGTGTCATTTTAATATCAAATTGACGTATTCTTTATAAGTATGTATTGTTAATTTCGATTTTTATTTAACTTTTTATTTAAGATCTTAACAATTATTTCTATGTATATCAGTTTTATGTTTGTTCACACCAACAGCGGTATTTTTGAGACTGACATGAACAATCACAGGTATGCCACTAGACATAAATTGAATCTGCTTTCCGAAAAGTGTAATTACAGCTACATACAGAAAAATGTTAATTATGTCATTATATAATAGTTTCCCAGAGAGTGTACGTTTTTTTTTTTATGGGTCTAGCACACGTGCTACAGGGAAGTCCCTAAAGCGCTACAGGAGCGACACGTGTGCAGAGAAAGCGATTCACGTTGTTCTTGAATCGCTGTAGATTGTACTCGGTGGGAAACACAGTCCTGGGTAAACCATTCCAAAGGTATGATGTTCTCCATATAAAAGACTGCTTGAAAAGCGTTGTACGAGGAGTAACAAGCTGAACCTCATACGGATGTGAAGCATTAGCGCGACGTGTATTTCTAATATGCACCGCTCTGGGAGGAATTAGACGGGCCACATCTTTCGAACACTTTCCATGAAAGTACTTGTAGAATAGGCTCAAGTCGCCAACCGTTCTTCGATGTTCCAGCGAATCAAGGCCGTCGGTCAGTTCCGGGTGTCCAATCAGACGAACAGCTCTTCTCTGGATAGAATCCAACAAATGCAGTGTATGTTTGGGAGCGGAGCTCCAAACATGGGAGCAGTATTCCATAGTTGGTCGAATTTGCGCTTTGTAAAGAATTAACAGTTGTTGTGGAGTGTAAAGCTTTCTGGTTCGAAACAATATTCCCAACTTTTGAGAAGCTCTTCTTGCTATGCCTGCAACATGTTCATGCCAGGACATATTTGCTCCCAAATTAACGCCTAACAGATTGAGTGACGATGTTAGAGGGATGGAGTGCCCCGACATAACTATGTCGGGTTCTGCAACGTTAACTTTTTTAGAAAAAACTGCCGCCTGGGTTTTTGTAGCGTTAAATTCCACTTGGTTACTGTCACCCCAAGATAGAATTTCTTCCAGGTCTTTGTTAAGTTGAATGACTTCCTGCTGTCTGCGGATATTCGTCTGAGTAGTCGATGTCCGAGCGTTCAAAGTGAATGAAGAGATAAGTGTACTGTCATCTGCAAAGCTGTAGATTGGATTCTCGGTCTTTTCCAGCAGATCGTTAATATAAATGAGGAAGAGAGTAGGAGACAGTATGGAACCTTGGGGCACACCGGCGTTGATAGTGAAGGTGCTAGAAAGAAATCCGTCAACTGCCACTCGTAAAGAACGCTCTCTGAGGAAACATGAGAGCCACAAAACAGAACTTTTCAGACATACCATAAGAACGTAGCTTAGCCAACAGCCCATCGTGCCAAACACGGTCAAATGCCTTGGATATGTCAAGAGCAACCGCTCGAGATTCTCCAAAGTGTTCAATTGCGTTGTTCCAAACATGTGTTACATAAGTCAGAAGATCTCCTGTTGATCTATTTTTTACGAAAGCCATATTGCTGATCACTAATAATGTTGAGTCCTTCAAGATATTTTAGAAGATGCTGATTGATAGCCTTTTCCATTACTTTCGATATTATTGAGAGTAGTGCGATTGGTCGGTAGTTATTTGGCAAGGTCTTCTTGCCTTTTTTAGGTATCGGCTGAACTGTGGCACATTTCCAGCAGGAAGGAAATATTCCCTTTCTGTAGGATAGGTTGAAAAGTCTACAGAAAACTGGTGTTAGTTCCCTCGCACAGTTCTTGAGAACTATGGCAGGTATTCCGTCAGCGCCTGAAGCCTTTTTGGTGTCTAGCTTCATCAAAATACGTTTTATGATACGCTGTCTGAAGACACTATCGGGCATCCTTGACTGCACTATGGGAATAGTAGGTGGTGTTTTTCCTTGGAAATCGACAGTAGAATGTGAAGCAAAGAGTTCAGCCAACAAGTTCGCTTTCTCAACAGGTGTCGTTGCAATAGAATTATCTGGCCGTGTGAGTGGTGGTATGGTGGATTTGGTGAAATTCTGACCAACTGCCTTAGCGACTGACCAAAAGGACCTGGAATTGCCGGGACAAGCGAGAAGTTTGTTTCTAATCCGTTGATTGTGTACCTCCTTGGTTTCGTCGATAATTTTTTTGCATCTGTTCCTGGCACGAACAAAGATGTTACGATTTATGGTGTTAGGATCTTCACGCCACTGTCGATATGCAAGATGTTTAGAAGCAACAGCTTCTTTGCATTTTAGGTCAAACCAAGGCTTGCCGTTGGAAGGGCATTTCTTCGAAAAAGGGATGTAAGCATCCATACCGGCCAAAATAACATCGGAAACCTCCCTGGCGCAGTCAGATGGGTCGTCGAATCGAAAACAAACGTCCAACCAAGGGAGAGTTCGAAAATATTCCTTGAGATCTTCCCATTTAGCAGATTTGTAGTGCCAAATCTTGCGCGGTTTGGGCGCCTCTCTGTCACTGATTGGTAGAATACTCGATGTCGAAAGTAGTTTATGGTCGGAAGAACCTAACGGTGGATTTACGCTGACCGTGTAAATCTCCGGATTGGTGGTTAAAAACAGATCAAGAAGACTGGCGAACTCTCCGTCTCGATCAGGGATCCGTGTTGGTTCATCAATAAGCTGAGTCAAACCACAACTGATTGAAAATGATTCGGCTTCACGACCTTGTTCGTCGGTAGTATTTGAATATTTAAGCCAGTTGATGTTATGGACATTAAAGTCGCCCAGGATGGCAATTTCGGCATTTGGATAGTTAATTTGTAAATGATCTATGGTGTCTGCAAGAGAAGCGAAAAGTGTTCTAAAGTTTGTATCACTTGGTGGTCGATAGAGGATACAGACGAACCTTGTGGTTGGTTGAGTCGTTATTTTTAACCACATAACATCAAAGTTTGGGGGCTCCAGGGTCTCTTCTCGTTGGCAAGAGAGGTCGCTTCTGACATAAAGACAGATTCCAAAGTTACGCCTAAATCGGGAATAGAAATCGTACCCAGGATAAAGATAGTTTACTGTGCTGGTCGATGAACTGACCTTAGTTTCGCAGAGAGTGAGTACATGAGGTTTATTTGATTGCAGGTGTTGGTGCACTGAATTTATGTTCGAATTTAAACCTCGTATGTTGCAAAAATCCATTTTGAAATTCTGTTCTCTGCATGTCGACGCCCCTGAACCAGCCCCCACCCGGAGATCCGAACGGGGGCTATTTTACCTCCGGAATTTTTTGTATCCAGGTGCCTCATCATGCTATTTGGTCCCACAGACCGGGACATCGGCACAGCCACGAAACGTTAAGCAACTTCACGCAGCTTACGCCGATGCGATGGTATCACACCGGGCGATGCTGGTGGGATCTGGGCATCTACCATCTAGAGTGTTCTTTAAGTCGCCTCCTACGACAGGCAGAACATACCGGGGGAGATATTCTATCCCGCCCCCCCACGGGGTACGTTATGTAAAACGGAAGTAAAGAGACTTTTAACCAAATATCCGCTTGAAGGAGCTTATTACTCATTAAATGAATTTTTTCTTAATTTCAGTTGAAATTAGCACAGGGATTTGATAGCTCTGATAGCAGAGGTGCTTTCTTGTCTTTTCCGTTGTGCCTCTTATTTCATTGTGTCTTTGTTACTATATTGTAATTTTGTTCTTAAAGTGTTTTACTTATTTACTATTTTTTCTTTATTTTTTTTTATTTAATTATAGGTTATTGTAATCTTAGTCAACATTGTTTAATGCCTATTAGCTTATAAGTGTAATCTATTGTTACATGAAAACAAATAAATTATTATCTATCTATCTATCTATCTATTTAAATAGGTTTTCTAAAGACCTTAAATTTTTCATAGAAAATTTCTAAGCTAATTAATCTATCGAAATAAATCTATACAAAATAGTTTTCATATTTTACGTTTTACGCCCCAACCTCCTTAAGCTACAGCAGATCAAGAAAATCAAGTGTTGCCGCACATAATCATATAGTAATATTAGATAATTTAAATTTAATTTAAAATATATTTGGTAGAAGATTATTAGAAGCATAAAAAAACCATTAAAATGATTAAATGTAAAAATACTCTAAAAAAGATCAGGGAACCGATCTCTTACAGTTCTGGTTACTTAATTAAAACTACGGTCCACGATTGGTTGGACGGTTCAGCTTGAGTAATCGCCACCTTAAAATAAACAGAATACACGGCGAGTGCAAGAATGAAATGTTTGGTGTAATGAAGACAACTATTGTACAGCGTTATTGTGCTTCAAAATTCCAACTTAGTTAACTGTAAGAAAATATTTTGACACTATATTTCTCGCTCTGAGTATGCTTTCCAGTCATTTTACGATATATAAATTTGTCAAAAATAAATTAACTAATTAAGTAAATGCAATTAAATAGGTTTTAATGGAAGTCGCTTGATTGGGTGATGAAACTAATTGCATATTCAATCATCTATTTGTTCAGTTGCAGATTAAATGTTATTTTATTTTAATGAGTCATAACCTAATATTGTGTTAAAATTCGTTTTTCGATGACGGGAAATATGAATTTTATTCATTGGGGATTTAAACTTCATTAACTCTATTTTATTATTAAATTTATATTAAAAATTCACGTCCTGTTTGGCTTCGCACGAGATATGTTAAGCTCCGCTTGTAATATAAAAGTTTTCATTACTGTCCCTCCCCTGCTCTTACACCTGCTACACCTATCCTCTTTTATTCATATATACTAAATACTGCACTGACTTAGCCGTTACTTAATGGAGATCCATAATAAATAGGAATAAAAAATTTAAACAAATGTTTAAGATCACCACTTATGTTTATTATTGCTGACAATTGTTTCGACATACTGTGTCTTCTTCTGAAGCACGATGTAAATTGACTAACAAAGTATGGTTCAGAATATATAGTTTACCTAATTAGAAGTACTAAATTCATTACTAATATTTACCTTAATACCTAGAACAAGTCCAATAAAGGAGACCCTCCCCCATCTAAATGATCGTTGAGTAATAGACCTGAGGATTTTTTTCTGATTAATTTCTACCTGTTCTAAACAATTCAGTAACTTTCCTTTCTTTCCGTTATGCAAAATTTTGAAATCTTCATTGACTGTATGATTTTCCTCTGTTAAATTTTTGGCGTAATGAGATTTGTTATTTTTCATTCTAAAGCTTTGTTTATGTTCGTTTATTCTTTTATAAAAAGGTCTGCCTGTTTGTTCTATATACGTTTTGTTGCAAGTACCACAGCATAATTCGTAAACCCCCGATTTATTTTCTTTTTTTGTTTTACTTTTATTATTTTTAATATGTCGAGATAATGTATTATTTGTACGGAAAGCGATATTTACACGAATTCTATGGAAAAAATTTTGAATTTTATTAGTTAATTTTCCGGTATAAGTGAGTGTATGAAATTTTTCTTTGTTTAGTTGTTTGTACGGGTCCTATTGCTTTTTTAAATTGTTTTTTCATTAAGATATTATCTACGAAATCGCTCTTGTATCCATTGTTTATACTAATTTGTTTTATAATATGTAATTGTTTCTGAAAATTTTCTTCCGTTAATGGTGTATTTATTAGTCTATGGATGAAACTATTATAAGCCGAGATTTTATGGGTGAACGGGTGGTTAGAATTAGCGTGTATAGTTATGTCTGAGTATGTTGGTTTATGGAAGATTTCAAAATCGTGTTTATTCATTTTGTTTGATATTTTAAAATCTAAGAAATTAATCGATTTATTTGTTTCTATTTCTGTTGTAAAAGTAATATTATTATGAAGTTGGTTAATATAATCTAGAAAAAGTTTTAATTGTCGATCTGTGCCTGTAAAGCAAGTCAATATGTCATCTACATACCGGTACCAATAAAAGAAATTTTTAAGAAGATGAGAATTACTGATTTCTTCTTCTAAATGGTTTCCCATTATTAAACCTTTCTTACTTATGTAAATGTTATCATTAAATTCGAAATAATTCTGATCTAAGCACAATGTTAAGATATCTAATATTTCTTGTTTAATTATTGGGTTAACATTATTTTTATTGAGTAATCTTTGGACCAAATTTATAGCGTCTGATGATGGTATACTAGGAAAAAGATTTTGTACATCAAACGATATAAATCTGGAGTTACTTGGTATAATTAACGGATTAATTTTTGCTATCAATTTATTAATATTTTTAATACTATATTTAGGTGTGAATTTACAATATCTTGTCAGTTTCATACATAACAGCGCCAGCTTTTCCTTTATCAAATAAATTGATTGAGGTTTTGACAAAATATATAAACGAGGCTGGTTTGAAAAGTCCGTGCAAAGTCCGAGAGATGGCACCACCGGCACGTATCGAGGTCATGTTTAGTTAGTAGCATCTCTTGAATGTGAATCAAGGAAGTCGAGTGATTTTCAAGAAATGGACGAAAAAGAATTTCGTGTGGTGATTAAACATTACTTTATGAAAGGCAAAACGCCTCAGGAGACTAAAGAGAAGCTTGAAAAACATTATGGTGACTCTGCACCTTCGATTAGAACAGTTTATAAGTGGTTTCAAAATTTTCGGACCGGCCATATGGGCACAAGTGACGCTGAACGTTCTGGACGGCCTGTGGAGGTTACGACTCCAGAAATCATTGATCAAATCCATGATATGGTGATGGTTGACAGAAGAGTTAAGATGCGTGAGATTGCTAGGGCTGTGGGCATCTCGACTGAACGGATACATAATATTTTGCCTAAACATTTGGACATGAGAAAGCTATCCGCAAGATGGGTGCAGCGATTGCTCACGCTTGACCAAAAACGGAATCGTGTGAAGTGTTGCAAGGATGGTTTGCAGCTGTTCCTGAAGAATCCGGAGGACTTTAAGCGTCGTTTCGTCACTGTGGATGAAACATGGATACATTACTATACTCCTGAGACCAAACAACAATCTAAACAATGGGTTACCAAGGGGGAATCTGCACCAAAAAAGGCGAAGACCGTTCCTTCGGCCGGAAAGGTTATGGCGACTGTCTTTTGGGATTCGCAAGGGATAATCCTCATCGACCATCTGGAAAAGGGTAAAATTATTACAGGTGAATATTATTCATCGTTATTGGACCGTTTAAAAGCCGAGCTGCAAGAAAAACGCCCGCGATTGGCCCACAAGAAAGTCCTTTTCCATCACGACAACGCACCAGCACACACCTCAGCAGTTGTGGTCGCAAAATTAATGGGAAATAGGATTCCAACTCGTTTCACATCCCCCCTATTCTCTAGACTTGGCTCCCTCGGACTACTATTTGTTCCCCAATTTGAAGAAATGGCTGGCGGGACAAAGATTGTATTCAAACGAGGAGGTGATTGCAGACACTAATGGATATTTTGCAGACTTGGACAAATCCTATTATTCGGAAGGGATCAACAAACTAGAACATCGTTGGACGAAGTGTATAAGCCTAAAAGGAGACTATGTCGAAAAATAAAAAAGGTTTACCCCAAACACATAAGTAGTTTTTATTTTTGCACGGACTTTTCAAACCAGCCTCGTATGTATTGTTAATTTCGATTTTTTATTTAACTTTTTATTTAAGATCTTAACAATTATTTCTATGTATATCAGTTTTATGTTTGTTCACACCAACAGCAGTATTTTTGAGACTGACATGAACAATCACAGGTATACCACTAGACATAAATTGAATCTGCTTCCCGAAAAGTGTAATTACAGCTACATACAGAAAAATGTTAATTATGTCGTTATATAATAGTTTCCCAGAGAGTGTACGTACGTTATGTAAAACGGAAGTAAAGAGACTTTTAACCAAATATCCGCTTGAAGGAGCTTATTACTCATTAAATGAATTTTTCTTAATTTCAGTTGAAATTAGCACAGGGATTTGATAGCTCTGATAGCAGAGGTGCTTTCTTGTCTTTTCCGTTGTGCCTCTTATTTCATTGTGTCTTTGTTACTATATTGTAATTTTGTTCTTAAAGTGTTTTACTTATTTACTATTTTTTCTTTATCTTTTTTTTATTTAATTATAGGTTATTGTAATCTTAGTCAACATTGTTTAATGCCTATTAGCTTATAAGTGTAATATATTGTTACATGAAAACAAATAAATTATTATCTATCTATCTATCTATTTAAATAGGTTTTCTAAAGACCTTAAATTTTTCATAGAAAATTTCTAAGCTAATTAATCTATCGAAATAAATCTATACAAAATAGTTTTCATATTTTACGTTTTACGCCCCAACCTCCTTAAGCTACAGCAGATCAAGAAAATCAAGTGTTGCCGCACATAATCATATAGTAATATTAGATAATTTAAATTTAATTTAAAATATATTTGGTAGAAGATTATTAGAAGCATAAAAAACCATTAAAATGATTAAATGTAAAAATACTCTAAAAAAAGATCAGGGAACCGATCTCTTACAGTTCTGGTTACTTAACTAAAACTACGGTCCACGATTGGTTGGACGGTTCAGCTTGAGTAATCGCCACCTTAAAATAAACAGTCTAGTTTTTAATTTTAGGTTTAGTCAATTATCGTTTTTTAATGTTACTAATATAACTAACAGAATACACGGCGCGTGCAAGAATGAAATGTTTGGTGCAATGAAGACAACTATTGTACAGCGTTATTGTGCTTCGAAATTCCAACTTAGTTAACTATAAGAAAATATTTTGACACTATATTTCTCGCTCTGAGTATGCTTTCGAGTCATTTTACGATATATAAATTTGTCAAAAATAAATTAACTAATTAAGTAAATGCAATTAAATAGGTTATAATGGAGGTCGCTTGATTGGGTGATGAAACTAATTGCATATTCAATCATCTATTTGTTCAGTTGCAGATTAAATGTTATTTTATTTTAATGAGTCACAACCTAATATTGTGTTAAAATTCGTTTTTCGATGACGGGAAATATGAATTTTATTCATTGGGGATTTAAACTTCATTAACTCTATTTTATTATTAAATTTATATTAAAAATTCACGTCCTGTTTGGCTTCGCACGAGATATGTTAAGCTCCGCTTGTAATATAAAAGTTTTCATTACTGTCCCTCCCCTGCTCTTACACCTGCTACACCTATCCTCTTTTATTCATATATACTAAATACTGCACTGACTTAGCCGTTACTTGATGGAGATCCATAATAAATAGGAATAAAAAATTTAAACAAATGTTTAAGATCACCACTTATGTTTATTATTGCTGACAATTGTTTCGACATACTGTGTCTTCCTCTGGAGCACGATGTAAATTGACTAACAAAGTATGGTTCAGAATATATAGTTCACCTAATTAGAAGTACTAAATTCATTACTAATATTTACCTTAATACCTAGAACAAGTCCAATAAAGGAGACCCTCCCCCATCTAAATGATCGTTGAGTAATAGACCTGAGGATTTTTTCTGATTAATTTCTACCTGTTCTAAACAATTCAGTAATTTTCCTTTCTTTCCGTTATGCAAAATTTTGAAATCTTCATTGACTGTATGATTTTCCTCTGTTAAATTTTTGGCGTAATGAGATTTGTTATTTTTCATTCTAAAGCTTTGTTTATGTTCGTTTATACATACATATATATCGGTTTAAAACGTCTTTCGTCGTTGTCCGATGCCCAACTTCCATTCTTTTTGATCCATCCATTGATCTTCTCTCAGGTCTCGAGCACTCATAGCTTTATTAATGCTCTCCTTCCATGTTTTTTTAGGTCGTCCTCGTTTTTTGTGATTCGGTGGTATCCATTGCATGGCGATTTTGGGTAATCTGGTTTCTTCCATCCGTTGTACATGCCCGTACCATATCAGCTGTTTCTGTTCGATGTCTCTTATAATGGATCCATCTATCCCCATTCGCTGTCTTACTTCGTCATTTCGAATTCTATCTCTTCGTGATATACCTAATGTTCTTCTAAATACGTCCATTTCAGTTGCCTCAAGTTTTCTGCGATTCTGGTCTGATATTCTCCACGTCTCTGAGCCGTAGGTTAGACTACTTTTAATGAGAGTTTCATATATGTTATATTTGCGTCTCTTTCCGATGTTATCGCTCCATAGTATACCGTTTAGGCATCCTATTGCTCTTCTAGCTTGTGTTATTCGTTTGTTAATCTCGCTATCATCTTTGCATGACGTGTCGAATTCTACACCCAGATACGTGTATGAGAGGCAGCTGGTTATTTCTTCTTGATTGTCTAGCTGGATATTCGATGGTTCCGTTCCTACAGGGAGGTATTTAGTTTTCTGCGTGTTAAGCTCTAGTCCCCAGTTCTTATATTCAGTATGCAATTTTCGAGCCATATACTCTAAATCGTCCCTATCATTGAGATGATGACTTGATCGTCAGCAAACTGAAGAGTGTATAGGCATATTCTGCCAATGTGAATACCCATCCCATTACATTTCCTCTTCCATTGGTATAAGGCCCTCGCTACATATATTTTAAATAATGTAGGTAATATACAGCATCCCTGACGCAAACCTTTATCCACTAGGAATTTCTTTGACACTCTGTTGCCAACCTTTATTTGTGATGAGGTGCCTGTATATAAATTCTTAAGAGCTCTTATAATTGTCTGGTTAACATTGGTTTCCTGTAAGACTTTCCACAATTTTTTCACCTGGACTGTATCGTAGGCTTGCTGAAGATCTATGAACATAAGGTGGGTTTCTTGGTTGGTAGCTGACCTTTTTTTTTCTATTATTTGTTTTAGGGTGAAGACATTATCGGTACAGGTTCTTCCAGCTCGAAATCCAGATTGCTCTTCTTCTTCCTTAGCTCTATATTCCTCTTCAATGAGATCCCGAATAATTCTTCCATAAAGACGGCTCAAAGTACTGGTCACTGATATTCCTCTATAGTTAGAACAGTCAAGCTTGTTTCCCTTTTTATGAATGGATGATATGTAAGCCTCTTTCCATTCCTCAGGCACACTCGCGCCATTTATATACAGATTTATACACCAGGTAAGCTGATCAAACAGCTTTCCGGACCCACATTTAACCAGTTCAGCGGGAATTCCTCCTGGTCCTGCAGCTCGACCATTCTTCAATTTACTAACTGCTTTTTTAACTGTATCAACGTCAACCACGATTGTTTCTCCCTCTATGAGTATATCCGTTGGTGTATTCAGCAGGTATTCGTCTCTGTTTTCTGATAATAGTATCTTGTAGTGGTCCATCCATTTCTTTATTGATATAGTTTGAATGTTTGCTTTATTTTTAGAGTTCGATGTTACGTTTTTTATGAACTTCCATGATTCTGAGCACTTTTTTCCTCCTAAATATGTGTTGATTTCAATACACTTTTTGTCCCATATCTCCTTCTTTGCTACGTTTATTATTCTCCTTGTTGTCCTTTTCAAGTCCAAATATTGCTCTTTGTATTCTTGTTGTTGGGTGTTTAACCATTTAAGATATAGTTGTTTTTCCCGACTTATTAATTCTTCAATCTCGTTATTCCACCAGAGTTTGTAACTATGCTTTTTAGTTTTTAATCCAACTGCCTCTTCTGCAGCGGTTCTAATACTGTTTACTATATTTTCATATATAATTTCTAGTGGCTGTCGGTTTCTTGTTCCGAAGAGTTTTTCGTCCAGTCTACGTTGGTATAACTTTTGTGTACTTTCACTAATTAAGCTATCTATTCTATATTGTTTTGTTGATATTTCTTCTGTCTGGTCAGTTTCCCTCTCTCTTATCTGCACGTTGTTTGGATCTAAATGGGACTATAAACTTTGCCTTGACCATGTAATGGTCTGATCCACATGTCACACCTCTATAGGATCTTACATCATTAATTTTTTAAATTTGTCTTCTGTTTAACCATTACATAGTCAATTACAGATTTAAGGCTTCTTGTGTGTTGAACCCAGGTGTATGTATGAATTTTTTTATGTTTGTAGAATCCATTGGTTATTTTTAGCTGATGTTGTTGGCACAATGCAATTAATCTCTGGCCGTTGTCGTTTGTAGTAATTTCTCGATGGGGCCCTACTACGTCGTCATCAGTTCTTTGACCAACCCTACCATTCAGGTCTCCAAGTATTATTACTTCTCCTGATGTTCCAATTTTTAGAATTTCATCGCTGACCTGTTCAAAAAATTCGCCTTTTTCGTTATTGGTTCATCATCAGATATTGCATATAACCCAAGAATTGTTATTGGCTGTTGGTTTACAGTCAAATTGATCCGAATAATATTTTCACTCACTGCATCGAAATCAGATATTTTATTTTTATATTTTTTATGTAGCATGATCGAGACGCCTCTTTTCACTCTTTCATGTTTTGGCACTCCAGTGAATAGATGTACATAGTTGTTGATGACTTCTGTACCAGTTCCCTTCTTCTTTGTCTCTGTTGGCACCACCAATTCCATGTTCATGTTGAATAATTCTTGTGTTATTTCCTCTGCCTTTCCTTTGATTCCTTGTACATTCCAAGTACCAATATTCATAATCCTTTTCCGTAGCTTTTGTCGTGTTCCGTGAGATCCGTCCGTACCGAGGCATTTGTTAGGCTTTTTAGTAAGTTGAGATTTTACAAGTGACGGGGAACTAGCCTGTCGCCTTAACCCCCACCTTGGAGGACCAGGTAATTTTGTCTCAGGGTTTTTTTCTTCCCATAGACCGCTTGTCTTTCAAGACTACAGAGATCGGTCTTCCCTTTAAAGTCGGCTCCTCCGCTTTCCAGACCATTGGATACTTAGATCTCATCTGCTCTGTTCACGGTTGACCATTTTCGCCGTACCCTGGCAGGGGCCCTTACAGGGTGCTATCATCCGGGCCAGATGAACCCTGGTTTTTTAGCGAGGTTGTTACTCCTCCCCCTCACCCTTTTCCAACATGGCTTGGGACAGGCTTCGGCGGGTTTTATGTTCATTTATTCTTTTATAAAAAGGTCTGCCTGTTTGTCCTATATACGTTTTGTTGCAAGTGCCACAGCATAATTCGTAAACCCCCGATTTATTTTCTTTTTTTGTTTTACTTTTATTATTTATAATATGTCGAGATAATGTATTATTTGTACGGAAAGCGATATTTACACGATTTCTATGGAAAAAATTTTGAATTTTATTAGTTAGTTTTCCGGTATAAGTGAGTGTATGAAATTTTTCTTTGTTTAGTTGTTTGTACGGATACACCAGTCCTATTGCTTTTTTAAATTGTTTTTTCATTAAGATATTATCTACGAAATCGCTCTTGTATCCATAGTTTATACTAATTTGTTTTATAATATGTAACTGTTTCTGAAAATTTTCTTCCGTTAATGGTGTATTTATTAGTCTATGGATGAAACTATTATAAGCCGAGATTTTATGGGTGAACGGGTGGTTAGAATTAGCGTGTATAGTTATGTCTGAGTATGTTGGTTTATGGAAGATTTCAAAATCGTGTTTATTCACTTTGTTTGATATTTTTAAATCTAGGAAATTAATCGATTTTATTTGTTTCTATTTCTGTTGTAAAAGTAATATTATTATGAAGTTGGTTAATATAATCTAGAAAAAGTTTTAATTGTCGATCTGTGCCTGTAAAGCAAGTCAATATATCATCTACATACCGGTACCAATAAAAGAAATTTTTAAAAAGATGAGAATTACTGATTTCTTCTTCTAAATGGTTCATGAAAATTTCAGATAAAATTGGACTAAGAGGGTTTCCCATTATTAAACCTTTCTTACTTATGTAAATGTTTATCATTAAATTCGAAATAATTCTGATCTAAGCACAATGTTAAGATATCTAATATTTCTTGTTTAATTATTGGGTTAACATTTTTTTATTGAGTAATTTTTGGACCAAATTTATAGCGTCTGATGATGGTATACTAGGAAAAAGATTTTGTACATCAAACGATATAAATCTGGAGTTACTTGGTATAATTAACGGATTATTTGTTGCTATCAATTTATTAATATTTTTAATACTATATTTAGGTGTGAATTTACAATATTTTGTCAGTTTCATACATAACAGCGCCAGCTTTTCCTTTATCAAATAAATTGATTGAGGTTTTGACAACATATATATACGAGGCTGGTTTGAAAAGTCCGTGCAAAGTCCGAGAGATGGCACCCACCGGCGCGTATCGAGGTCATGTTTAGTTAGTAGCATCTCTTGAATGTGAATCAAGGAAGTCGAGTGATTTTCAAGAAATGGACGAAAAAGAATTTCGTGTGGTGATTAAACATTACTTTATGAAAGGCAAAACGCCTCAGGAAACTAAAGAGAAGCTTGAAAAACATTATGGTGACTCTGCACCTTCGATTAGAACAGTTTATAAGTGGTTTCAAAATTTTCGGACCGGCCATATGGGCACAAGTGACGCTGAACGTTCTGGACGGCCTGTGGAGGTTACGACTCCAGAAAATCATTGATCAAATCCATGATATGGTGATGGTTGACAGAAGAGTTAAGATGCGTGAGATTGCTAGGGCTGTGGGCATCTCGACTGAACGGGTACATAATATTTTGCCTAAACATTTGGACATGAGAAAGCTATCCGCAAGATGGGTGCCGCGATTGCTCACGCTTGACCAAAAACGGAATCGTGTGAAGTGTTGCAAGGATGGTTTGCAGCTGTTCCCGAAGAATCCGGAGGACTTTAAGCGTCGTTTCGTCACTGTGGATGAAACATGGATACATTACTATACTCTCCTGAGACCAAACAACAATCTAAACAATGGGTTACCAAGGGGAATCTGCACCAAAAAAGGCGAAGACTGTTCCTTCGGCCGGAAAGTTTATGGCGACTGTCTTTTGGTATTCGCAAGGGATAATCCTCATCGACTATCTGGAAAAGGGCAAAAAACTATTACAGGTGAATATTATTCATCGTTATTGGACCGTTTGAAAACCGAGCTGCAAGAAAAACGCCCGCGATTGGCCCACAAGAAAGTCCTTTTCCATCACGACAACGCACCAGCACACACCTCAGCAGTTGTGGTCGCAAAATTAATGAAATAGGATTCCAACTCGTTTCACATCCCCCCTATTCTCCAGACTTGGCTCCCTCGGACTACTATTTGTTTCCCAATTTGAAGAAATGGCTGGCGGGACAAAGATTTTATTCAAACGAGGAGGTGATTGCAGACACTAATGGATATTTTGCAGACTTGAACAAATCCTATTATTCGGAAGGGATCAACAAACTAGAACATCGTTGGACGAAGTGTATAAGCCTAAAAGGAGACTATGTCGAAAAATAAAAAAGGTTTACCCCAAACACATAAGTAGTTTTTATTTTTGCACGGACTTTTCAAACCAGCCTCGTAGAATATAATAGAAATAAATAAATCGATTAATTTCCTAGATTTAAAAATATCAAACAAAATTAATAAACACGATTTTGAAATCTTCCATAAACCAACATACTCAGACATAACCTTACACGCTAATTCTAACCACCCGTTCACCCATAAAATCTCGACTTATAATAGTTTCATCCATAGACTAATAAATACACCATTAACGGAAGAAAATTTTCAGAAAGAATTACATATTATAAACAAATTAGTATTAACAATGGATACAATACGATTTCGTAGATAATATCTTAATGAAAAAAACAATTTAAAAAAGCAATAGGACTGGTGTACCCGTACGAACAACTAAACAAAGAAAGATTTCATACACTCACTTATACCGGAAAATTAACTAATAAAATTCAAAATTTTTTCCATAGAAATCATGTAAATATCGCTTTCCGTACAAATAGCACATTATCTCGACATATTAAAAATAATAAAAGTAAAACAAAAAAAAGAAAATAAATCGGGGGTTTACGAATTATGCTGTGGCACTTGCAACAAAACGTATATAGGACAAACAGGCAGACCTTTTTATAAAAGAATAAACGAACATAAACAAAGCTTTAGAATGAAAAATAACAAATCTTATTACGGTATATATTTAACAGAGGAAAATCTTACAGTCAATGAAGATTTCAAAATTTTGCATAACGGAAAGAAAGGAAAATTACTGAATTGTTTAGAACAGGTAGAAATTAATCAGAAAACATCCTCAGGTCTATTACTCAACGATCAATTAGATGAGGAGGGTCTCCTTTATTGAACTTATTCTAGGTATTAAAGTAAACATTGTTAATGAATTTTGTACTTGTAATTAGGTAAACTATGTATCCTGAAACATACTTTGTTAGTTAATTTGCATCATGCTCCAGAAGAAGACACAGTGTGTCGAAACAATTGTCAGCAATAATAAACATAAGTGGTGATCTTAAACATTTGTTTAAATTTTTTATTTCTATTCATATATACTAGCCTTTTAGCGTCTACCCTTTCTCAGGTACGAAGGTGTTATTTACCTTGAAACTATGAAAAAGACGTCATAGAGAAAATTGCTTGATTGTCAGATTAATTGTCAAATATTGTCCGAGTTCGTTGAGCTTTGCACTTTTATACGATTTTCTAATTTCCTTGCTACACGCAAGTATTGTATTCGTGAAAAAATCACATTTCAAGATGGTCGTTTTTCTTCACGTTTCAGGGTTCTTAGAACACGAAAAACATAGTCATTCATTTCTGTCGGCCTGTCTATCTGGTGGTCTGTTGGGACGATAACTCTTAAATGCAATAGGATATCAATTTTAAACTTGGTAGCCTATAGTTTTTGAGTGATATCGCTCAAGGCGGGGGGGGGGGGTGAGAAGAGGAGGTGGATAAATTTTATATGGTTTTAATAGTTATATAGTAATTTTTCCTAATTTCTTGTTGATATAATAAACAAATATGTCCTATAAATATTCATAGTAAAATAATGAAAGGGGTGGGAAAGAGGTTAGAGAGGTTGTTTCTTATATACGGTATATATACAGGGTGCCCTATATGTATGGGATAATGATTCCACAGCATTTATTAATCAGTGTATCAAAAAAAAAGTTTAAATAAAAGTTATAGGGTTTTTTATAAACGGCGCACATGCTGACGTTGACAATAAAATGGTTTGAACTGTCAGCTCGAAGAAATTACACCATTTTGATTTTTTTAAAATGGAAAGCCCTGTATATTATTTTATTTTTGAGTCCCTACTAAAACTTCCAGATATTATTTGTCTGACATAAATGTATCTAAATTGAACTGTTTTTGGAATTATTTTCATTTGAAATTTAAAATAAAAAAAAGACAAAAAACTACACTCCTGGACAAAATTAACGCAACAATATATTAAATCATACAAATCTCTATAATGAATTAATTTTAATAATTTTTTATGAACATGGTTACACTAAAAGTTAGAAAAAACTTATTTTGATACTTTAAAAGTGAATTAGCTACCAAATTTCTCTATAAGACTCGAATTAAAATTATTCTTAAGACCTAATAACAAAATCGTTGAAATTATGTAACAATGAAAAAAATAAATTGAGACACTAGTAGCAAAATTAATGATGTAATTGGGACACTAATAGCATGTGTGTGCCTCCTCTACTTCGGATGACAGCGTTTATGCGCCTAGGCATGCTTCTAATTAAATTTTGGATAAAATCTTGAGGAATTTGCTCTCATTCTATGATAACTGCATTTTCAAGTTCCCTCAGGTTTCTAGGTGCAGGTATATGACGTTTCACATTTTCCTTAAGGTGATCCCATACATGTTCTATCGGATTCAAATCCGGCTTTTTGGTGGCCATTGCATAATCGTATATCAACTTGATTAAGATAATCGAGTACCTCCCTAGCCACGTGAGGTCGAGCGTTGTCTTGCATAAACAGGAAATTGGGCCCCACAGAATGACCGAAAGGCATCACATGTTCTATTACAATATTCTCAAGATAGTAGTCAGCATTCATGGATCTCGTACGGACAGGAACTCTGTGCGAGCATCAAAGCAGATGCCCACCCCAGAACATAACAGAGCCACTGCCGAAGGAAATCCTTGCAGAGATATTGCAAGGAGCAAACCTCTCTCCTGGTCTTCGCCATACTCGCTCACGACCATCTGGATGTTTTAGACTAACCCTAGTTTCATCTGTGAAGAAAACTTGTTTCCAATCATCCACAGACCAGTTTTCGTGATTTCGAGCAAAACGTAACCTGGCAACTCTATTCTCTCTAGTAAGCAAGGGCGCAGTGGCTGGTCTCCTACTGTTTTAATCCAGCTTCATTTAACCGTCTTCTAATTGTTTTAGAAGAAATTGTGACATTGCGAACAGCTTCGAGTTCGTTTCTTATTATAGAACTAGTGACAGTCCTGTTTCTTAAAGCATATTGTCTTATAAAACGTTCATCTAGGTCGCTAGTGCATCGTTTTTTCGCCCTTGCCCTAGCCTTCTAGAATAAGTTCCTACTTCATTCAAGCGTCTTACCATACGACTTATTATGGAACGATGTTTGCCTAACAAATTGGCAACATAACTCTGACAATATCCCTCATCCAATAAAACTGAGGCTCGCGCGCTACCTCGTGTTCAGTTAAATTCCTTGTTCGATTCATTTTTCTAATTCTTCGGGGTCAAAATTAAAACATTCTACCACAAAAACGTATTACTTTGAAAAAGGGAACAATTTATAAGCTTACTTTTAAAGAAAATCTATCGCATTATTACAGAAAATTGTTTATCTTCTAAAAAATTCTTTAAAACTGTAAATCTAAACGAATTGTTTTGATTTCTGTCATGAACAACGAAACAAAATATGCATAGCCTACTATTCAAATACTCGATAAACTTTAAAACTGACAGAAGAAAAAGATAAATTAATTTTCAGATTGTTGCGTTAATTTTGTCCAGGAGTGTATTAATAAATACTCTAGGTTTATTGTTAAGGTAACAATTGCTCAAAATGGCTACCGTTAACAGCGAAGCAATGACCCAATCAGTCATAAACAGCCTGAACAGAGTTTTGCAGAGAATCCGGGGTGATCTGTGCTACTTCATATTGAATTCCTTGTTGTAAATCTTCTACAGTTTCAGGTCGACTTCGGTAATCTTTGGTTTTCAAATGATTCCATAAAAAAAATCGAGTGACGTAAGATCGGGACTCCTTGTAGGTCATTCTACAGCACTTCTTCTCCCTATCCATCGATTAGGAAAAATCGCATCCAAATATCTACGAACAATGATTTCACAGTGAGGAGGTGCTCCGTCCTATTGATACTGCAGATTCCTATTAGGGGTATCCAAATTATTTTCATCGAGAAAAAGACCTGCATAAGTTGGAGTAAGTTGTTCTTTGTGTAACTGTAAATATCGCTGTCCTGTAAGATTTCCGCTGATAAAAAATGAACCAATGATATGACGTTCATAAATCCCTGCCCACACGTTTATCTTTTGTAGTTTTTGAGAATGACTGTCGATTATCCAATAGTGATTCTCAGTAGACCAGTACCGGCAGTTATACCTGTCAACTCTTCCGTTAAGATAAAATGTGGCCTCGTCAGAAGAAACAATATTATGAATTAGGTTAGGATCATTACTAATTCGTTCCATCACGACCCCGCAAAATTCAACGCGTCTATAGTAGTCATCTTCAGACAGATTTAGAACAATCCTTAACATGGCCTGATTGCCTAAATCGTTTATATTGTTTTGCTAACTATGGATTGGGTAATAAGTTCTCGATTCGGATATTTTGCGTTAAAAAGATCACACACACTATCTTTTGTGTTCTCCTGCGGTCTCCGTAACCAACCATCATTAACAAAGTGATTCTTTTCAGTTTCTGTTAAATGTACCATTTTGATATTACGCTCAAATTGCAGTTCTACAAAATGCGCTAATAAAAGTTTTCGTCAATAATTTATTTTTTGACGCGTTAAATCGTCACCTGACAGTAAATATTTGACACAAGCCAGCTTAATTTTTTTTTTAATTTGATCTCCCTTAATATCAATAATTCCAAAACAGTCCAATTTAGATATATGGTATGTTAGACCAAATAATATCTAGAATTTTTAGTAGGACTCAAAAATAAAATAATATACAGTCCACTGTAGGATTTTTTTTTGGATTCTATGGTGTTGCATCCTTTGGATAGGGCCGTATCACTTTAATTGTCTCTCCTGTACGTCCTTTATCAGTGTTCTTTCTATTTTCATTTTTGACTGGACCCTTTCATTTGATATCCTATCGAGCTTGGAAATTTTCGCCGATCTTCGCCAAAACTCCATTTCCATCTGGAAATATACAGGACTTTCCATTTAAAAAAATTTAAGATTTATTTAAACATTTTTAGTGTTCCGTACGGAACACTTATAAGATCACTTCGGTGTCTGTCCGTCTATCTGTCCGTCTGTCCGTCTGTCCGTCTGTCCGTCTGTCCGTCTGTCCGTCTGTCACACCCGATTTTCCTCCGAAACTATTTGTCATAGAAAGTTGAAATTTGGTAGTAATATAGGAATTGATGGCCTCATCAGAGCCATGTAGTTTTGAAAGTTAAATTTGACTTAAGGGGTTAGTTTTGGGGGGTGAAATCGGAAGTGAAAAAAAATTTTTTTACTAGGTAATCGAGTGTGGTGTCAAATGAAAGCTTGTGAAAACACGAGTAAAAAATATATATATAATGTAATACTTGCGCGCACTTTTCTTTGTATTATTTTTAAAAAATCGCGAAAAATCGCTGTCCACCCGCCTTATCTCGGAAAGTACTTATCAAAAAATTTTGAAAAAATTCTGGAATATTCTCCACGGGGTGTAGATTGAACGAAAATTATCACGAGTGCATTACCTGTAATAATTTATCTGGTATATAAAAAAAAACAGAAATTTCAAGGTCATCAATTTTCAGTAAAGATTGGAAATAAACTTTGTTGAAACTTATTTGGGGTGTATTTTGTGAAGTCACTGATCATTTTTATATCACCGTAAGATAAATTTTGACTTAAGGGATTCGTTTTGAGGGGCGAAATCGGAAGTGAAAAAAAAAATTTTTTACTAGATCATCGAGTGTGGTGTCAAATGAAAGCTTGTGAAAACACGAGTAAAAAATATATATATAATGTAATACTTGCGCACACTTTTCTTCGTATTACTTTTAAAAAATAGTGAAAAATCGCTGTCGCCTACCTTATCTCGAAAAGTACTGATCAAAAAATTTTGAAAAAATCCTGGAATATTCTCCACGGGGTATAGATTGAACAAAAATTATCATTACCTTTAATAATTTATCTGGTATAGAAAAAAAACCAAAATTTCAAGGTCACCGGTTTTCAGTAAAGATTGGAAATAAACTTTGTTGAAAACTTATTTGGGGTGTATTTTGTGAAGTCACTGATCATTTTATATTACCGTAACATAAATTTTGACTTAAGGGATTCGTTTTGAGGGGTGAAATCGGAAGTGAAAAAAAAAATTTTTTACTAGGTCATCGAGTGTGGTGTCAAATGAAAGCTTGTGAAAACACGAATAAAAAATATATATATAATGTAATACTTGCGCACACTTTCCTTCGTATTACTTTTAAAAAATCGTGAAAAATCGCTGTCCTCTATCTTATCTCGAAAAGAACTGACCAAAAAATTTTGAAAAAATCCTGGAATATTCTTCACGGGGTATAGATTGAACGGAAATTATCATTACCTTTAATAATTTATCTTTTATAGAAAAAAAAAACAAAATTTCAAGGTCACCAGTTTTTAGTAAAGATTGGAAACAAACTTTGTTGAAAACTCATTTGGGGTGTGTTTTGTGAAGTCACTGATTATTTTATACCACCCTAATAAAATTTTTTTATTTTAAAAACAATCAACGTACGGAACACTAATTGTGCAAGTTCAACTTGCACTTGACCGGTTTTTTTGATACTCTGATTAATAATTGCTGTGGAATCATTATTCCATAAAAATATGGGGCACCCTATATAGCGTTATATGTCCTTTTCAAGGTTTCTGGTTCGAAGGATTCCAAAATTGGTGAAAGGTGGGGGGTGGTTAAATATTGTATAGTTTCAAGAGTATTTTGAGAATTTTAACGGGTTTTTTTTGGTTGAAATATTTGACAAATTTTAAACATAATATTTGTGGTAAAATATATAAACAGATAATGGAGTAATTATGGGATTAAAGGGGTCGTTCTTAGACTGTAAGAATACGAAAATTAAGTTGGTTTTTTACTGTTATCAATTTTAATAGGGGAAGAGGGTGAAAAAGATGGAAGAATCTTGTATGGTTTTAATAGTGTTATGAGAAATTTTTTGGATTTTAGGTGGAAGAATGGGCAAATATTAAGCATAATCATTTGTACTAAAACATATAAGGTGCCAAAGGGGTGGAGAAGGAAGACGGAATATAGATTTCGTATTTGTCTTGTTATAGATCTTTTTTGGAGTTTTTTCTGTCAAGGAATTAAAACATTACATTTTCCTTATTATTTTTATTGTTAACGTAGGAAGAAATTGAAAGGGGTGGAGATCATTGTAACTTTTCGTTACGTTGGCAGAGAACACGCAAGTTGTTTTATATGACTATAAAAGAGAAGATTAATCATTAGATGCATTTTTTGATTATACATACAAGGTAAAGTTCTGATTTTTTAAAATGATATTTCACGAAAAAAAACTGAAAGAAATTTGAAGCATGCCTAAATGATAAAGTTTCTCAATAAATAGGAAAATAGACCAAAAGTTATTCATAAAAGAAGGTGTGCGGCAATGACGGTCTTGGTTTAAATAGTTTAGATCGGGCCGAGACTCAAGTCAGGATGATCATTGATTGGGAAAACGCAAGAACTGAGAAAAGTACCAGACGTGTTAAGGATTGGCTGCTGTCAGACCGACGAAACTAAAGTTTTCAGGTTTATACACGAAGATTTAGATATGGATCCACGAACTCTTTACACTAGAGCAATAACTGTCGGGAAAAGAAATTTCTCGGAACCATTTGGTCGTTTTAGAGAACAGGAAGAGATTTTTTGCGAATTGTCACAAGCGACGAGAGGTTCTGTAGAGATTGCGCCATGAAGAAAGCGAAAGAAGGTGAAAGTTGATTGCTACTAATTTTTGTTAATGCGAAGGAATTTTTTCTATTGAACACATTGAAAAAATAGGCTCAAATTAACGGAGAGATTTGTGAAAAAACAATTCGAAACTTGAAGAAGGATATTAGAGAAAAAATGTAGTGTATTCATCCTAAATATTTAAAAGATTTTTTAAAGTTCGTGAAAGGCCAACAATTCATCCGATTATAAAAAAGTGGATAATTTATAACTTGGAAAGTTTAATTTTCATAAAATCTTTTCCATGAAAATAAATATTTTACGCGTAACGACACCATTAACAAAATTGCCCCCTAGAACGAGTATATGTGTGTGACAGTAAGTTATTTTTTTTAAATAAATAGAAAAAAGTAATTTAAAGAGTCAGTTAAAGGTAATATGTTTTTTTTGCTATACAATATTAATATTGTAAAAATTTTACTGAACTGAAATCATTTTGTTTTACGTTTGTAGTTTCTTTGGATATTATATTTTCCTAGAATTTAAGTTCGGTTGGTACTCTTATTTTAATGTTATTTTGAAATGTAGTTTACCAGCTTTTTTGCAGACTCTTTAAGGTATTATGCAGAAAAGAAAAATTTCCATCCTACTGGAAATACGCCAGAGTTCAGATGATACCTAAGAAAGGCATATACGAGTACATACACTTTTTTAAACTACCGACGAGACGAATTACCAACAATAACACAGGAATAAAAAAAAAATCTCTGTCTTTTAAGTGAGACACGTGTTTTCTTAAGTTTTTTTTATGCTGAATCCAAAAAAAACTTATAAAAGATGACATCCACCGTGAGGTTTTTTTCACAAAATACTCTTAAAGTTGCCAGAAAACTATTTAATTGAAAAAAAATAAATTTTAATAACTAATGTAAAACATTAAAATTATGGAATAAAACTATTATTTCGGACATTTCTAAATATTCTGAATCTATACCTATAATCTATAATATATATAAAATGCAACGTCTCTCTGTCTGTCTGTCTGTCTGTCTGTTTGTCTGTTTGTCTGTCCGTTAGTGACCTTATCACTGGAGAACCACTTATCCGATTTACGTACTTTTTTTTTAAAAACATACATATGTTCTCTGGCCAGGTGAGGCTATATTTTATTACGATAGGTAGCATAAGGAATGAGCAGTGACGATAATAGTGAATGAAATGGGAAAAAAGTTTATCGCTAGTGCGTTCCCTTGCAATACACAGTCTAAACCATTAAATATGGAACAATATTATGTAGTAGAGAATATCTAGAATCTATAATATATATAAAATACAATGTATCTCTGTCTGTCCACTGGTGCGTTTATCACGCGAGAACCACTTTATCCGATTTACGTCTCTTAAATTCATATATATATTCTTTGGCCAGGTTTTATAATAATAATAATAATAATAATCTATACCTATAATATAAACAAATTGCAACCTCTCTCTGTCTGTCTGTCTGTCCGTTAGTGCGTTTATCCCTCGAGAACCACTTATCCGATTTACGTGATTGTTTAAATTCGTACATATGTTCTCTCATCAGGTTTTAGATATATATTTTATTACATCTATAATATATATAAAATGCAACGTCTCTCTGTCTGTCTGTCTGTCTGTGCGTTAGTGCGCCTATCACTGGAGAACCGTACTTTCTTTTTTAAACATACATATGTTCTCTAGCCAGGTTATAGGCTGTATTTTATTACGATAGGTAGCATAAAGAATGAGCAGTGATGTAAAATAGTGAATGATGTCGCAAATAAGTTTGCCATTAGCGCGTGCCTTTGCAATACACAGCCTAAACCATTAAATATGGAACAATATTATGTATCTGTATATGTATAATCTATAATATATATAAAATGCAATGTCTCTGTCTGTCTGTCTGTCCATTGGTGCGTTTATTACGCAGGAACCACTTATCAGATTTACCTGTCTTTTTTTAAATTCATGCATATATTCTTTGGCCAGGTTATATAATAATAAACATAATCTATATCTATAATATATATAAAAATGCAATGTTTGTCTGTCTGTCTGTCTGTCTGTCCGTTAATGCGCTTATCCCTCGAGAACCACTTATCCGATTTACGTGATTTTTTAAATTCATACATATGTTCTCTGACCAGGTTATAGCTATATATTTTATTACATCTATAATATATATAAAATGCAACGTATTCTGTCTGTCTGTCTGTCCGTTAGTGCGCTTATCACTGGAGAATCCCTTATCCGATTTTCATACTTTTTTTTTTAAAAACATACATATCTTCTCCGGCCAGGTTATAGGCTATATTTTATTACGATAGGTAGCATAAGGAATGAGCAGTGACAATAATAGTAAATGAAGTTGGACAAAGTTTGCCGCTAGCGCGTTCTCTTGCAATACACAGTCCAAACCATTAAATATGGAACAATATTATGTAGCAGAGAATATCTATAATACATATAAAATGCAATGTCTCTCTGTCCGTCTGTCTGTCTGTCCGTCCGTCCGTTAGTGTGCTTATCACTGCAGAATTACTTATCCGATTTACGTGCTTTTTTTTAACCATACGTATGTTCTCTGGCCAGGTTATAGGCTACATTTTATTAGGTGACTTAAGGAATAAGCAGTGACGATAATAGTGAATTAAGTCGGAGAAAAGTTTCCCGCTAGCGCGTTCTCTTGCAATACACTCCCTAAAGCATTAAATATGGAACTATATCATGTAGCAAAGAATACAATACATATAAAAATGCAACGTCTCTCTGTCTGTCTGTCTGTCCGTTAGTGCGCTTATCACTCGAGAACCACTTATCCGATTTACGTGTCTTTATAAATTTATACATATGTTCTATATAATTCGATATAAGCCTAGATAATGGGAGATAAGGTGAGATAATTGGAGATAAGGAGAAATAATGGGAGATAAGTCGAGGTAAGCCTCGATAATGGGAGATAAGGTGAGATAATGGGAGATAAGTATAAATAATGGGAGATAAGGAGAGATAATGGGAGATAAGCAGAGATAAGTCTAAATAATGGGAGTTATGGTGAGATAATGGGAGATAAGGAGAAATAATGGGAGATAAGGAAAAATAATGGGAGATAAGTCGAGATAAGCCTAGATAATGGGAAATAAGGTGAGATAATGGGAGATAAGGAGAAATAATGGGAGATAAGGAGAAATAATGGGAGATGAGCAGAGATAAGCCTAGATAATGGAAATTATGTAGAGATAATGGGAAATAAGGAGAAATATTGGGAGATAAGGAGAAATAATGGGAGATATTTTATTACGTTGGGTAACATAAGGAAAAGCAGTGACAGTTGTCTTTTTCCCAACGAAAATTCAGGTTATGAAGGATTTTCCATAATTTCCATTTTTTAAATTTGGTAAGTCCTGGTCTTCTCTGATTTCTTACAAAACTTTATATGGTGTAGGTATTTCTTTCTCAATAGAAAAATGATGTACTCTTCTTCTTATTAAGTTTTTAAAGTCTTTATAGACCTCTAAGGGCTCCTTTCCTTTGTGATTCTGAGGTTCGTTGCAAGGACCGCGTTTTCTTTCTTTTAGAAATCTATAAATAGTTGCTGATCCAACTCCCGTCATGTTGGCACAGGTTTCCACAATTTAGGGACTTGGCTTGTTGGCTGTTGATGCACTAGGGCATCGTGAACGTTAAGTATCATTGTTTTTACTCGCAGGGAAAATGCAGATTTACAGATTCCACTAAGTTTGGCCGGGGCAAAACTAAAAGGTGAAGCTATCGCTGTTTTGATTTGACCTAAGCATATTATAGGCTTTTGCTTTATTTTTATACTGACACAGAATATTTTTATTGCATACTTAGGTACTTAGGCACCTATCTACCGATAAGTACTTTGGTTAATTACACAGCCCCAAAAAAAAAAGTGGGGTATACTTTTGATGCGATATATCAGATCCGTGGTATTTTTGCCCGCTGATCACGAATCTGACGTCAGAATATCGCCATCACATCTCAATTTTTTTCTAACCTCAAAAAATAGGTAAAAATTAGTAAAAATTAAGAAAAATATACTCCTAAAAAAAAATTGATTCAAGCTTTTTCATGAATCCAAAGATGTATTAATATGTATTCGGACACGCTAAGCTAATATTCATCGGTTGGATTAAGCCATACAGTTCTGTTTTCTTTCTAACCTCAATAAATCAGACAGATATAGTGCTTCTCGAATGCAAAAACGAATTCAAATTAAAATTCAACCGATTCTTACCAAATTTGGTACACAGGGTTTTTTGGGTTGCTGATCATGAATCTGAGGTCGGATTTGCAAAATTCAAAATGGCGGATCCAAGATGGCGGACAAAATTTTTGAAAACCAACCGATTTCTACCAAGTTTGGTATACAGTTGGGGAATCCTCAAACCTGATACTCTTAAACCCTAAACCCTGAAACCTTAGACTCCCACACCCTGTAACCTCAAAAAATAGACCTCAATAATCCTGTAACTTTAAAAATGCGACCCAATAAACTCAAAACCAGGACTTTTAAACCATATACTCTCAAATAGTAGACCCTTAAGCCCTAGAATTGCGAAGGTTAGACCCGCGCCTAACTTTCCTTTTTTTGGCTGTATCTTGTTCTTTTTTCCGCGAATGACCTATTCAAAGGCTTTCTGCCCAAACGCTTTTGAGGACTTGTTTCTCTTTTTAGCGACCAGCAATAGTCCGCTAGCATATGGTCATCCCATCGTCCTTGATACCGATTTTCTATGATTTCAGATCTTGGTGAAAACGTTCCCCTTGCTCCTCACTGTAGTCACCAAGATTATCTGGGAAATCATCGATGTGGGAGTCCAGGAAATGTAATTTTAGATTCATTAAGCAACCTAATGTTTGAAAATTTTTTACCATTTTCTCGACTATTTCTTTGTACTTAGGACTTTTATTATTTCCCAAAAAGTTTGTTGCGACATCTTTAAAACTAAGCCAAGCAGCTTTTTCAACTATATTCATTTTAGTAACAAATAATGAATCTTGAAACAATTTTCTTATTTTAGCAAATATTTGAAACATGGGCCGTTTGTATCTAATGCTCTCGTGAATGCTTCATAAGTCCAAGCTTAATGTGAAGCGGGGGAATAAGAACTTTTCCTGGATCTACCAATGGTGGAAACAATACATTATTTTCACCAGGAGTGAACGATTCTCTTGTTGGCCAAATTTTTTTCTTATAATGACGTTCCCTGTCTCTGCTATTCCACAGACATTTATAACAGGGATAAAGTGTAGACCCTGACTGTTGGCCAAGCAATATTGTTACAATTTTCAGATCTCCACAAATTTTCCAGTTATGATCAGCATATTTTATTTTTATCAAAAGCTGCTTCATTTTTTCATATTGCTCTTCCATAACTGTAGAATGAGCAATCGGAATGGGAACGTAAACGTTGGTATTATGCAGCAAAACTGCCTTAATGCTCCGTTTAGAAGAATCAATGAACAGTCTCCATTCTTCAGGATCGTATAAGTTATTTTGAAATTCATCCATTAGACCTTTTATATCGGTACAATATGAAAGTAACAATTCCTCGTCCATTGTGAAATATTTTCGAAATTCTTCATCTCTGTTTCTATAATAAGAAATCGTAGCTTCTGGCTTAAGTAAATGTATTTTCTTTAAAAAGGAAGCAAGATGCTCTGAACCATCTTTGGATAAGCCTAAATCTCTGACTAGATCACTAAGTTCTGACTGTGGTACGAGTACTGGTCCTGGTTTACGGTTATATGGTAGAAATTCTTTATCTGTGTCACTAGTATATGATAGGTTGTCACTAGAACATTCATTAGTAACAGTGTTCGAATCTTTTTCGACAGTCTCAACGTTTTCGGCATGAACTGATAAGGTGAAATCATTTGTTTCCATAACATCAGCATCAAGTGGTTCAGGAGGCGGAATTAGTTTAGTTGGTCTTGTTACTGTGGAAACATCGTTATAAGTAATAGTGCTTTTATTTTTTCGGTTATGCCTAGATACAACATTCATATAAAAGTAGCAATCCTTTTCACTGTATGGTCTGGAATATTTAATCGCCTTCTTATTGATGTACAACATTATTTTGCAAGAACTGCAAATGATGTGGGGAACCCAATCTGTATCCTGGTGCTGTATTTCAATGTTAAAACAATCCTTATATAAGGTTTTTAATCTTATCCGTTATCGGTGACCCCATTTTACTCAATACGTGTTGACAGCAAATATAACAAAATGAATCACTGTTTTTATCGCACTTATGAAAAGTCCTTGTACCGTGAGACCGTTTTCTTGTAGCATTATACTCTACATGAGCCAAGTCACCCACACAAGAAGAGCTACGGTCGCTGGATGACGACGGTTGCGGGCCCGCTTTCCCACCCTGACCAACCGCCGATACTGGGTTTCCGAGTCCCTGCATCGTAATTTTCTTTCTTCTACCTGCCATGACGGCATCTAAGCCGTTATCCAGGGACTCTGCCGGCTAGTGGAATAACACCGTTGCCCACCGTCACCACGTGGAGGTGCCCTGGATGCAGGTAGAAGAATAAAAATCGACCGATGAATTTTCTCGGCGTTCAAAATGGCGCGAAAACATCTGCCATCTTGAATTTTGCAAATCCAACCTCAGATTCGTGATCAGCGACCCAAAAAATCCCCGTGTACCAAATTTGGTAAGGATCGGTTGAATTTTAATTTGAATTCGTTTTTTTGCATTCGAGAAGCACTATATCTGTCTGATTTATTAAGGTTAGAAAGAAAACAGAACTGTATGGCTCAATCCAACCGATGAATATTAGCGTAGCGTGTCCGAATACATATTAATACATCTTTGGATTCATGAAAAAGCTTGAATCAATTTTTTAGGAGTATATTTTTCTTAATTTCTACTAATTTTTACCTATTTTTTGAGGTTAGAAAAAAATTGAGATGTGATGGCGATATTCTGACGTCAGATTCGTGATCAGCGGGCAAAAATACTACGGATCTGATATATCGCATCAAAAGTATACCCCACTTTTTTTTTGTGGGGCTGTGTTATATTCCAATAACTGCTAAAATCCCAAATAATTTTATTATAGCTATTATCATTAAGCTTTATAACACTGTAGATTTCTAGTACTTAAGAATTGTTAATTGTACTCATTTAGGTCTTTGTCATACAAATAAGATTTTTAATTTCATCATTTACTCATTAAAACCAACATTGAAATGCGTTGATTTATATAGCTTATTGTAAAGTTTAGAAGTAATAAAATATTTTTTTGGAAAAGGTTGCACTTTTGTTTGGAGATAGAAAATAAAGGTGTTAAAACTAAAAATGCAAATAATTGGTACAGGAATTTCGGACGCTTAAGGTTTATGACATTTTAATGTTTATAACCTATGTTGTGTGCTACCAACTCAAAACAAACGGACTTTCATAAAAACCTGGAAAAATTTTTATCTAGGCATGAGAGTTTCCAAGTAAAATTTAACACTAAAAAATCCCAGCCGTCAAATTTTTTTGAGAAAGTTAACTCTTAAGAACCCGACATCGACATAGTTTTGTCGATGCACTCCATTCCTCTAGTATCGTCCTTCAATTTGCTAGGAGTCAGTTTAGGAGCAAATATGTCTTGGCATGAACAGCTCCCCTGCATAGCAAAGAGAGCTTCTTAGAAAGTACTCCCCAAAAAGTTATAATTCTCTAGAAAGCTCAAATTCGAATGCAGATGAAATACTGCTTCAAAGTTTAGAGCTCTGCTTCCAAACCTAGGTCTCACGTCTTATTTATTAGACCTTATTACAAAGAGATTTATCTCTTGGTTGATTTCTTAGAACATCGAAAAACGATGACTTGAGTCTATTTTGTAAGTATTTTCATGGTAGATATTCAATGGATATTATCCGCTTGATTCCACCCAGAGCGTTGCATGCTAGAAATACAAGTCGCGCTAATACATCATATCCGTATGAAGTTTAGCTTGTTACTTCCCGTACAGCCCTTTTCAAGAATCCTTTTATACTTAGAATCTCATTTCTAGAATGAATTGAATGTGTTTCCCATCGAGTACAATTTGCTGAGATTGGAGCCCAACATGCGTCGCTTTTTCTGCACACGCGTCGCTGCTGTCGTGCCCTTAAGAAAAACTAAAGAAAAATAAAAATGGTTTGCGAATATTATCGTTTAATTTGAATAAATAATTATGTAGGAACTTAAAAAGTATAAAACATAAAGACTTAACTAATAGAGTATAGAGCGCTTTAAAATCAATATTAGAAATGCGAAAACACTGTTTATACACAGGATTTGGGACCTGTTTGTAAAATTAATGAGGGAGTTAGAAAATAAATTAAAGTTTTACTTTCCCTTTCTTTTAGTATATTCAGTATTCAGGGTCCGTTTTTTCCAGAAAATGAAGAGTTTTTTTTAGTTTTTTTCATTGTTTTGTTGTTTTTTTTTTCAATTTATTTGTGACTAATGGATGTGGAAATTGCTTCAACCGCACCCTTCAGAGAAATGATTATACCTTTTTTTAGTGAATTAAAGGGAAAGAAAATAAATGGTGTAATTTAATTTTTTGGATTGTCTATTTGATGTCGAATATTTTAATAATTAAAAAAAACATACACAAAAATAGATATAGAACGTGTCGCCTAAACCTTGTAGTGGGTAAAAGAACTTCTTTTTTTGAGGTTATTGTTAGCACCCTTGCAAACAATGCTTTGTGGAAAGAAATTCGTTTCTAACCTTATTTATGGTTAAATACTACAGGGTGAGTCAACCATAGAGAAAAGTTCATTATCTCATTTGTTTCGGGAATGACGGAAAAACGTTAAATATAATAGTTTTAGGGAATATTAAGGTGCACAGTTTAAAATTATTTTTGAGTATACAGGGTACTTCAAAAAATATGGGCGATATCACATATGTTTTTTTAAATGGAACATCCTATTTTCTAATTCATTTTTAAATTCTGCATGTAATTTTATAATGTTTTTTTATTAATAATATTATATACCTAAACCTAGTAGTTTTTCTAATATTTCATTTTTTTTCTCAAAAATACTAGTTTTCAGTATTGTAAAAAAATTGCTAGTAGCGCCATTGTTTCTGAAGGTGGAATACTCATAAGTGGTACGAGCGTTCAACAGAGATGAAAAAAAATATGTATGTAAACAAATTTGAGTTAGATGCTACAGGGTGTTCAAAATAAATTTATACATTTCGACTATCTCAAATCGAAAAATCTCAAATTTTTTAAATGGCACACCCTGTATATTTTTTTTTGGTAGATTTTACAAAACCCTCCAACTTTTATTAAGTATGTCATATACCTATTTCTAATAGTTTTCGATTTATTTGATTTGAATTCACATGTTTAGTCGTTTTACTATATTTCCCTTCACTTTCCTTAGCATAAAGGGCGTTATTACCCAGCACGCATCCCGTATCCTATTTTCCATATCTACTGGTGTTGTAGGAGGATTCACATAAACACGATCTTTAATGCAGCCACATAAAAAGAAGTCTACAGGTGTTAAGTCACATAATCGAGGGGGCCACTGAATGAATCCATCCCTACGGAACCATTTTTGAGGCAGGAGCAGGAGCTCCGTTTTGTCGAATCCACACTTGTTCCCTTTCAAAGTTATCAACTTCTTCAAGAAGCTGGGGTAATTCGTTTTGCAAAAAATTTAGATATCTAGGCCCGTTAAGCAGTTCGCGGAAAAAATATGGACCAATAATTCGAAAATTTAATATTCCACACCATCTATTAAGCGATCAATGGTTTTGGTTTTCAACTTCCCGGACCCAAAATGGATTAACTGTTGAATAATAATGCATGTTATGGCTGTTAACTGCTCCATTACTGCGAAAAGTAGCTTCATCAGAAAACATTATTTTGGATAAAAAATTTGGATCGGCCTCTATTGTTCCATTCATAGTGGTACAAAAGTTTACTCGTCGTTCAATATCACGGTCTTGAAGTTCTTGGTGTAGTTCCATATGGAAGGGATGTTACTAGTATTTTCTCGTGGAGCGATTGGCCGTAGATTGGGATGTGTCAGATAAGTCAGCTAGTTGACGGCTGCTGACCTGAGGATTATCTTCAACATGAAGTAAAATCTCCATTTCTTTTTCCTCATTGGAAGAATTCTGGTTTACTACTTTCCGTTTCGCATACTCAACGCTACCACTACCATCAAACCATTCCATTAAGCACTGAAAAGATTTTCTAGATAGTATACGTCTGTTAGGGTATTTCGCTCCGTAAAGCCTTACTGCCAAAAGACAATTTTTTCCCGCTTTGCTCAATATGTAAACTATATCAATTAATTCATTTTTAGGAAAATCCATTGAACTATTACCTTTATACATCACTTACTACAACAAATTAAACTATTTTTACTTGCTTAATAGGCATGTCAAAATTTGACAATGCCTACATTTTTGTTTTGTCTTGGCAACTATGATGTTATAGCGTAAGTGTATTAAAAACAAGGGTAAGGATTGAAAAATTCAAAATGAATCGAAAACTATTCGAAATAGGTACATGACATACAAAGTTGGAGGGTGTTGTAAAATCTATCAGAAAAAAATAATAATATGCAAGCTGTGAGATTTTTCAATTTAAAATAGTCGAAATACATAAATGTATTTTGAACACCCTGTAGCGTCTAACTCAAATTTCTTTACATATATCTTTTTTTTATCTATACAGGGTTACAGGGAAAGTCGTCCTAGATAATTAAGGACGTTATAGTTTAGGTCGTTTCTGACCGATTTGACTCTATGACATGATGTCCTAAACTTAACCGTTTTCGAGATATTGAAGTTTAAAGATTTTCTAAAAAAAACATGTTTTTTTTTTTATATCGATTTTTTTTTTATTAGAGGTTCTCGAGTGCGATTTTTTGGTTATTTTTAGTTAGTCTGTATGTCAAGTATCAAAAATCATCAAAAAAATTTAAACTAGTTACTAACAGTTTCAAATGGCCGCTTGTTAATGTTTCTAAATTACGAATTTTTACCAAGTGTTTCCTACTTTAAATCAATAAAGAGAAAAAAAAATGTATGGAAGTTATTCTGCAAATTATTTTAAAAACTTTTACGTCTTTTTAGCTATCAAAAAAGGTTTAATACTAGGAGTTTAATAGGAAAACTGTACACAGAATGACACCTAAAGCGGTCTCGGGTAGTAAAAGGTAAATTTTAGTTCTAGGTGAAAATACGAAAAATACACAAATAAAACAAAAAACCTTGCAATTTAATATTTTTTATTAATTATAATTCATATTCTATATGGTCGCCCCTATTTCTAACACAAATTCTCATTCTTTTTCTTAAATTACTTTTCACAATGCTGGTTGTGAGGTGCCGCATCATTTCGTCAGCCGCATCAATTATTTTTTGTCTTAGGACATCCACGTTTTCGATAGGAGTCATCTGGTCGTATACGAGACTTTTCATGTGACCCCACACATAAAAATCCATCGGTGTTAGGTCTGGGCTTCTCGCCGGCCAAGGTATGGGTCTGCCTCTTCCAATCCATTTGTTGGGATAATTTTCATTGAGCCATGCACGAACACTTCCTCTGTAGTGAGCTGGGCAGCCATCGTGTTGAAAGTACATGTTTTGTCTCAAACCAATAAGTAGGTCTTCCATCAAATTAGGTAAATCGTTCCACAAAAAATTGTCGTATTCCTCGCCATTCAAATTATCTGGCAGGAAGAATGGCCAAACCAAATTATTTGAAATTATACCCATCCACACATTTAAGCTGAATCTTGTTTGTGATCCTTTCGTTCTTTTTTTGTTTGGGTTGCCTTCCTCTTTAGAAGCCCAATAGTGGGCATTGTGGTAGTTTGTAAGACCGCCTTTGTCGAATTTCGACTCGTCAGTCCATAGTATTTTCTTAAAAAAATTGTGCTAGAAATAGGGGCGACCATATAGAACATGAATTATAATTAATAAAAAATATTAAATTGCAAGGTTTTGTGTATTTTTCGTATTTTCACCTCGAACTAAAAATTTACCTTTGGCTACCCGGGCCCGCTTTAGGTGTCATTCTGTGTACAGTTTTCCTATTAAACTCCTAGTATTATACCTTTTTTTGATAGCTAAAAAGACGTAAAAGTTTTTAAAATAATTCGTAATTTAGAAAATATTAACAAGCCGCCATTTGAAACTGTTAGTAACTAGTTCAAATTTTTTTGATGATTTTTGATACTTGACATACAGACTAACTAAAAAAATAACCAAAAAATCGCACTCGAGAATCTCTAATAAAAAAAAATCGATATAAAAGCAAAAAAAAACATGTTTTTTTTAGAAAATCTTTAAACTTCAATATCTCGAAAACGGTTAAGTTTAGGACATCATGTCATGAGTCAAATCGGTCAGAAACGACCTAAACTATAACGTCCTTAATTATCTAGGACGACTTTCCCTGTAACCCTGTATAGAATGCTCGTACCAGGAAGAAGGTTATTAAACTTCTTTTTCTGGTAGGAAACACGATACATTCAAAACTATGAAGAAACTATGTTTTTCGCACAATGACAATTAATAACGAACTAGCTTTTGATGGCGTATATTTACCTTCCTTCCAAAACGCCATAAATGTCACTAGTCTATACCAACAAGTGTATTAGTAACGCCATCTCTTAGCAATATCGACATTATTAACTGAAACATCTATTATTTTTTAAAAAAGTGCGAATAATCGCAGCCCCCCCCCCCGTATCTCAAAAAATACTGATCAAAAAATTTTAAAAATATTCTGGAATATTCTCCACAGGGTGTAGATTGAACAAAAATGATCATGAGTGCATTACCTTTAATAACACAGGGCAACAAAAAAATATTTTTGTTTTGGTGCCTGGGATTTTAGAGCTGATTTTAACTAAATTTGGGACGCTAAATCTATACATGCAATCCGTTTTTCTCTATCAGCTCTACTTTTTTAGATACATCAACTTATCTACCAATGTGGTTTTTATTCAGTATATTCATTTATGAGAGTTCTAAAATTATTATATATTCATTAATGTAGGTACAATGGTTTTATTGTCAGTCTGTAATTGAGTAAATTCCAGGTAAATCTATAAATAGTGGAACCATTGCCTATCAGGTACCTGAACTGACCCTTTTAATCACCTAACTCGGGTAAGTCTCGTCAGTTTGTGCGTTCTTACTAATGAGAGTAGATCGAATTCGGCGTGTTATTTTATGTTAAGAAAAGAGTGTTTTTGTGTTATTGAACAGAATTAAAATGAGTTCAGGTTCCAGTTCAAGAAGAAGTTGTGTAAATCAACCTGATGTGTTTTGCTATATATGGGGAGAATACATGTTTCAACAAAACAGACAAACTATTACTGACTTTGTAAAGCGAGCGTATCTTGGATACTTTGGAGTTAAGCTTGGTGATCAGGACAAAACGTGGGCCCCGCATCTCGTATGTAAAACTTGTACAGAGCATTTACGGCAGTGGACTACCGGGAAAAGAAAATGTCTAAAATTCGGCGTACCAATGGTTTGGAGAGAACCAAAAAACCACTTCAATGATTGTTATTTCTGTTTAGTAAATACTAATGGAATCAATCGAAATAACCGCAGTAAGTGGACTTATCCCAATTTAGACTCGGCAATACGCCCTATCCCGCACTCAGATGAAATACCGATTCCAACATTTCATCAGCTACCACATATCTCTGATGACGAATATTTTCCCTCTGATAGCTCTTCTGATGCTAATAAAAGTTCTGATGCTAATGAAACTAACAGTGACTATGAGGGGACGTCATCAGTTCCTCAACGCTTCAATCAAAATGAATTAAATGATCTCACCAGGGATCTCAATTTATCGAAAAAAGCTTCTGAAGTACTGGCTTCTAGGTTGAACGACAAAAATTTACTGGAACAAGGAACCAAAATTACCTTTTACCGTACAAGAGAAAAAGATCTGCTACCATTCTTTTCTCAAGAAGACAATCTTGTATTTTGTCACGAAATTAGGGGACTCATGAAAGAAATGGGACTTTCTGAATATATTCCAGATGATTGGCGCCTATTTATTGCAGTTCAAAGCGAAGTTTAAAATGTGTCCTTCTACATAATGGGAATAAATATGGTTCAATACCACTAGCTCACTCAACGAAACTGAAAGAAGAATATAATACCATAGCTTTGGTCTTGCAGAAGATAAAGTATTACGAACATCAATGGATGATTTGTGTAGACTTAAAAATGGTAAGCTTTATTCTTGGGCAGCAAAGTGGTTACAGGAGATATCCGTGTTTCTTGTGCCTCTGGATAGTAGGGACAAAACACACCACTGGGTTAGAAAAGATTGGCCTCAGAGAGAAAACATGGACATTGGGGAAAAGAATGTCATTAACGACGCTTTGGTTGAAAGAGAAAAAATCATACTTCCTCCGTTACATATAAAGTTGGGCTTAATGAAGCAATTTGTAAAGGCTCTTGATAAGAATGGGTCTTGTTTTGCATATATAGGGGTAAAAATGCATCAGTTTGAGCACAGAAAAACTCAAAGCAGGGATATTTGACGGCCCACAAATAAGACAATTAATTAAGGATACTGCCTTCATAAATTCAATGAATCAAGTTGAACGAGAAGCTTGGACATCATTTGTTGCAGTTGTAGAAAATTTTCTAGGCAAACATAAAGCTCAAAACTATGTTGAAATGGTTAACAAGATGCTTAATAGTTTCAAATCCTTAGGGTGCAATATGAGTATTAAAATACACTATTTACACAGCCACTTAGACCGTTTTCCAGAAAATTTAGGAGACATGAGTGAGGAACAAGGTGAAAGATTTCACCAAGATATTAAAGTTATGGAGGACCGCTACCAAGGAAGATGGGACATGCACATGATGGCAGATTACTGCTGGAGTTTTAAGACTGGTTAAAAAAACATTCAAGAATGTCGCGGAAAAGAAGTTTTCCAAATGTTGAGTGACTATTTCATTTCTTCAATGTTTTTTTTGTTTGTAAGTACGACATAAAATATTGTATTTTGTATAACTAAAATAAAAATTTCGTATCTACTTTTGTTTACTACACTTACGGATTTGAGTTACAATAATGTAACTTATATTTCTCTAAAATTGTATATCTTAAAAATTTGAGCTCCTAGGTACAAATGAATACGTTATTTGAATTCAGGACATCAAATTGATATAGAATCAGCTCAAAAACCTCGACACCAAAATAGCTGTTCCCCTGTGTAATTTATCTGGTATATACTTAAAAAAAAAAACAAAAATTTCAAGGTCATCAGTTTCCAGGAAAGATCGGAAAAAAACTTTGTTGAAAACTCATTGTGTTTTGTGAAGCTCTCTAACAAAAATTCTTGTTTTAAAAGCAATCAACGTACGGAACACTAATTGCGCAAGTCCAACTTGCACTTGGCCGGTTATTTAAGCTTTGTGAGTTTTTCCTTCATAGCTAGGTAAAGTCTGATCAATGGATCTTTGCAGTCATGTGATCAACGCGACGTCAAGAATATTCATACGATTCAATCGGCTGTCAATTCAATGTCGGCGATCTGAGTTTATATTATACTTAACACTACTTGCAGTAACCAAGAACAACTAACGATAGCGTCCATTCAGTCTAAAATAAAAGATAATAACTTAATAATAACTAAAACAGACAAAGGCAACTCCATCATAGCTCTTGATAAAAACCATTACATTCAAAAAGTAAATGATTTTTTGGAAAAAGAAAATCCAATAAAACTAAAAAAAGATCCAACGGATAAAATTCAAAAACAACTCAAGACCCTGCTAAATGAAACCCTGAGCATTGCGGATGAAGAAGAAAAGTTTAAAATAATAAACCAAAATCCTACATCACCAAAACTTTATGGCTTGATAAAAACACATAAAGAAAATTCGCCAATAAGACCAGTAGTATCGTACAGCAACACCCCCTTAAAAATCTAGCAACACATCTCAACACCATCTTTAAAGAAATTACACAATTCAATCCAAAATACAACACAAAAAACTCTATAGACCTTACAAATAAACTTAAAAATATCTCCATCCCAAATAACGCCCTTCTAGTTTCATTCGATGTAACAAATATGTTCTCCAATATCCCAAATAAAGATTGTTTAGAAATTACAAAAACTATGTTACAAAAAAACAACGTCAATATAATAATACAACAGGATATATTGAAACTGTTCGAATTTTGTATAACCGGAAATTATTTTCAGTTCAATGATCAATTTTTTCAAACAAAGAGATGGTCTTGCCATGGGGTCTCCACTGCTAGCCGAAATTTTTTATGTCAGAATTGGAAAACAGTTTTCTAAAAACTCAAACACGCGAAAAATATTCTCTTTTGGTTTAGATATGTGGACGACATCTTAGTATGTTTCCTTGGAAATGATATTGAACTAAATTCCACTTTAAATCACCTAAATAATTTACACCCCAACATAAAATTCACACTTGAAAAGGAAACAGATAAAGAAATAGACTAGAATTCGATATCTTCCGCAAACCAACCTTTTCCGATGTCACCATCCCAGCTGACTCAATACACCCTAACTCCCATAAACTGGCAGCCTATAGATCTATGAACCATAGAGCCTTCAATATCCCTCTTAGTAAAAATAATTTAGAAAAGGAACTGGACACAATCAAAAATATAGCACTCAATAACGCTTCCAACCTAAAATAATTAATACCTTAATAAGCCGTAAACGAAAACAAATCACTTTCAGCTTAATCTACCCCGTAAAAGAATACCGAGAAAAGAAAACATTCATACCTCTGACATATTTTGGTCCCATCTCGGATAAAATATCCCAAGTTCTCACAACCGAAAAAGCAAGAATATCTTTAAAACCCGCTCAAAAATTATCCAATATATTTTTTAATGCCAAAGATAAAACTAATAAATACAATAAATCAGGAGTTTATAAACTTAATTGTCAAGAGTGCAATAGCTGTTACGTAGGCCAAAAGGGACGAAATTTCAAAACAAGATTCGCAGAACACAATGCCTCTTATAGGTTAAAAAATGCAAAATTACACTTTGCTAAACATTTCTTAGAAACAGACCATACTTTTCCCAACATCAATTGTTTACAAATACTCAATATGGCACCTAAAGGGTCAAAATTCAACTTCTTAGAATCCATAGAAATTTACACACATTCAAAGTACCATAATATAAATTGACTGAATAGTCAATTAGACGTAGCAAATTCTGTTTTATTTCAAATGTTTTAACATATAATAGACCCACATCTGTTCATCATAAAAACATAAAATACCAAAAATCTGTTTCAGTCTTAGTTAAGCGTTTGACAATGTAGTTGTACTACGAAATCGCGATAACGCAATTGTAAAATCTTTACAAATACATTTAGTGACAGTTAACAAAGTAATTAAGTAGTTTTATTGTTAAAATGTACTGCCACAAAGCAACGGACCAATCAATCAACTCTTTAATATTTTAGGAGTTCAAACCACGCAGACAGAACTAAACCTAAATGTAATATATGTATCTCATAAAATAATATTCTACGCCTTTCGGATAAAATAAATCAAACTTTACTAAAAAGCTAATATGCCGTAGTCTGGTGGCCCTATGCGATTTTATTAACTTGTCACCCACGTAAGTTGCAAACGTGGCGAAAAGATTATGAAAATAAGGTCCAAGAAAACGTCATAAAACTACTTTTACTTTGCCTGACTGAGGCAAAGTAAAAGTATTATATTTAATAAAAAAATATCTAATGTAATGAACGACTAATATTGTCAAATTTCCACTTTATTTAGTTTCACTGAAACTGTATGACGCGTTTCGATATACTATAGCTTCTTCTGATACAAAATGATATCACAGGGGAACAGCTGTTTTGGTGTCGAGGTTTTTTGAGCTGATTCTATATCAATTTGATGTCCTGAATTCAAATAACGTATTCATTTGTACCTAGGAGCTCAAATTTTTAAGATATACAATTTTAGAGAAATATAAGTTACATTATTGTAACTCAAATCCGTAAGTGTAGTAAACAAAAGTAGATACGAAATTTTTATTTTAGTTATACAAAATACAATATTATGTCGTACTTACAAACAAAAAAAAACATTGAAGAAATGAAATAGTCACTCAACACTTGGAAAGCTTCTTTTCCGCGACATTCTTGAATGTTTTTTTAAACAGTCCCTTTTTAAACTCCAGCAGTAATCTGCCATCATGTCCCATCTTCCTTGGTAGCGGTCCTCCATAACTTTAATATCTTGGTGAAATCTTTCACCTTGTTCCTCACTCATGTCTCCTAAATTTTCTGGAAAACGGTCTAAGTGGCTGTGTAAATAGTGTATTTTAATACTCATATTGCACCCTAAGGATTTGAAACTATTAAGCATCTTGTTAACCATTTCAACATAGTTTTGAGCTTTATGTTTGCCTAGAAAATTTTCTACAACTGCAACAAATGATGTCCAAGCTTCTCGTTCAACTTGATTCATTGAATTTATGAAGGCAGGATCCTTAATTAATTGTCTTATTTGTGGGCCGTCAAATATCCCTGCTTTGAGTTTTTCTGTGCTCAACTGATGCATTTTTACCCCTATATATGCAAAACAAGACCCATTCTTATCAAGAGCCTTTACAAATTGCTTCATTAAGCCCAACTTTATATGTAACGGAGGAAGTATGATTTTTTCTCTTTCAACCAAAGCGTCGTTAATGACATTCTTTTCCCCAACGTCCATGTTTTCTCTCTGAGGCCAATCTTTTCTAACCCAGTGGTGTGTTTTGTCCCTACTATCCCAGAGGCACAAGAAACACGGATATTTCGTGTAACCACTTTGCTGCCAAGAAGAAAGTTTAGCATTTTTAAGTCTACACAAATCATCCATTGATGTTCGTAATACTTTATCTTCTGCAAGACCAAAGCTATGGTACTATATTCTTCTTTCAGTTTCGTTGAGTGAGGTAGTGGTATTGAACCATATTTATTCCCATTATGTAGAAGGACACATTTTAAACTTCGCTTTGAACTGTCAATAAATAGGCGCCAATCATCTGGAATATATTCAGCAAGTCCCATTTCTTTCATGAGTCCCCTAATTTCGTGACAAAATACAAGATTGTCTTCTTGAGAAAAGAATGGTAGCAGATCTTTTTCTCTTGTACGGTAAAAGGTAATTTTGGTTCCTTGTTCCAGTAAATTTTTGTCGTTCAACCTAGAAGCCAGTACTTCAGAAGCTTTTTTCGATAAATTGAGATCCCTGGTGAGATCATTTAATTCATTTTGATTGAAGCGTTGAGGAACTGATGACGTCCCCTCATAGTCACTGTTAGTTTCATTAGCATCAGAACTTTTATTAGCATCAGAAGAGCGATCAGAGGGAAAATATTCGTCATCAGAGATATGTGGTAGGTGATGAAATGTTGGAATCGGTATTCCATCTGAGTGCGGGATAGGGCGTATTGCCGAGTCTAAATTGGGATAAGTCCACTTACTGCGGTTATTTCGATTGATTCCATTAGTATTTACTAAACAGAAATAACAATCATTGAAGTGGTTTTTTGGTTCTCTCCAAACCATTGGTACGCCGAATTTCAGACATTTTCTTTTCCCGGTAGTCCACTGCCGTAAATGCTCTGTACAAGTTTTACATACGAGATGCGGGGCCCACGTTTTTGTCCTAATCATCAAGCTTAACTCCAAAGTATCCAAGATACGCTCGCTTTACAAAGTCAGTAATAGTTTGTCTGTTTTGTTGAAACATGTATTCTGCGCATATATAGCAAAACACATCAGGTTGATTTACACAACTTCTTCTTGAACTGGAACCTGAACTCATTTTAATTCTGTTCAATAACACAAAAACACTCTTTTCTTAACATAAAATAACACGCCGAATTCGATCTACTCTCATTAGTAAGAACGCACAAACTGACGAGACTTACCCGAGTTAGGTGATTAAAAGGGTCAGTTCAGGTACCTGATAGGCAATGGTTCCACTATTTATAGATTTACCTGGAATTTACTCAATTACAGACTGATAATAGAACCATTGTACCTACATTAATGAATATATAATAATTTTAGAACTCTCATAAATGAATATACTGAATAAAAACCACATTGGTAGATAAGTTGATGTATCTAAAAAAAAAAAGTAGAGCTGATAGAGAAAAACGGATTGCATGTATAGATTTAGCGTCCCAAATATAGTTAAAATCAACTCTAAAATCCCAGGCACCAAAACAAAAATATTTTTTTGTTGCCCTGTGTATTTGAGTATTAGTGTTATTACATTTATATAAATATCCTAAGGTAATAAAATTAATACTATGTGCTAATGAATATTGCTGGGAAATCCATTCTGCATATTAAGTGTATAAATTGAGTAAAGGGGAGTTACCATGGGCCAGACAGGTATCAGGTATTTATTTCTAAATTTTCTAATAGGTTTAATTTTACGCCTTTGTTTTGTATGTGTAGAATTTTAAATTTATCGTCAAAAAGATGATTTGATTCTGTTAAATGATTACTGTACGCTGAGTCAGTTTTGTTTTTTAAATAGCTTCTTTTATGTTCTAAAACCCGAGTTTAGAATGAGCGACCTGTCTGACCTATGTAACTTTTATGACAAGAACCACAATTTAACTGATACACTCCAGATTTTTTCGATCTATTTTGTTTCCCTTTGCGTTTTTAATGAGTTTTGCTAACGAGTTATTTGTTCTAAAAGCTATGTTGATATTATATTTGTTTAAGTGGTTTTTAATTTTCTCTGATGTGTTACCAAAATAGGTTAAAATATTATATTTTGTACCTGTTTTTTCTTTCTTCGGGTATACTAAAGAAATAGCTTTATTTTTTAATTTTTTGTTTAGAATTGAGTCTACGGTGTCACAAGAATATCCATTGTTAACAGCAATTTGTTTTATTAGATTTAATTTTTATTAAAATCATCTACAGATAAGGGGATACTTACAAGTCTATGCAACATACTGTGGTAAGCTGCCAATTTGTGTTGTAGGGGGTGAGCTCATTTTATGTTTATTGTAGTATCTGTATGTGAGGGTTTTGTGAAAAATAAAGAATTTGTGTTTGTTGTATAATGTCTGGTTATCGTTAAGTCAAGAAAATTAATTTTACTGTCGACTTCTAGTTCCTTAGTGAATTTAATATTTTTTATGTATTGAGTTTATATGTGTAAAAACATTGTCAAGTTGACGCTCTGTACCATTAAAACAAGCAAAGATGTCACCTACATATCGGTACCAATACAAAAATGATTTGCTAAATTCTTGTCGATGTATTTGTTTTTCTAGGTTATCCATAAATATTTCTGCTATAAGCGGGCTAAGTGGACCACCCATTATGAGACCCTCAGAACTATTATAAAACGTATTATTAAAGTAAAAATAATTTTGATTGAGGCTCGTGTTTAATAAATTTAGTATGACTTGTTGTATAACGATATTAACTTTATTTTTGATTAGAAATGTTTTTATGATTTTTACTGTTTCATCCGGTATGCTAGGGAAAAGGTTTTGGACGTCAAATGATACTAGTTTAAATTATGTGGTAGAAAGACGTTGGAAATTTTTTCCGTTAATTCTAACGAATTTTTTATTGTGTAAGTTGGGGTGAAGTTAATGTTCGTTTTGATGATATCTATGAGAAATTTTGAGAGTTTGTAAGCTGGGGCCGATATGTAGGAGGCTACAGGTCTAATAGGATGATTTTCTTTATGTAATTTGACTAATGAATAAAGGGGGCTGATGATTCATGACTGTTAATTTTGAGATTTGGTTGTCTGATATGATGCTAGAAGCTTTACCTAACGCTGTTCTAATATCTTTCTTGAATTTTTCTGTCGGATCTTTAAGTAGCCTTGTTTTGTATTGCTCTAGCTATATTTATTTCATTATCTAAATTTGGTTTGTTGATACGAAATTCCTTTTTTATAATATCTGCGCAAATGTATTATTTTGGCGTGTTGAATGGTACATTTATTACATTTACATTAATAATTTTAATAAAGAATTAAATCTAATAAAACAAATTGCTGTTAACAACAGATATTCTACCGACACCATAGACTCAATTCTAAACAAAAAATTAAAAAATAAAGCTATTTCTTTAGTATACCCCAAGAAAGAAAACACAGGGAAAAATTTAATGTTTTAACCTATTTTGGTAACACGTCAGAGAAAATTAAAAACCACTTAAACAAATATAATATCAACATAGCTTTTAGAACAAATGACTCGTTAGGAAAATTCATTAAAAACGTAAAGGTAAAACAAAATAGATCAAAAAAATCTGGAGTGTATCAGTTAAATTGTGGTTCTTGTCATAAAAGTTACATAGGTCAGACAGCTCGCTCATTCGAAACTCGGATTTTAGAACATAAAAGAAGCTATTTAAAAAACAAAACTGACTCAGCGTACAATAATCATTTAACAGAATCAAATCATCTTTTTGACGATAAATTTAAAATTCTACACATACAAAACAAAGGCGTAAAATTAAACCTATTAGAATATTTAGAAAAAAATAGAATTAAAAATTCAGACATCATCTTAAACGAACAAAAGGATACCTGGCTGGCCCATGGTAACTCCCCTTTACTCAATTTATACAATTAATATTCAGAATGGATTTCCTAGCAATATTCATTAGCATATAGTATTAATTTTATTACCTATCTACCTTAGGGTATTTATATAAATGTAACAACACTAATACTCAAAAATCATTTTGTATCAGAAGAAGCTATAGTATAGCGAAACGCGTCATACAGTTTCAGTGAAACTAAATAAAGTGGAAATTTGACAATATTAGTCTTCATTACATTCGTTATGAATTTCCACCAAGTAACAGCCACAACAATTCAAAAAAAAAATATCTAGTTGATTTTCACGCCAATATACCAATAATATTACTAAAATATCCCCGTGAAGTGTACGTCGGTCATAATGAGCAGGTTCCGTCGAAAACCTCTATTAATGAAATCCTTTTTACAGGATAAAATTATCTATTTATATTTATACTCTCTGGCTAAAATTACTCTCCAAGATTTCCCTTCACGTTTCAGCATTTCTTTGACACAAGCAACATAATTTCCAGTATCTCGATATGTCGGTTTGTCTATTGGTATGATAACTCTCGAAAGAAATGAGAAATCTATCTTAAATTTGATACATATATGATACATGAAACAAGAAAAAAATATAACGTTAGCAGTTCAAAGAAAGAGAGCGAAAGGAATGGTAACAGATAAATTTTGTAAATAGGCATGATGACTACTTTTCAAAAACTATTCCTATGTTGTTCGACCATAAAATCTGAATTTTCCATTCTCGAGGCCCCATAATGTTCGAGACTTTCGCCATGAGCCTTTTTTTTGCAATTTCTGAGACAGCCTGTCTATTGGGAGGGTAAATTAACCATTTTCATACGTAATAGAACTAGTACCAATGGATCTATTGCTATGGGCCCAATTAGGACCAATTCGGTATTTATTTGTAATACCATATTTTGGCATCAAATTGAAAATTTGCGGATTCTTCTAGTACAATTGAGTTCGAAAAGAGTTAATTTCCTATTTTCTATGAAATATTATACCGATAGTCGTAGTAAGTACTTTTAAAAAAAAATTTGTACATTTTTATTATAGAAAATATGCTGAAAAATATTTATTTTTTTAATATACTGTAAAAAAACTTTATATGAATGTTCTTACGGAGCTACTATTTCCAAAAAAATATATATTTCTGGAAAAATTACACGTTTCCTGGCATAAAATTTGCCGTTTTTTTTAAACTAATTTTGCATTCCACGCCAAAACGCTCCCAGGTGTCATGGCGTCTGCTCGTGACGTCACGCCTTTGTAAACTCCATGTCAACAACAGTGAAATATACAATGTCTATACAATAATTTTGTTATTTTGTGTGTTTAAAATGAATTCTAAAGTGGGTAAGTGGTGTGCGGTCTTACAGTGTAAAAACACATCGATAAAAACTCCTAACAAGTTATCTGTTTACGTTTCAAACAAGAAAAAAATAAGAAATAAGTGGCTAACTCTTGCACCGCAGTTATTTTCCAAATTCTTCAATTTATTTCTGCGAAAACCGTTTTGCTGTAAGTTTTAACTTAATATTTTATTATCATAAATGAGGTGTGTCGTAATAATCTTATTTTATAAGTTATTAAGTATATAAATAATACCTTTAGATAGTCACATCACTATTGAGGTTAGGTTTTATTTCTTTAATATTATCGTCCACTACTGTTTATTTAATGGATGCTTTATTCTTGTTCCAATTGCCAAATGATATGGAGAATTACATTCAGTACCATGTGATGGTCAGTCAGAACAATTTAAAAAAAAATCGATTTTAATTTTTTTTTATGTAGATGCTCAAAACTTTATAAGTAAGGTTTAGATAAAATTCTGAATATTTTTCATTCTTTGAGTTTTTTCGATATTCTGTCAATTAACCCGACTAGATTCCATATTAGTTTATTGGAATTTCCCGCCATACCAACGGTTAGGTGATATATACACTCGTAGACGAAATTAACGCAACAATATATTAAATCATACAAATCTCTATATGAATTAATTTTAATAATTTTTTATGAACATTGGTTACACTAAAAGTTAGAAAAAACTTATTCGGATACTTTAAAAGTGAATTAGCTACCAAATTTCTCTATAAGATTCGAATTAAAATTATTCTTAAGACCTAATAACAAAATCGTTGAAATTATGTAATAATTGGGACACTAGTAGCAAAATTAATGGTGTAACTGGGACACTAGTAGCGTGTGTTGCCTCCTCTACCTCGGATGACAGCGTTTATGCGCCTAGGCATGCTTCTAATTAAATTTTGGATAAAATCTTGAGGAATTTGCTCCCATTCTGTGATAACTGCATTTTCAAGTTCCCTCAGGTTTCTAGGTGCAGGTATATGACGTTTCACATTTTCCTTAAGGTGATCCCATACATGTTCTATCGGATTCAGATCCGGGCTTTTTGGTGGCCATTGCATAATCGGTATATCAACTTGATTAAGATAATCGAGTACCTCCCTAGCCACGTGAGGTCGGCCGTTGTCTTGCATAAACAGGAAATTGGGCTCCAAAAAATGACCGAAACATGTGATGCCATGTTCTATTACAATATTCTCAAGATAATAGTCAGCATTCATGGATCTCGTACGGACAGGAACTAACTCTGTGCGAACATCAAAGCAGATGCCACCCCAGAACATAACAGAGCCACCGCCGAATGGAATCCTTGCAGAGATATTGCAAGGAGCAAACCTCTTTCCTGGTCTTCGCCATACTCGCTCACGACCATCTGGATGTTTTAGACTAACCCTAGTTTCACCTGTGAAGAAAACTTGTTTCCAATCATCCACAGACCAGTTTTCGTGATTTCGAGCAAAACGTAACCTGACAACTCTGTTCTCTATAGTAAGCAAGGGCGCAGTGGTTGGTCTCCTACTGTTTAATCCAGCTTCATTTAACCGAAGAGAAATTGTGACATTGCAAATAGCTTCGAGTTCGTTTCTTATTATAGAACTAGTGACAGTCCTGTTTCTTAAAGCATATCGTCTTATAAAACGTTCATCTAGGTCGATAGTGCATCGTTTTCGCCCTTGCCCTAGCCTTCTAGAATAAGTTCCTACTTCATTCAAACGTCTTACCATACGACTTATTGTGGAACGATGTTTGCCTAACAAATTGGCAACATAACTCTGACAATATCCCTCGTCCAATAAAACTGAGGCTCGCACTACCTCATGTTCAGTTAAATTCCTTGTTCGATTCATTTTTCTAATTCTTCGGGGTCAAAAATAAAACAGTCTACCACAAAAACGTATTACTTTGAAAAAGGGAACAATTTATAGGCTTACTTTTAAAGAAAATTTATCGCATTATTACAGAAAATTGTTTATCTTCTAAAAAATTCTTTAAAACTGTAAATCCAAACAAATTGTTTTGATTTCTGTCATGAACAACGAAACAAAATATGCATAGCCTACTATTCAAATACTCGATAAACTTTAAAACTGACCTGAGAAAAAGATAAATTAATTTTCAGATTGTTGCGTTAATTTTGTCCAGGGGTTTATATTAAAATCAATTTTTAGGCTATCGAACATGCAGAACTAAACTGAAAAATTTGGATATTCTAATAAAAAAGAATCTCATATATTGTGAACTCTACCCGTAAATAGGTTTTTCTTTACATGATTTCAAATAGTGAAAAGTGTATTTAAAATACCATTTTACACAGAAGTCACAAAGTATGACAAAACAATAAAATAATCATATTAGAAGAAAACTCTCAACCTATGTTCAAGTAAAATCGCCTCGAAACCCAATTTTTCAACTACCATTCGAAATCGGTTTACTTTTTTATCAACAAACTGTCCTGAGATTTTCCTTTATATATGTTTCTAGATCCTCAAAGGACTCTTTTTTTTAAAAGAAAAATTTTCTTCGCTTAAAAGTTAAATGCTTGAATGGAAGTTTCCCCGACGAGCCCTTACTCGAGGACGCAGTAAAAACTTTCTTGTGGTAAATTTAACAAAGTTTAATCAAAACGTGTCTGTTGTTTAGGTGTAATAAAGAAAAGAATTTTGCATGAATAATTTTGTCCTGAGGGTCCATTGAGCGTGTTGTTTATTAAATTTCTTGCTTGTACCCATAATGTCACACAATGCAAAACAAACTGACCAACAATCGAGTTTAACCAAGTTACAACTTTACAAATAACTATTTTTATCTTAAAGGGCAACAATCCCTGAAGATAGTTTGTGTAAACGTTACTATAATTAACACGATCTAATCCCAAAAACAACGACTTCTCATCTAACTAAATTTACTTTATCACCACCCACATGGCTAGATAATACTATCGTAACAACACTTGTTGAGAAAACCAACTTTTTGCTTCACATTCTGCTATCGATTTTCAGGGAAAACACTACCCACTATTCTCATATTTGAGTCAAGGATACCCGATATTGTTTTCTGATGGAGTAGCATAAAAGTATTTTCATAAAGCTAAACACCTAAATAGTTTCTGGCGCTGATGGAATACCAGTCATAGTACTCAAAAAATGCGCGAGGAAATTAACACCACTTTTCTGTAGCCTTTTCAATCTATTTTACAGAAAGGAAATATTTCCTTCCTGCTGGAAACAAGCTAGAGCTCAGAGTTACAGATTTTCCTAAAAATGAATTAAAAAATTTGAAGTAAGTTGGGAATGTGGAATCTTTGGCACAATGATACTACTCAGTATATATCACCACTACACCAAACACTTTATTTTTGCGCTCGACGCGCGCTTCGCTAACCATGTTAGCTTCATCAGGAGCGATGATTAACTAAAGCTAAACTACAAATCTGCCCTATTTATACTTCGCCTAACCCTTGAATTACTCAAGCGGAACTAATGACATAGGCAAGGCCATCAGTTCCGGTCAAGTAACCAGTAGAGAGGACTATGAGGAATAGGCCCTCTGTCTTTATTTAAACTACTTTTACATTTTTATGATTTCCATACTTTCATATGCGTTCAACAATCTCCTATCAGACATATTTTTCATTAATCTTAGATTATCTAATGTTACAGTATGATCAGCTTCAAGGCCATGTTCGGCAATGCTAGACTTTTCTGTTCTATTGTATTTTAAGGGTGCTAAGTGTTCTTTAAATCTTGTTTTAATTGACCTTTTAGTTTGCCCTACATACTTTTTGTCACAATCATTACAACTAATTTCATAAATTCCACTTTTCTCGCAATTAGGAATCTTATCTTTGGGATTTCCTAAGATATTCCTCAGATTGTCTGATGACTTATAGACTAAGGTGAGGCCTACCTTATTAAATACCTTATTGAGTTCCTTGCTATATTTCGGATTATATGGTAAAGAGACATATTTGGTGTTATTTTCTTCACGTGTAAATAAGGTGGAATTCTGAATATTAAACCTAAACTTATGTCTATTTATTAGCTTATTTACTAAGTCATCGTCATAACCATTAACTCTAGTTATATTTCTAATACGATTCCTTTCTTTATTAAAGTTTACTCTATTCAGAAAGAAAGTGGCCAAACGATGAACAAAAAATGTAATGAGGCTAATTTATGTTGTTTACAATGAAATGACTCATTAGGAATATATCTATCTGTTACTGTGTCCTTCCTATAGATATCAAATTCTAATCTATTATTATTTTGTGTCCTGTGGCCAGTTTCAAGTCCTGCTGTTGTCCTCCGACGCACATGTACTCGGTCTTTTTAATATTGACTTCTAGGCCCCATTTTTCATATTCCTCCATAAGTTTTCGTGTCATGTATTCCATATCATCGATGTCCTGAGCGACTACTACCTGGTCGTCTGCGAATGACAGCGTGTATAATGTAGTATCGTCATCCAGTGGTAATCCCATACTGCTGCATTTCCTTTTCCAGTTCTTCAGTACACTCTCCAAATAGATTTTAAATAGCGTTGGGGATATACAGCAGCCCTGTTTGAAACCCTTTGTGACCTGGAACCCTGTTGTTATACCATATTTGGTTTTCACACTACTTCTTGCGTCTTGGTATAAGGATTTAATTATTTCGGTGCTTACCTTACTCTGTTGTAGTGTTTCCCCACAATCTCATTAGGGGCACGCTGTCGTAGGCCTTTTTTAAATCAACAAACAAGACATGGACTTCCTGATCAAATGCGGTTTTCTTTTCTAGGATTTGTGTCAGTGAGAAGAGATGGTCTATTGTGGATCTTCCTGCTCTAAAGCACGCCTGTTCTTCAGCTTCTACGTCCGCGTATTCCGTTTCTATTCTATTTTTAAGTATTTTTCCGTATATTCTGCTAATAGATCCTGTAACCGTTATTCCCCTATAGTTATCGCAATTATTTTTGTCTCCTTTCTTATGAATTGTTGATATGTATGATATTTTTCCATTCCTCAGGTACTTCTGATGTGTTAATGCATCTTTGAAATAAGTTCCTCAAAGTGCTAAATAGCTTTTCAGTTCCGTATTTTACTATCTCTTCTGGGATGTTTCCCGGTCCTGGAGCTCTACCATTTTTTAGCGTTTTACATACTTGTTTAACTTCTGATGTTGTTATCCTTATTGGGGATCCTCGTATAACTATATTTGGGTTTTCATGTTGGGTACTTTTGAACTCTGGTCTATCTTCTGTTAGCATATTTGTAAAATATTGGTTCCATTTTTCTGGTGTTATTGGTGAGAAGATTTCTTTTTTCCGTTCTGTTCTCATATTTTTAAGAAGTCTCCAGCTTTCTGTGCTTTTTCTTCCTCCTATGTAAGTGTTGAGTCTTGAGCATGTCTTTTCCCATTGGTTGCTCTTTTTGTCACTAATCATTGCGTACTCTAGCTTGGGATTCTTTGTATTTTACTTTGTCGTTTGTGCTCTTTGAACTTAAGTATTTGTGATAGCTTTTCCGTTTTTTCTTCAATTTCGTATTTAATTTCTTCATCCCACCAATATGGTTTTTGCTGTTTTTTTCCCCTTTTCTCTTTGTACCCTAATGCTTCCAGTGCGGCTGCGTGCAGGTATTCCTTTATATACTTATATTCTTCTTCTATATTAACAAATCCCGTCCGTTGAATCTTTTGGTCCAGTCTACTATTGTATAGATTTCTGATACTTTCATTTTGTAAGCTGTCTGTATTATATCTCTCGTACTAATTACGAATATTCCACCTTTAGAAACAATGGCGCTACTGGCAATTTTTTACAAAACTGAGAAGTAATTTTTAAAAAAAAAATTTAAATATTAGAAAAAACTACTAGGTTTAGGTATATAATATTGTTAATAAAAAAGTTATAAAAGTTTACGCAAAATTCAAAAATAAATTAAAAAATAAGATGTTCCATTTAAAAAAACATATGTTATATCGACCACACTTTCTTGAAGTACCCTGTATGCTCAAAAATAATTTTAAACTGTGCACCTTAATATTCCCTAAAACTATTGTATTTACCATTTTTTCGTCATTCCCGAAACAAATGAGATAATTAACTTTACTTTATCGTTGACTTACCCTGTACAGCGATTTAAGACCAACGTGAATTGCTCTTTCCGCACACACGTCGCTCCTGTAGCCCTTTAGGAATTTCGTGTGTATATGCCCATAAAAAATTAAAACTGTAAAAATCTTCGTTTCTTTTCAATAACATTTCATCATTATCTCATATACGACACTCAAATCATTGGAAATAAATTTAGTTTACAACTGAATAATGTTTGAGACAAATTTTTGTATCACTGAATGTTTATTTCCGTTATTTCGAATCAAATATCTCCCTTAAACTTTGACATTTTATTAATGACTCAAGTCGACACAATCTATATTGGATTTTATTCCCTCAAGTAGACAGAGATAATAAGGTGGTGGTCACAAGTATGTCCCTGAGAGACGTGTTACAGATAAATTAGGACCGAAACCAAAACAGTCCTCGAAATCCTTGGTGGCTCTCTTCGGGGACCGATAAGAGAATCAAAACACACGAATTACGGTCCAGTGAAATGACGTGGAAACATGGTATGTTTGTCGTACGAAATTAGGGATTGATTTGTTCGTTATTATTTTTGGATTATCCTTGTTATACAATCGTACTGTTTGGATTTATAAAAATATGTTTGGTAAATAGTTAGATATTAATATCAAATAATATAAACAGTAGCTCAGATCAAATGAGCATTTTTTATTTGGCTAGTGAAAAATACATAATTAATGGAGCAGCGTTGTTATTTTTAAACTGTATACACCTTTTCTAACGAAAAAATCAGCAAAATGATTTACCCTTACAAACATGTAGTTCTAAAATAAATACTTTCTCAAGTAAAGAAAAAGTAAAGAGAGACAGCGCATCATAAAGCGTATTTTAATGAAGCTAGACACCAAGAAGGCTTCTGGCGCTGACCGAATACCTGCCATAGTTCTTAAAAACTGTGCAAGGGAACTAACACCAGTTTTCTGTAGACTTTTTAACCTATCCTACAGAAAGGGAATATTTCCGTCCTGCTGGAAATGTGCCACGGTTCAGCCGATACCTAAAAAAGGTAAGAAGACCTTGCCAAATAACTACCGACCAGTCGCACTGCTTTCAATAATATCGAAAGTCATGGAAAAGGTTATCAATGAGCATCTTCTAAAATATCTTGAACGATTCAATATTATTAGCGATCACCAATATGGTTTTCGTAAACATAGATCAACAGGAGATCTTCTGACTTATGTAACACATGTTTGGAACAACGCAATTGAACATTTTGGAGAATCTCGAGCGGTTGCTCTTGACATATCCAAGGCATTCGACCGTGTTTGGCACGATGGACTGTTGGCTAAGTTACGATCTTATGGTATGTCTGAAAGGTTCTTTTGTGGCTCTCATGTTTCCTCAGAGAGCGTTCTTTACGAGTGGCGGTCGACGGATTTCTTTCTAACACCCTCACTATCAACGCCGGTGTGCCCCAGGGCTCCATACTGTCTCCTACTCTCTTTCTCATTTACATTAACGATCTGCTGGAAAAGACCGGGAATCCAGTCTACAGCTTTGCAGATGACAGTACGCTTGTCTCTTCATTCACCTTGAACGCTCGGACATCGGCTGCTCAGGCGAGTATCCGCAGACAGCAGGAGGTCGTTCAACTTAACAAAGACCTGGAAGAAATTCTATCTTGGGGTGACAGTAACCAAGTGGAATTTAACGCTACAAAAACCCAAGCGACAGTTTTTTCTAAAAAAGTTAACGTTGCTGAACCCGACATAGTTATGTCGGGGCACTCCATTCCCCTAGCATCGTCGCTCAATTTGTTGGGCGTTAGTTTGGGAGCAAATATGTCTTGGCATGAACATGTTGCAGGCATAGCAAGGAGAGCTTCTCAAAAGTTGGGAATATTATTTAGAACCAGAAAGCTTTACACCCCACAGCAACTGTTAATTCTTTACAAAGCCCAAATTCGACCAACTATGGAATACTGCTCCCACGTTTGGGGCTCCGCTCCCAAACATACACTGCATTTGTTGGATTCTGTTCAGAAAAGAGCGGTCCGTCTGATTGGGGACCCGGAATTGACCGGCGGCCTGGATTCGCTGGAACATCGAAGAACGGTTGGCGACTTGAGTCTGTTCTACAAGTATTTTCATGGAAAGTGTTCGAAGGATGTAGCCCGTTTAATTCCTCCCAAAGCAGTGCATGTTAGAAATACACGTCGCGCTGGTGCTTCGCAGCTTGTTACTCCGCGTACAACGCTTTTCAAGCAATCTTTTATATGGAGAACGTCATCCCTTTGGAATAATTTGCCCAGCGCTGTGTTTCCCACCGAGTACAATTTACAGCGATTCAAGAACAACGTGAATCGCTTTTTTCCGCACTCGTGCCGCTCCTGGAGCGCTTTAGGGACTTCCCTGCAGCACGTGTGCTAGACCCATAAAAAAAAAAAAACCGTAAGAAGTGTGAATTTTAGCCTGTTTGTGCAAACTTCATAACTTGGAGACAAAAAGAGCAAACTTAACGTAAAATAGAGTTGATTGATTGGTCCGTTACTTTGTGACAGTACATTTTAACAATAAAACTACTTAATTACTTTGCTAACTGTCACTAAATATATTTGTAAAGATTTTACAATTGCGTTTATCGCGATTTCGTAGTACAACTACATTGTCAAACGCTTAACTAAGACTAAAACAGATTTTTTTGGTATTTTATGTTTATATGATGAACAGATGTGGGTCTATTATGGTTAAAACAGTTGGAACAGAACGGAATTTGCCAAGTCTAATTGGCTATTCAGTAAATTTATATTATGGTCCTATGAATGTCTATAAATTTCTATGGATTCTAAGAAATTGAGTTTTTACCCTTTAGGTGCCATATGGAGTATTTGTAAACAATTGATATTGGGAAAAAGTATGGCCTGTTTCTAAGAAATGTTTAGCAAAGTGCGATTTTTCATTTTTTAGCCTATAAGAGGCATTATGTTCTGCGAATCTTGTTTTGAAATTCCGTTCCGTTTGGCCTACGTAACAGCTATTGCACTCTTGACAATTAAGTTTATAAACTCCTGATTTATTGAGTTTATTAGTTTTATCTTTGGCATTGAAAAATATATTATATAATTTTTGAGCGGGTTTTAAAGTTATTTTTGTTTTTTTCGGCCGTGAGAACGTTGGAAAATAGTTTTCTAAAAACTCAATACGCAAAAAATATCCTCTTTTGGTTTAGATATGTGGACGACATCTTAGTATGTTTCCATGGAAATGAAATTGAACTAAATTCCACTTTTAAATCATCTAAACAATTTACACCCCAACATAAAATTCACACTGGAAAACAGATAATAAAATAAATTTCTTAGATGTTATAATTTTAAAGAAGGGAAATAGACTAGAATTTGATATCTTCCGCAAACCAACCTTTTCAGATGTCACCATCCCAGCTGACTCAATATACCCTAACTCCCATAAACTGGCAGCCTATAGATCTATGATCCATAGAGCCTTCAATATCCCTCTTAATAGAAATAATTTTAAAACAGAACTGGACACAATCAAAAATATAGCACTCAATAACGGCTTCCAACCTAAAATAATTAATACCTTAATAAGCCGTAAATAAAAACAAATCACTTTCAACTTAATCGACCCAGTAAAAGAATACCGAGAAAAGAAAACATTCATACCTCTGACATATTTTGGTCCCATCTCGGATAAAATATCCCAAGTTCTCAGGGCCGAAAAAACCAAGAATAGCTTTAAAACCCGCTCAAAAATTATCCAATATATTTTTCAATGCCAAAGATAAAACTAATAAACACAATAAATCAGGAGTGCAATAGCTGTTACGTAGGCCAAACGGGGCGGAATTTCAAAACAAGATTTGCAGAACACAGTGCCTCTTACAGGCTAAAAAATGAAAACCACACTTTGCTAAACATTTTTTAGAAACAGGTCATACTTTTCCAATACCAATTGTTTACAAATACTCCATACGGCACCTAAAGGGTCAAAACTCCATTTCTTAGAATCCATAAAAATTTACAGACATTCAAAGGACCCATAATATAAATTTACTGAATAGCCAATTAGACGTAGCAAATTCCGTTCTGTTCCAACTGTTTTAACCATAATAGACCCATATCTGTTCATCATATAAACATAAAATACCAAAAATCTGTTTTAGTCTTAGTTAAGCGTTTGAAATTTAGTTGTACTACGAAATCACGATAACGCAGTTGTAAAATCTTTACGAATATATTTAGTGACAGTTAACAAAGTAATTAAGTAGTTTTATCGTTAACGTAAAATGTCTTAAATTAAAGCTAATTAAAAATCAAGGAGGTAGGTGGATTGAGTAGCTCCCGGACAAAGGAGGAGGGTTGTAGCGGTAGGCCAGCTCCCTACCCTATGTAAAAAAAGCCTCTACTAAAAAAACCTAATCCAAAGCCTCGGAATCGAACGGATATACGAAGACGAAAACAGCAAAACAGAAGGACAACGATATGTGGTACATGGAACATACAAGGTCTCTCCAGGAAAGTAAATAAAGTTGTAAATGAATTAGAAAATCTTCGAGTCGAAATTGCAGTACTGACGGAAACAAAGAAGAAAGGAAAAGGCTCCGAAAGTTGGGGGCATTACGATCACTTTTATAGTGGAATGCCCAAAGAAGATAGAGCGAAACAAGGCGTATCCATACTAATACACAGAAAACTGAGGAAATTCATAACCACCTGGTAACCGATTAGTGAAAGAATCATAAAGATGAATCTCAAAATACTAGGTAATAACACAACCTTACTGGGGGTATACGCTGTCAACGACGACGATCTGGCTAATAACAAGAGTAGACTGGACCAAAAGATACAACGGATAGGATTTGTTAATATAGAAGAAGAATATAATTATATAAAGGAATGCCTACACGCAGCCGTACTGGAAGCATTAGGGTATCAAGAGAAAAGGGAAAAACAGCAAAAACCATACTGGTGGGATGAAGAAATTAAATATGAAATTGAAGAAAAACGGAAAAGTTATCACAAATACTTAAGTTCAAAGAGCACAAACGACAAAGTAAAATACAAAGAATCCCAAGTTAGAGTACGCAAAATGATTAGTGACAAAAAGAACAACCAATGGGAAAAGACATGCTCAAGACTCAACACTTACATAGGGGGAAGAAAAAGCACAGAAAGCTGCAGACCTCTTAAAAATATGAGAACAGAACGGAAAAGAGAAATCTTCTCACCAATAACACCAGAAAAATGGAACCAATATTTTACAAATATGCTAACAGAAGATAGACCAGAGTTCAAAAGTACCCAACATAGAAACCCAAATATAGTTATACGAGGATCCCCAAAAAGGATAACAACATCAGAAGTTAAAGAAGTATGTAAAACGCTAAAAAAATGGTAGAGCTCCAGGACCAGGAAACATCCCAGGAGAGATAGTAAAATACGGAACTGAAAAGCTATTTAGCGCTTTGAGGAACTTATTCCAAAGATGCATTAACACATCAGAAGTACCTGAGGAATGGAAAATATCATACATATCAACAATTCATAAGAAAGGAGACAAAAGTAATTGCGATAACTATAGGGGAATAACGGTTACAGGCTCTATTAGAAGAATATACGGAAAAATACTTAAAAATAGAATAGAAACGGAATACGCGGACGTAGAAGCTGAAGAACAAGCAGGCTTTAGAGCAGGAAGATCCACAATAGACCATCTCTTCTTACGGACACAAATCCTAGAAAAGAAAACCGCATTTGATCAGGAAGTCCATGTCTTGTTTGTTGATTTAAAAAAGGCCTACGACAGCGTGCCCCTAATGAGATTGTGGGAAACACTACAACAGAGTAATGTAAGCACCGAAATAATTAAAGCCGTAAAATCCTTATACCAAGACGCAAGAAGTAGTGTGAAAACCAAATATGGTGTAACAACAGGGTTCCCGGTCACAAAGGGTCTCAAACAGGGCTGCTGTATATCCCCAACGCTATTTAAAATCTATTTGGAGAGTGCACTGAAGAACTGGAAAAGGAAATGCAGCAGTATGGGATTCCCACTGGATGATGATACTACATTGTACACGCTATCATTCGCAGATGACCAGGTAGTAGTCGCTCAGGATATCGATGATATGGAATACATGACACGAAAACTTATGGAGGAATATGAAAAATGGGGCCTAGAAGTCAATATTAAAAAAGACCGAGTACATGTGCGTCGGAGGACAACAGCAGGACTTGAAACTAACCACAGGACACACCATCAAATACTGTGCCAGTTATAAGTATTTGGGAACGAGAATATCTAGGGACGGAACACTGGAAGAAGCAATATTCGAGAGGAATATCCAAGGAAGAAAAGCGATTGCAATGTTTAATAGTATACTATGGGACAAAAACATAACCATTGAAAATAAGAAGAGAATTTACAACTCAATAGTGAAAAGTATAATAACTTACAGCTCCCAGGTGTGGCCATTAAAGGAAAGAACAGAAAAAAATACTAAAAGCTACAGAAATGGATTTCTGGAGACGAGCAGCCAGAAAATCCAGAAAAGACCGCATAACAAATGACACGATAAGGCGAGCTTTAGAAATAAAGCACGATATAGTGGACGAAATCAGAACCAACAGTTGGTATGGTACGGACATGTACAGAGAATGTCACAAGACCGACTACCTAAAAAGATTTTAAATTGGAACCCTCATGGAAAAAGAAAGCGAGGAAGACCACGCCAAAGCTGGAGAACAGGAATCAACAAGGAAGTACTAGAGAGAGATCTGGAGGAGGAGGGATGGAGAAACCGGGAGGAGTGGAAATTAGGCATCGGAACACGGAAGACGTTATAAAACCGATTGATATATATATATATATATATATATATATATATATATATATATATATATATATATATATATAAATCAAGAAGGACATATTTTTCAATTTTTGTTATATAGGGATAGCTACCCCCTATTTTGGGCGTTAAAAGTTAAAATTGTGAAAATAAATAAGATTTTTCCCCAAAATTAAAAGTTATTTTTTAGGTTAAAATAACACCAATATGAATTTTAACCCCCTTGAGAGACGTATAAGCCCAGCGCTATATTCTCAGTATTTTAATCATCTCTTTGTATTTTTTCCTAGTCTTGGGAGTCATGTCTGCGAGTATGGCAGAATTCCCTATTAATTGCGACCCTCTTTTAGAGGGTGGCTTTTGATTGACTATACGCTATTGGGTAGAGAATATGCAAATAATTAAAGTGATCTAGATTTTTAATTAGCTTTAACACGTTTTACGTTAAATTTGCTTTTTTGATCTCAAAGTTATGGAGGTTACAAGACCAGGATAATTTTGCGGTTTCTCTTTCCGTAGTACAAATAAAACCATACAAAATATCGACATCCATCCCTTTTCTCTTTTCTTGAAATTATATTGCTCAAAAACTATACGTTTCATCGCTATTTCAAATATTATAATGCCAGTCTTTCGAGAATTATGATGCCAACAGACCGGGATGGTAATATATATTTTTCGCGATCTAAGAACCCTAAAACGTAAAGAAAAGCAAAAATTACGGAGGGTAATTCTTTTCCTTTAGCAAGGAAAATAAAAACAATAATTTACCTTCTGTGCCAGAGATAAGTAAGTTTATGCCAATTTAACTGTTTGTATTTCTAAAACTTTTTCTTTTTTCAGCTTAACATTTTGGTAACCAAATCTCAATCCCTTTTACGTACTATTTTTGTTAAAATTGGAAATAATGAAAAAGCAAGAACAGTGAAAGAGAAGGATCTTATGATATATGCGCGACCAACTTTCTGATCCTCTACCTCATTCTCTTCATCTTACCTATCCTTGACTACAAATGATTAGATAATTTTTTAAAAAATATCCCAACCAAAAACTATAGCCAGAGGCAAATTTTGACGAAAAGCTCTCATTAAATGTTAACAAGCTGCATTTTGACATACAGGTAGTTTTTTAGACGTAAAATACTATAAAGTGTACGTTAAGCCTACAAAATCAAAAATCCAGTTTTTCGCAAATATCTCGAAAAATAAAAAAAGATATCGAAAAACTAATAGCACCACGTGAAAGAACGGGAAATTTTACATAAAAATGATATATAAATTATTTGTTTTTAACTAAGTTGGGAATGTGGAATTGGAAAAACAATGATACTATTCAGTATATATCACCACTACACCAAACACTTTATTTTTGCACTCGACGCGCGTTTCGCTAACCATGTTAGCTTCATCAGGAGCGATGATTGACTAAAGTTAAACTACAATTCTACCCTATTTATATTTAGCCTAACCCTTGAATTACTCAAGCGGAACTAATGACATAGGCAAGGCCATCAGTTCTGGTCAAGTAACCAGTAAAGGGGACTATAAGGAATAGGCCCTCTGTCTTTATTTAAACTACTTTTACATTTTATGATTTCCATACTTTCGTATGCGTTCAACAATCTCCTATTAGATATATTTTTTATTAATTTTAGATTATCTAATGTTACAGTATGAGCAGCTTTAAGGGCATGTTCGGCAATGCTAGACTTTTCTGTTCTACTGTATTTTAAGTGTGCCAAATGTTCTTTAAATCGTGTTTTAATTGACCTTTTAATTTGCTCAACATACTTCTTGTCACAATCGTTACAACTAATTTCATAAATTCCACTTTTCTCACAATTAGAAAACTTGGGATTTTTTAAAATATTACTCAGATTGTCTGATGACTTATAGACTAAGGTGAGGCCTACCTTATTAAATACCTTATTGAGTCCCTTGCTATATTTCGGATTATATGGTATGGAGACATACTTGGTGTTATTTTCTGCACGTGTAAAAAAGGTGGAATTCTGAATATTAAACCTAAACTTATGTCTATTTATTAGCTTATTTACTAAGTCATCGTCATAACCATTAACTCTAGTTATATTTCTAATACGATTCCTTTCTTTATTAAAGTTTACTCTATTCAGAGGGAAAGTGACCAAACGATGAACTAAAAAATGTAATGAGGCTAATTTATGTTGTTTGCAATGAAATGAATCATTAGGAATATATCTATCTGTTACTGTGTCCTTCCTATAGATATCAAATTTTAATCTATTATTATTTTTTAATAATTAAAATGTGTAGAAAAGACAATTGTCCTTTGTTCTCAACTTCGTAAGTGAATTTAATAAAATCATACCGGCTATTTAATTTAGAAACAAAATCATCAATGTTTGCTTTCTTTGTATCAAAAATCGCGAAAATATCATCCACATACCTATACCATACCATTCTTGACTTGCTTCGATTTCAAACTTACTCATGAATAAATTGGCTATGAAAGGTGATAAGCAATTACCCATAGCTGTTCCTTCTTGCTGAACATAAAATTGATTGTTATATTGGAAATAAATTGGCTATGAGTAGGTTATGGTATAGGTATGTGGATGATATTTTCGCGATTTTTGATACAAGGAAAGCAAATATTGATGATTTTGTTTCTAAATTAAATAGTCGGTATGATTTTATTAAATTCACTTACGAAGTTGAGAACAAAGGACAATTGCCTTTTCTACATATTTTAATTATTAAAAATAATAATAGATTAAAATTTGATATCTATAGAAGGACACAGTAACAGATAGATATATTCCTAATGATTCATTTCATTGCAAACAACATAAATTAGCCTCATTACACCTTCCACCTTTTTACACGCGAACAAAATAATACCAAGTATGTCTCCATACCATATAATCCGAAATATAGCAAGGGACTCAATAAGGTATTTAATAAGGTAGGCCTCACCTTAGTCTATAAGTCATCAGACAATCTGAGGAATATCTTAGGAAATCCCAAAGATAAGATTTCTAATTTTGAGAAAAGTGGAATTTATGAAATTAGTTGTAATGATTGTGACAAAAAGTATGTTGGGCAAACTGAAAGGTCAATTAAAACACGATGTAAAGAACATTTAGCACACTTAAAATACAGTAGAACAGAAAAGTCTAGCATTGCCGAACATGTCCTTGAAGCTGATCATACTGTAACATTAGATAATCTAAGATTAATCAAAAATGTATCTAATAGGAGATTGTTGAACGCATAGAAAGTATGGAAATCATAAAATGTAAAAGTAGTTTAAATAAACACAGAGGGCCTATTTCTTATAGTTCCCTCTACTGGTTACTTGACCAGAACTGATGGCCTTGCCTATGTCATTAGTTCCGCTTGAGTAATTCAAGGGTTAGGCTAAGTATAAATAGGGTAGATTTGTAGTTTAGCTTTAGTCAATCATCGCTCCTGATGGAGCTAACATGGTTAGCGAAACGCGCGTCGAGTGCAAAAATAAAGTGTTTGGTGTAGTGGTGATATATACTGAGTAGTATTTGTTTTTAGTTTAACCAGCCATTATATTTAAAATAAAATGGCTGGTTTAATCCCTTCAGTTGTAGTAGGAATCATTCTTCCAACCTCATTTTTGATTAAATTAACGTTTCTGTATACCGTTGAATATTTTGAAGTTGTCTATTAAGGGGTTTCTCGGGGTGTTGATTAAGAATCCGATGAAAAATTTGAAAAATTCTAAATGACGGATCCAATATGACAGCCAGAAAGTAAGTAATTCATTTAATTTCTTCGAAAAATTTAGAATTTCTGTGGTTTCCATAAGTGTTTTCTTTGCACCTGGATGTTTAAATAAAATATAAATACTTTATACTTAAAGCTTAGACTTTTATCTTTCATTTCCCATCTTTAAATATTTTTTTTTTCATTAAGTTGTATGATTAATAACACTGGTCAACAAAATTCCAACTTTTTTTTGTTACACGGATTCTATTGTCATATTTTAAACCTAGAACTATAATACATCAAGTTTTATTGTAATATTTTTTTGAATAAATGCATCAAATATTAATATTTAATAGTGATAGTATAGAAAAAAAATGATTTTTGACTTTCTTGAATATTTAGCTTCTGGAATATCCCTCTTCAATGTCCAACAGTAATCTGCCAACATGTTTGGACTCCATTTGCCTTGGTATCTTTTCTCCATGGCTGAAATATCCTGATGGAAACGTTCGCCATACTCATCGCTTACTGCTCCCAGATTTTCGGGGAAAAAGTCCAAATGAGAATCCAAAAAATGAATTTTGAGTGACATGTTACATCCTAGCGCTTTATAGGTCGTCTGATCAAGTCTTTGTAGTTTTTAGCTTTATTGTTCCCAAGAAAATCTTGAACCATATTTTTGAAACATATCCAGGCGGGTTTTTCCAGTGAATTTAATTTTTGTTTAAAGATAGGGTCTTCAATTAATTCTCCAATTTGTGGACCAACTAATATTCCCTCTTTAATTTTAACATCACCGATTTTAGAGAACTTTTTTTTCAAATATAAATATCCTTCGCCAACTTTGTCCATCGCTTTGATAACATTTTTGATAGGACCTAGTTTTATGTGTAGTGATGGCAACAGTACACCAAAACAAAACGTTTTTTTTGTCCAAGAGTAAGTGAGTTACGTTTTGGCCAATCTCTTTTATTATACTGATTTTTTTTTATCTCTACTGTCCTATACATAAAGGAAGCAGCAATATTTTGTGTAACCAAGTTGTAGCCCTAATAAAATAGCAATCACCTTCAAATCTCCACATATTTTCCAAGAATGCATACGATGTTTTATTTTCTCTAAAAGTAGCTTCATATTATCATATGACTTTTACATGTTAGTGGCATAGCTACTGGGACAGATGGAATTTTGTTTCCATTATGCAAAAGAACAGCCTTTAGACTTAGTTTTGAAGATTCTATAAATAGTCGCCAGTCTGTATTGGTATAGTTAGTGTTCACTAATAAATTCATTACAGAATTAATGTCATTACAGTAAACAAGGTCACCGTCCTGAAAGAAATAACTTCTGAACTCATCATCACGATTGCGGAAATAGCAAATTCTCGTTTCTGAATGAAGTAAATTCTATCCTTTCAATCAAGATGATAAAACTTCAGCTTGCTTTTGGATAAACTCAAATCACGCACCAAATCGTTTAAGTCACCTTGTGTTATTAAATGTGGTGTAAAAGAAGTGCTAGGTTCGTAAGTGTAATCTCTCATGTCCTCTTGAGTGGGAGGTAAGCTCAACGACACGTTGGATTCATCTGATTGTACACTTTGTGGAGGTGTTGGTACAGGCACCACTTCACTGTGGGGGACCGGTCTCCTGACAGATGGTAAGTTTGGATACTTTATTGCTTTTTTAGTTTTACTACTGAAGCCCTTAATTTCAGTCAAGCAAAAATAACAGTCTGAGGTGTGATCTCTTGGTTTGGCCCATATCATTGGAACTGCGAAGTTCATGTGACGTGTTCCGTTAGCCCATCCAGTCAAAAGAGTAACACAGGATGCACAACATATATGGGGAACCCACAATTTATCTTGGTGGCGAACTGGAAATCCGAAATATTCAAAACAACACTTCTTGACCAAGTCTGTAAAATTTCTCCGCTGACTAATGAATACACGTAACGATCAAGATTATTTACACAAGTTCTCGGCAGGTTATTGAACGTAGATTACTCAAATGAAAACAAAAAATAATTATTTTCAAGATGGCTTAAGTTCAAAACAATGTTCTCAAAAATCTCCTCTTATAACGTAATTTAAGTGACTGCCACTATTACAAAAAAACTGAGGTCGAACAAAAATTTTCGCGGGTTTTTAATTGAGGTAGGTAGGTAAGCATAAATCACATACTAGCATACGTGTAACAAAAATCATGTTGACCAGTGTAATAAGAAAAAAATACGTTTACACTTTCTTAAGAGCAAAATTACAAAAAAAGAGAAAGTTTTTTAAAATTTTTAATGCTTTACTTTAACTTTAAAAAATTGGCGGCGCACTACAGCAGACAAATTTTCATATTTTAAAACTTAATTTTTAGATAACACAGACAAAGTGAGTATTTTTAATTATTCTTATATTGAAACTTAAGGTATAATAATGATATATGCACAAGGATTTATTTCTCAATACTATATCTTATTAAATATTTGTAATTTACTGTATGCCCGTTAAAATCATGCAAACAAAAATTTCGTTTTAAGTTTTACAAATTACAAAGCAACGAAAATAAAAACTATTAGTATCATCGGAAAGCTGAAAGATACTGCATTTCAATTTTTTTTTTACGCTCTGAAAAGTAACATCGATTAACCTTCGAGCGGTGCGCGTAGATTTTCGCGCCCTACAGTTTTTGAATCACCTCTCCACGCTAATAACAAAAATCTAGAAATAATCTATATACTATTTTTTTGTAAAATTTCCCGCTCTTTCACATGGTGCTATTAGTTTTTCAATATCTTTTTTGTTTCTCAAGACATTACCGAAAACCCGAATTTTTTATTTTATTTTCGATTTTGTAGGCTTAATATACATCAAATTTTAGAAAACTTTTTTTTCGTGCAACTTGTTAACATTTAATGGGAGCTTAAAACCCCTGATCATAATATTGAAACTATACAATATTTAATTATCTCTTTCACCCTCTACTCCTGTTAATATTACAAATAAAAAAAAGATAATCTTCTTCTTCCTTCAGCCGCTCTCTACCCACTGTCGGGTATAGGCTCTCTCAAATCTTTCCATTTTTCTCTATGTTGTGCTTGCTGATACCAGTTAAGCCCTCCGGTTCTCTTCAGATCGTCGCTCCATCTCTGTTGGAGTCTTCCTATGCTTCGCTTTTCACCCCATGGTCTCCACCTAGTGATCTTGTCACTCCACTTATACGTCGCTCTCGCTACATGGCCGGCCCAGCTCCATTTTAGAGATGTTATCCGTTTGGTGATATCCACTTTTGTTTATTGTCTAATCCATTTATTAGTTTTCTTGTCCTTTAAAGTAACACTCAACATCTTTCTTTCCATTGTTCGTTGGTGAACTTGTTTTTCTATTGTTCTTTTAGTTAAAAACCCATGTCTCGGCTCCATACGTTGTAGCTGGTAAGATACATTGATTATAAATTTGAGTTTTTGATCTTTGAGGAATATTCATATTCAGTACATATTTCAATTTTCCATATGCTGCCCATCCCATACGTATCCTTCTTTCTATTTCAAGCTGCTGGTTTTCCTTTCCTATCATTATTTTTTGGCCCAGATAGATGTATATGTTTACTTTTTCTATTGTTGAATGTTCAGTCACTATATTTTCATCCTTGGTGTCTTCGTTACTCATGTACTTTGTCTTGGAGAAATTTATGTCAAGTCCAAACTTATCTTGCTTAGTGGTGGAGATCTGTGATCATCTGGATCATTTCATTCTTATTGTTTGCTTTAATTGTAATGTCATCTGCGAATCTCAGGTTGTTTGGCCGATCACCAGCTATCAAAAGGCCATTTTCGTCCCAATTCAGTTGTTTAAATACATCTTCTAAAATCATTGTAAATAACTTAGGCGATATAACTTCTCCCTGCCTTACTCCTCTGTTCACTGGGACCTTGTTTGTCAGTTCTTGGTTTACCATAACTTTGAGTGTTGCTCGTTCATATATTCTGGCTATCAGTTCGCTGTATCTGTGGTCTATACGAGCATTTCTAAGAACTCTTATAAGCGCCCATTTTTCCACTGTGTCTAAAGCCTTGCAAAAATCTACAAATGTGAGCCACATTGGTATATTATACTCGGTGGTCTTCTCGATTAGTATTCTCAATGTGTGCAAGTTCTCAATCGTACTGAAGCCTGATCTGAATCCAGCCTGTTCTATCGGTTGGTATAATTCCATTTTGTGTTCCAGTCTGTTTGTTATGATTCGTGAGAACAGCTTGTAAACTTGGGAAAGTAAACTAATTGGCCGGTAGTTTTCTAGGTTTTCGGGGTCACCTTTTTTGTATATTAAGATGACTATGGCGTTTTCCCAGTCTTCTGGTATATTTCCACATTTGAGGCATTCATTAAAAAGATCTTTTAATTCATTCATTAGGGTGTCACCTCCGCATTTTAGTATTTCAGGTATAATATCATCCTCTCCAGCCGCTCTTCCACTTCATCTGTTGTAAGGCTTTCCTAACTTCATCTATTTCTATGTCAGGAATTTCTTCTGAGTTGACATTAATTACTCTTTTGTCTGTTGATGAATTGTCCTTTTCAACTACGACATTTTGGACTTTTGAACTGTAGAGGTCTTGATAGAAAATTGTAATTCTGTTCTGGATATTTTTCTTGTCATTGATTATGTTTCTTTCATGGTCCTTCAATTTAATTATCTCACTTTTACAGGCGTTTGCTCTTCTAAAAACTTTTAATCCTTTGTTTTTCTCTATAAGATCTTTAACCATGTTTTCTTTGTATTTGTTTATGTCTTCTTTAACCGCTTTTCGTACTGTCTTATTCGATTTTGCATATTCGACAGTTAATCTCTTTCCTTCGTGTATAAGTTGTCTTCGTTGTCGCAACATTCTTTTTGTTTCTTCACTGAGCTTGTTATTCTTTCGCCTAGTAGCTTGGGGAGCTATTTTTTCTGCGGTGGTCTTGAGTGTTTCAATTATTTTTCTGTTTCTTTCGTCTATACTTGCTCCTGTAGTTAATGTGTTGTTATTAAGGTTGGCTGTAATCTGTTTTTGGTATTGTTCTACGTTTTATTTTAGTGTTTGTCTATCTGTTTTATTCGTTTTCTTGTTGTGTAAACGTTTTCGTTCGAGTCTTTTGTTAAAAAACACCTTTGATCTGACCAGCCGATGATCACTACTCTGTTTAGGACCTTCACGTCTGTTACTATGTTCTTATGTGTTGTTAGTGCATAGTCAATTTCATTTCTTGTCTCACCATCAGGACTAATCCATGTCCATTTCCACTTCTCCTTTTTCCGAAAGAAAGTGTTGATAGTATATAGTTTCTCCCTTTCCAGAAATGTCATCAGCATACGTCCTCTGTTGTTCCTCTCTCCAAGGCCAAAATTTCCTATATAACTCTCTGTATTTTCTGCTTTCTTTCCTATCTTGGCGTTAAAATCTCCTATTACCAATGTATACTTTGTTCTGAGTTCGTGAAGAGCCTGAGATATTTCCTCATAAAATTCTTCTGCTTCTTGATCTTCATGGCTTGTCGTAGGAGCATAGACCTGTATTACCTTTAGTGTTAAGGTGTTGTTCAATCTTATTGTTATATATATAACTCTATTAGATATCACTTGGAATTTCTCAGTATATGATATTAGCCTTCTGTGTATCAATAATCCAGTTCCTCCATTACTGTTGTCTTCGTAGCCTTTGTTGAAGAGCAAATGTCCCGTAGGTAACTTCAGGCAGTATTCTCCTCTTCTTCTTGTTTCTGAAATTCTTAATATGTCCCATTTAATATTTTTAAGTTCATGGTCCAGTTCTTCCAATCTTTCCTCACTTCCAATTGTTCTCGCATTATAGGTGGCTATGTATAGTCGGCAGCCTGGTCCAACCCAGAGATTCTTATCACCCCCTGTTCGAGTCCCATTCTGACTGTTCCCTTGGTCGGGGTTACTCAAACTGCTGGGGACCGGGGGCCTTCTATAAAGTTTTCGTTCCATAGATTTATGAGAGGTTTTGGCCATAAAACACACACGTGGGCCAGACATCTTGGTGAGTGGAAAAAAAAAGGATTTGGGAAGGGAACTGATAATTTATGGATATAAAAGGTTGGCACATGATTCCCCTTCAAGAAAGGTGTGAAAGAAAATCAATGCTCGCGTGGGCAGGGTTGCTTTCCTGAAGTAGATCTGTCTCCCACTGGGATCATGAAGAGAGTACCTACCCGCTACCAAAAAGATAATATAATGCTTCAATCGTTTGACTCAAAGTATTCTGAAACGTACCTATAACACAATAAATGCGACATTACCCTTCTAACTAACATATTTTACTATAAATAAAACGGTTAAAATTTGTCCTGTAAATCAACCACAAAACCCGTAAATATCTTAAAATGCTATTGAAATTATACAATTTTAAATTTGCTTACTATTCAATAAAAAACCAAGAAAAACTTCCATATGACTATTAAAACCATTTAAAATTTTATAGACCACCACCCTATTCACCACTTTGGCTTGAAGCGATTTCGTTGAAAAACTATAGGATTCATTTCCTTGTTAAATATTATCTTTGTATTAAGTTTGAAATTGATATCGTGCTAACAGGCTTACAAACCGACGGATCGACAGATCAACTACATTTTTTGTAAAGAAAATAATAAAAAAACTCAAAGTGTAATTTTTTCACGAATACAATAATTTCGTGTATCAAGGAAAGTAAAAAGAGAATATTCTCGGAGAATCTCATTTATGTATATGGCTCCCTCTATGCCGGTTTTTGACAGTCTACTGATCTTATCAGGGGAGCTGTAATGAACTGAACAAGGTCTGAATGTAATTTGCAGGGGAAATATGGCACCTGAAAAAGAGGAGTTTGCAAATTTTACTTCTATGATTGTTTAAATTATTCTTCAATTGCGCCATTATCCCCTGGGCAAAAATTTACTCTTATGCAACTTTTGAATTATGAAGGATTTAAAACCCTAATATGAATGTGCAAGCCCTTTAAAAGGGACCATGTTATACTCTGTTAAGGTATAAAAGAGATCATTTTTTAAATATTGATACCATCAATCAGAAACCATAAAATTAAATAAAGGATTGTTATCTTCAGTGAAGTGCATCAACAATTGTTCAAGGAATGAAAATAATTAAAAATACCCAACGTCCCGTTAAAAAAGCAAAAGTGGAGTCTCCTGTATGTATTAAAGCAATTTCTTACAAATAAATAGGTTTTCAATTTTCGATTCTTGTCTTCTCTTTTAGCAATTATGAAGATGATCGTGGATTTAATCGAGTCTCTCGTGGATATATGTAAATATAAAGAAACTAAAAGAAAAAAGAATCAAAAACATAAAATTATTTAATGGTAACATTATTTGCAAAAAAAACAAAATGCTTTGTAAAATGACTTCAAAAAAACCTTTTTGAATCTGTGTTTATTAAAGATATATAACTTTTTTTTTAATTTTAGGACCCAATATATGTATGAGCTTAAATTTTTTACTTGCAGACAGTAAAAACGATTTCGAGTTCTCAAGAACAAATTGAGTTTAGTGCCTAATCTCTAGATTGTGTATAAAACTAAAATTGTAAACGTACCTTCTGACGTAGTCTCCTAAGTACCATTTTGGGGATAAAATTAATCAATATAAATAATAACATTCATAACACTCGGCAAGTTATCTCGAGTTTTTTGAAATTATGTCGTTGACTCCCCTTCAATACGCTATCTTTCTAATTTTCATCCTTCTTGTAACTAAGGCGAATCGATTAATACGTTATATATATGGAGCGGAACCTTTCACAGCCTAAATTAGATGAGAAATCGTGGTTCTTTTCAAGGCAAAAATGTCATAATTCTTTTGTAATTTTCCATAAATGTTAGTCCAAGCTAATACTACCGGTACAAATAACCTTACTGTAACTTTTCGGCGTAAAATGTACTGTGCGGTACCGAGACTCGTACTATCACGTGAAGTTAATTTGCATAATTTTACATGATTTATTACTTCGCCTTGCAAAGGGATAGAGTATAGTTGTTTCATTCCATCCAAAAAAAATATTTGCGCCTCAAGAAGTAACGCTACAGCAACGATAAGCCTCTTCGTTAACTGTGTACCCTTTCTCCATATATATAATAATCCAAAATTTTTTCGCCTTTCCAAAAACGATAGCCATCGACTTTCCAGCATAGGTTTGAGTTTTCGCCTTCTTTGAAAGTGAACACTTATAAACCTATTTCGTCCACTCCTACTTCATGGAAGGATTCCAATAGAAAACCCAAGACTTGTGGCTTTCACCAATTCGCGAAACTAACTCTCATCGTTCTCTAAAGCGGCAAATCATTCTTGAGATTTTTTTTTGCAGTTTCTAGTTTGAGGTCTAAGAAGTTTGACGATCCATTGTGCAGAAACTCTTTTCATCCTAAAATCTTGAAACATAACCTTGTAGTTTCGGTCACTCCACCTTTTTTATTAAACACTGGGACCTTCAGTTGTCGACTTGTTACCAGCAAATCTTCAACACGTTTAATAGTTTATTTGTTTAATAAGCAACTTTACAGATTTCGGAAGAAAAAAAATCGTAAAACGGCAAATCGCAACGACCTCCTTCCGAGCTGAATTTGATTTAATAAATTAATCTATTGTGTACTATAACCGAGTAAAAATAATGCCCCAACCTAAAAAACATCCTGTATATATAAAATTAATAAATGGAGAAATACTTGTTACGAATAACGTTTAAAATTACGGCCAAAATTTCCTCAAGTTCAGTTAGAAAAGAACCAATGAAGTTGAACCAATAATTTTACCAAATCGCAATCGCGTTATGTTAGGAAAAGGGATAAAATATATACCTTTGGGGACTTATTCGTTCACTTTCCAGTAAAACCTTTTTCAAATGCTAATGCCAAGTATTCTTTATGTTGTACGTTTTTTACCCTTTTTTTTATCGAACCCTAAGTATTGTGCCATATATGTATATTATACATGATATTGGATTATGATTATTTTCCTTTAAAATATTTACTGCTTTTTACCAAATTATACTTTTATTGGTACTGCATGATCTCAGTTTATATACCGGATGTCCTAAAAACGAACGTATTCCCTTTGAGGGCTGCTAGGCCAGCTTATAACTTACCAGAATATATAAATATGTCCTTAGTGAAAAATCGTTAGATTTCGAGATATTGACACTTTTATGAACGTCCTGAAAATCTACAGCATAGATCATTTTATTGAGTACCAAAACTACAAATTTCCGTATTCTAAGATTCTAATTATTGTTACGTAATCACGAATAACCCTGCTGATCATAATTCAAATTAAAACTAATTGTGCTAAGCCTGCGAGAAAAAACATTTCTGGAAACATCATCAGTAAAAATATTATATAAATTAACTTTGATCTCGAAATCTAACCATTTTTTACTAAGGTCATATTTATGAACTGGCCTGTCAGCCCTCGAAGAGAATGCGTTGGTTTTTGGGACACCTATGTATATATATATATATATATATATATATATATATATATATATATATATATATATATATATATATATTGCAAAACTGCAACGGCTGATATATCGGCATAACTAAACAACATCTCGAAACTAGACTGAATGGCCATAAATATGATAAGAATAACCCAACAGCTCTATCAAAACACATTTAACAAACCAAACACTCGTTTGATTTTAAAAATACAAGAATCTTAAAAAAAGAATCAAATTATTTTAAAAGATCAATCCATGGATGGATTTGTATTAATAAAAAGAAAAACAATATAAATGACAAAAGCGACGTTAGGGGTCTGAGTCATATTTATTTCGGACTCTTCTCATAATAACTCAATAGCAGTTAATAAATAAAAACACATAAACAAACCAAAGAATGACTTTCGTTCCCTATACATGTCTAAGATTATTTTACAAAATGTGACCGTCTTAGTAATACCTTTTAAAGAATGTTAAGTGTGCCTTCGTTTCAACCCACACATGTAAGTTTTTATATATATTTTTGTGTGTATTTGTATTATTTCACGTTCTACATTGTATTGTAAGTTTAAGAATTTTATATATTCATAACTAAAAAATTTGTGCATCCTATTGAACTTCCAAAACAATCCTGTAAAATCAAAATTTAAAATCATAGACGAAGGGAGGAAAATGTATATTGATTGAAAATTTCAATTTTTAGATGAACTGAAGAAGCCTACAAATTAGGCGAAACGTTTTCAATAAACCTCTAACTAGGACGTGATGTAATTTCTCTATCCTTAAAACAAAAAAAAAGAACCATAAAGCCCAAGAAATTAAAATAGATTTCTACATTTAAATAACCTACTTCGGGATTTAACGCTAAAGCTTCAAAAAAAATTCTGAAGTCTTTATGCCCAATACTAAAAAAAAATAATGTACAAAAAAACTGTGGAAATTACATCAAGCCCTTACATATTGGAAGAATCAACGCAGCAAAGCCAAAGAAAAAATATAATTAAAAAAGATAAAAACACCAAGAAACAAAAGGAAGCAAAAAAAAGAAGAGGCCAGTAACAAAAATAATACGATATACTCAAACCTCCACTATCTCTACAAAGCTGAAGTAAAAAGCCGGCGCCCAAAAAATCCTTTGATGCTAGCATGAGCCGTCGATAGCAAAGAAAGGAATGAATGAATTTAGGGGGATAGAGCGCATCGACTGCTGTGGTCATTATGCAAGCAAAGAAAGGATTTTGTGTAGAAGAAAATAAAGCCGAACAAGATGAACGACTTTAAAAACCTGCCATATTAATTTACTTATTATGCTGTTCTTAAAATGAAACAAACAAAATTTAATAAATTACATGTGTTGAAATTTTTAGTTATTGTAATAAAATATTGAAATATAAAACTTGTCTAACTAATATTTAGTGTTATAAAGTAATTACTCGTATTTTAAAAGGTAACAATTTTTATATTTTTTTTATTTGTATATAAACATAGATTCAAAAGTTTTGCATCACCCTAAATCTCCGAAAAAAAATTTTTGTTCATTATAAATGGATCAGTGATTAATCAATTGATTAGTTTCAATTAAAAAAATATATATTTTTGACAACATTTTTTTATTATCCATTAATAAACTTGCTTTAAACATAATAAGTATTCTTAAAAAAATAATTAATAAATACAAACTGATGTTTTTTTTTAAAGTGAGAACTTTTAATAAAGAGTATTTCCATCTCTAGAATTTATGCAAGCTTGAAGTCGCCTACCCATGCTGTTTACCAAATTACTAATATTCGGTTGAGGGATATTTCGCCATTCTTCCTGGGCCGCATGAACAAGCTCTTGTACACTCCTGGGTGGATTTCTGCGTGCTGCCACTGCCCTCGCAAGCATGTCCCAGGCATGTTCTATGGGATTCATGTCCGGAGATAGGGCAGCCCAGTTCAAACGATTGATCCCTTCAGTTTCAAGATACTCATTTATAGCTCTGGTCCGATGAGGTCGGGCGTTATCGTCCATAAAAACGAAGGAATCGCCAACAGCTGCTCGCCATAGTCTCACATGAGGATGTAGAATCTCTCTGAGATATCTATCACCAGTCATTGTTCCCTCAACATGAATTAATTCTGTGCGATCATTTGACATGATACCAGCCCAAAACATAGCACTTCCTCCTCTGAAGGGCGGCACGGGGCGAGCATGCGCAATCTGAGCCACTCTCGTTGGATCCCGCCACACACGTATTCGATGGCTATCTTGTACCAAACAAATCCTTGTCTCGTCGGAAAAAAACACCGAATTCCAAAATTCTGCAGGCAAGGCCGCGTGCTCTTGAGCCCACTGTAGTCGGCGAACTCTGTGCTCAGGTTGTAGTCTGGGCACTCTTATTGGTCGGCGACACCTCAAACCTGTCGCAAGTATTCGTCTTCGTAATGTCGAGATCGATACTTGAACTCCCAACGCATGTCTCATATCTCTTTGGAGTGCTGGTATTGCCATGGTCGGGTTTCTTCGGATAGTTAAGTGGATATAGCGGTTCTGCCGCTGATTAGTAACACGCCTTCTACCCCTCCTAGGTCTATCACGAAGAGAATTGGTCTGGAGATACCGGTTCCATACCCGAGACACATCACTTTGCCAAACGCCAACTCTGTTAGCCACGAACCTTTGAGAATGACCTTCTTCAATTAAAGCCACTATTCTTGCACGGTTTATCTCACTTATGACTTGACGATTCATGTTTGCGCTTAAAATCGTAAAATTCAAATGACTTGAATGTAAGAATGATCGCACTAAAAATGTGATCTTACAAAAAAAAACTGTAAACATGTGTATATTGCAAAAAATATGGGACGTATTGGAATGATAAACATTGATAAACAAGCCCACAAAAAATTGTTAGCACAAAAAAAAATTCCTTCGCATCCGAACAAGGTGATGCAAAACTTTTGAATCTATGTGTATATATATATATATATATATATATATATATATATATATATATATATATATATAAATATATATTGTATATCAGTTTTAAAGATTAAATTTGCATGGTGCCACGTATGGTATACAGTGTGACCCAAAAAGTTTTATACAAATGGAGAAAAAGTTTATCTTACATATTACAAAAAAATTTATTCTTGATAAAAAGTTTTGCATCACATGGAAATCCATAATCAAGCATCAAAAGTTTAAAATATTTGATGATATACGGGGAAAATAATAATTTATAATGAATAGGAAAGTGTGTTTAAAATTAAATACAGAGCAAGATATTAATTGAAAATATTAATAGGAACTAAAAAATTATGCTCACGTTTAGATTTGTGATCATCGTAGTTAAAAATTCAAAAAAAAACGTCAGTAATTGTCGGATTATTTACTAAATATAGAAAAACGAAATTGATGCAGAACTTTTTTTCAAGAATTAACGTTTTTGTAATAAGATAAACTTTTTCTCCATTTGTATAACACTTTTTGGGACACACTATATGATATTTTTATATTATTTCGTTAATAAATAGTTCCGTAGTAAATAAAAAATCCAAATGACATCCACAGGTTTTTATTTTGACGAAAATCTTCAATCTCACTACCAATCTTTTCCGATGTTAATGCAGCAAGCCTCGGTTTTCTACCGATCGGTTATTTTCAGCTAAATTCTCCAAAGCTTAAATTATGGACACTACTCATTAACTTCGTGTGGTATGGGATCTACTGACCTTATTACAGTGGAAAAATGGTAAACTAGGGGTGAGTACCCATTTCAATGAATCAAAGCGAAGAAAATTACTATACGGTTAGTCCCATCTTTGACAGCAAAAAAACTTAAGAGAGAAAAAAAGTGGAAGCGTGAGGGTGAAAAGGGGGCAGTCTACCTTTACAAGTTATTAGGAATCCAACGGATGCATTATATAATAGAAGTAAACTATAACGTTAGCAGATGTCGGTAAACAGTGCAGTTATATACTCTAAGCGGTAACGCTATCTTACGACGGCAGATGGCAAGGATATCGGGCGACGGTAATCGTTAAAAGTAACTAAAGATGGTGAACGGTAATGCCAATTGAGCATGGTAAATGTAAACATAATGACGACGATAGTTGATAACTCGGTGAAAGATGATTAACGGTGATGGAGACTTTAATAAAAATAAGGACTGTAAATATTTATAGCACGAGATATTGAAAAAAGTGTCTGCAATTGTAGAATGAAGGGTAAAATATGGACAATAAAAACATGGTTGACAAAAAACGTTGCATGTAGTCACAAGCAAGGTTTGGACAGCAGACTACAAGAACTAGTGACCATACTATCAGAAATCCCAATGCAGCAAAATTTTTCATGAGTAAATAATGCATGAGGACAAACATAAAAGAAATAATCACTTCTCACACAATTTAGTTCAAGTTAAGGAAATATTTCTTATTTTCCAGCGCAAATTTTCTAGAATAAATAAGGAAAATCAAATAAAACTACATTTTCTTAGCAATCTAACAATTTGGGAAATGAAAGATCTTGCCAATTCCACCTCATCTCACTTGAAGTTGAAATTTACGCCAACGGCTTCAGAATTTCCTTCTGGAAATTAAAATGACGGTTCTGATTACCTACGGTATTCTTAAAATATATATCGCAGTTCTTTAGAAACAATATTCTTTAAATTAGTTAGGTAAAATGCTTTTGTTGCCTCAACAAAAAAACGAGTGTATAGTTCAAGTATATATACGAGGAGAGGATGACTAATCAACCAATTCCGGACGGTTGTAGCTTCTACTTGATGGAAATTCATTATAAATATATAATAAAAGACTGTTTTTAGTCAATTTCCACCGGTTTATTTATAATTGTTATGACGCGTTTCGCTGTCGATGCAGCTTCTTCGGATCTACACTTTACACTGTCAAGTTAAGTTTAGTTACAAAAGTTAAAAGAAGTTATAAAAATGGACATAATTAATTTACTAAGAACTTGTCTAAGACAAAATTATTTTTCATTTAACAATCAATTCTACAGTAGTAAGGAAGGATTAATTATGGGGAGTCCATTAAGCCGAAAGTATTGAAACAATGATATTTAACAACCATAATAACAATAGTAATAATTGTCTATACTGGTATCGTTACGTAGACGATATAATTGTATGCTTTACAGGAAAGGACAGACCATTAACTCACTTTTTACAGTACATTAATTCTTTACATAGAAAGGGAAAATCAACTTCCTAGACTTAACAATCAGTAAAACCAGGAAAAAACATGAATTTGCAATATATCACAAACCCTGTCATACAGATACCACTATTCACAATAGTTCTCACCACTACAACCATCAAAAATTCGCGGTCTATCATAGCTTTATACACAGAGTGACTAATATCCTCTTATCAGAATACAATTTTACTAAAAAATTAAACTACATAAAACAAGTGGCAGTTAACAACGGTTATTCAGTTACCTTAATCGATAACATCGTTAGGAAAAAACTTAAAAACAAAGCAATCTCAGAAATATTTGTTTTAAGGACAGAAAAACCACATTTAAATGCTTAATCTATTTCGGCAAACCTAGAGAAAAACTGGGAAAATTTTTGAATCAAAAAAAAATATCAACATAGCTTACAAGACAAACAATACTCTAGGGAAATATCTCAAAAACTACAAACCGCAAATCAATAAAGATAATAAATCAGGGGTATATCAATTAACATGCCGTTCATGTCCTAAAGCATACATAGGACAAATTGGACGTACATTTATTTATTTATTTACCCTTCATTAGAACCTAATTTAACTATCAGATAGGCATATTCTTACGATGTTGATATAATAGTTGCTTAAACTTATTTATGGTTTCACAATTTTTAATATTATTTGGTAGGTCATTAAAATATTTAAGTCCTTTATAATAAAGATTTGCTCGATCAGCTTCATTTGTAGTTCCCACTACTCGGAACTCATTTCGTCCTCTGGTGTTGTAGTTGTGTACCTGATTGACGTATCTAATTTTTCTCGGTCAAATATGTGGGACAATTTTCTATCTTTATATTATAGATGAATTTCATCGCGTAATAAAATAAGCTCTGTTTTACACTCAGCCAATTTAATCGATCTAACATATCTTTTATGTGCGTATCTCTAGGCTTCCGCAATATAAATCTCATTGCCTTGTTTTGAAGTTTTTGCAGTAGTTCTATTTGTGTATCCTTAGCATGAAACAATACCAAAGGAATATTTTATGGTATTCACTTATGATGTGGCAAGTTCTATACATGAGATAAAGTTTTTGGTTTATTTTATTCACTAAATATTGAAAATGTGCATCAAATTTAAGTTTACAATCTATCATTATACGCAAGTATTTAATTCGTTTACTTTTTCTATTTCACGATTATTTATGTATAATTTATAATTATTATTATAGTTATTGTGTGATATTATCATATATTTAGTTTTATCTGTATTTAGTTTTAACATATTTCATCCACTTGTAAAGAATATTCATATCAGACTGCATTTTATTAATAGCCACATCCAAACTAACATCACTAATTGCAATCAGTGCATCGTCTGCAAATAGCCTAACATCCCCTTTAAACCGTCTTTAATTTCATTTATGTATATGAGAAACAGTACCGGCGCAAGGACAGAGCCTTGCGGTAAACCAATATTCACTGGTATCGCTGATGATGTCGTGTTTCCAATTTTTGTTTGTTGCTTTCTATTCGATAGATAATCTTCAAACCATTTTAATTCTATATCACGCACTCCAATTTTGTGTAGTTTCATAAGCAATAATTTTCTGTCTATAGTTTCAAATGCTCCTTTTAAATCTATGAAAGTTGATACAATGTATTTTTTATTCATCAAATCTTCACGCCATTCACTTATAACATAATTAATTGTAGTTTCACATGAACGTTTGCTTCTAAAACCCGATTGCTCTGGAATAATAATATTTTTATCATTCAAATATTGCAGTAACTGATTTTTTATCACTGTTTCAAGGATTTTTTCGTCACTTGGAAGCGTATTTATTGGCCGAATCTCTTCAGGTTTTATAGTATATTTTATTTTTTCAATTGGCACAATTTTGGAAATTTTCCATTCGTTAGGCACTTTTCCTTGCAGCATGCTATTATTGATGATATTGGCGTAAAAAAAGCCGTGTACGTTATAGAATGTTTAATTACACCTTCAGATAAAATATTCTTACCGCCAATTTTATTTTTAAATTTTTTAACTATTTCAATTATTTCGTTACTATCTACTGTTTAAAATTTAAATTGGTGATTAATTATATTTGTATTTCCCATATTATTCTGCACAACGTCTATACCATTTTTAATGTCAATGACACTCTGAACAAAGAATTTATTTAAAAGTTCAACAATTTCTTTTTCATTTTCAATTATTTTACCATTCATAACGTTTATACAAAGAATCACAGAACACGAAAAAGTTTCATCCATAGAAAGTCTAATTCAACATTACTTTAACAGAGAATCACTCGTTTAATAAGAATTTCAAAATTTTACATACTCAACAAAAAGGTCTAAAACTAAACCTTTTAGAGACAATGCAAATAAATCGATTAAGGACTACAGGTACTTTGCTTAACGACCAGGTAGATTTAAACAATTCACCATTATTTAATTTGTTCTCCTAATACCATTTCTGTGTGGGTTTTCCAATACTATCAATATAATGTAAATAGGTGTAATATTATAATTAAGAAATAATATAAAATTGTAAACATTAAACCTAACTTGACAGTGTAAAATGTAGATCCGAAGAAGCTGCATTGACAGCGAAATGCGTCAACACTATTATAAATAAACCAGTGGAAATTGACTAAAAACAGTGTTTTATTATATACTAGCCGTGCCCGCGGCTCCGCTCTCGTGGACTTGGTTCACTACTCTCGTCACTGCTTATTCCTTATGTTACCTAACGTAATAAAATATCTGCCATTATTTCACCTTATCTCTCATTATTTCTCCTTATCTTCCATTATCTCTACATAATTTCCATTATCTAGGCTTATCTCTGCTCATCTCTCAGTATTTCTCCTTATCTCCCTTATTTCTCCTTATCTCCCATTATGATTTGTATTATTGATTTGTATATGCGTGTTTTGTTTCTCTTTGTAATGTGCTTGTCCCACAGGATCGAATTTAATTGTCTTATGCATGTTCGCGTTGGTCCTAATCTAGCTTTAATCTCTTCTTCTGATGTTGCGTTTTTTGAAATGATGGTTCCTAGATATTTAAATCTATCGGTTCCTCTGATTATTATTTCGTTATCTACTTCTAGATTCTCCACGTTTCCCTCCTTTGTTGTTAGATATTCCGTTTTATCAACCATATAACTGAGGTCTTCCTCATCTTGAGCTATAATTACTTGGTCGTCTGCGAAACTTAGAGTATATAAGTAATCTTCTCCCCATTCCACTACATTTTTGCTTCTATTTTTTTAATGTTTGTTCGAGGTATATTTTGAATAGTGTTGGGGATGTAGAGCATCCTTGTAACAGGCCTTTTGATGTTTGGAGTCTCTTCCCTATTTATATATATATATATATATATATATATATATATATATATATATATATATATATACACATATATATACATATATATATATATATATATATATATATATATATATATATATATATATATACACATATATACATATATATATATATATATATATATATATATATATATATATATATATATATATATATATATATATATTACCATTAAATATAACAAAGTGCACATTGGTTCGTCAAATATAGTATAATAATTATAAATATAATAAAAATAAAAATAGTGTAGGATTACCATAAATCATACACACCATAAATATACGGACATGCAAAGAAATTGTACAAAGTCGGACAAAACAATGTTAAGCTTAATATTTAAAAGCAGTAAAAATACAAAAATAATTAAAATTGGTATTTAGGTATATCTTGGTTTAAGACAAGATAATGTAGGTGGGTTCAGGTTCATGACAGCAATACCTAGAAACAAATCTCACAGCCAGCACTCTCGTAGAGATCATCAGGCCCCGTAGAAATCCCCTATCGAGTAGAAGGCATTTTCCAGTAAGAAGGACTTTAGCCGAGATATAAATCTTGGACCACGCATATTTCGCAGTTCTGCAGGCATTCCATTATGAAGGCTGATGCAACTATAGAGGGGAGAGCCTTTGAAGAAAGTTGATCTATGAATGGGGACCTTTAATACACTATTACTCCTGGTGTTATATGTATTTGTTACTCCCAGCATCTCAAAAAGGTGTCTACAATTGTTTACAAGAGTTAAGCACCTTAATATGTAAAAACATGGAAAAGTTAGGATTCGTTGTTTTATAAACGTATGTCTGCAGCTTTCACGAAAATTTAGATTAAAAATCAGACGGATTATTTTCTTTTGGTTCACAAATATACGTTTACTTTTTACACCAGCAGCACCCCAGGATATAACATTGTTAGACATGTGACTAAAAGCTAATGAATAATATACAGCCAAGAGACCGTCACTATCAAGGGTACTTTTTAAGCTTAAAATTGCAAAGTAAGCTGAGTTTAATTTAGTACATACGTGATCTATATGGTGCCTAAAAGAAATCCTATGATCCACAAACGTACCGAGGAACTTGGCTTTCTCCTCAAAGTTTACACCAAGGGAATTGGCAAACATCGACGCTAATGGTTTTTTATTAAATATATTCATATAGAAAGTTTTCTCAACATTCAGTACAAGGCCATTTCTTCTGCACCATGCTTCCATATCCCTGCACACACATGAAACATCATCATAAAGACCATCTACAGTGTCCGAAACTGTCACAATGGTGGTATCGTCTGCATACATAATCACTTGCCCTGTTCTAATATTTAATGGCAGGTCATTTACGTATAGTATAAATAACAAGGGTCCCAAGACGGATCCCTGTGGAACGCCAAGATCGACCGCTCTCTTTTCAGAAACAATGCCATCATATTTCACCACCATCCCCCTGTCGGTCATATAAGACTCTATCCAGTCCAGCAGGCTGCCTCGAATGCCAATATTGTATAATTTTTTCATCAGCGATGAATTATGTACCGTATCAAAGGCTATAGAAAGGTAAAAAAAAGCGTTATAACATATTTACCGTCATCAACATTGCGGAAAACCTGATTTAAATGGTGGAAAGAGGCAGACTCAATTGATTTATTAGGCAAAAAACCATGTTGTGCGGAGCGTAGTATGTTGTATTTGGTAACAAAATTGATTACTCGTTGGTATACAATTCTCTCAAATATTTTTGAGAAAGTACTAAGTATAGATATTTGCCTATAATTCCCTACATCATTACGGTCACCCCTCTTATAGACAGGGATAACATTAGCGGTTTTGAAAACTTTAGGAAAGATACCCTTATTAAGACTAAAGTTTATTAAGAACGAAAGTGGTTTTTAGCGATTGAATACTGAATATTTTTTACCACTTTAGTAGTTATATCATCAGATCCAGCTGTTTCTTTATTTTAGAAATAATTTGGAGAACATCAGTCTCAGTAACGGATTCCATAACCATGGTATTTGATGTTACTGGCGAAACGGTACAATCTTTCACGTTAGCTGATCCATATTTATTTCGTAGTTTGTTTTCAGAGATAGTACTAAAATAATTTACAAATGTGTTTGCAACCACGATTGGTTCAGAAGTAAGCTCAGAATCTACGAGAAGCGAATAGAATAAAGCATTATTAACTATAGACCAAATAGTTTTTTGATTTGTTATCAGAATTAGTTATTTTGTTTTTATAATAAAGTTTTTTTGTCAAATTTATTCTAGTTCTATACTTTTTTTTAAGATTACGGTATTCAGTTACAGTCTTACTGTCATTATTCCTGCGATGCAACCAATATAGATGGTCTAATTTCTCTTTCAGGCTAGCTAGATCTTTGTTATACCATCCTTTTGGAGACAGTGGCGATGTTAAATACTTCTTTTTGTATGGACAACAACAACTAAGACAGTGGACAATAGTGTCAATAATGCACCAGTTCACAATTCCATAAAATTGTTAGTGAATTGGACCAATTGAGCTATGAGTTGCTTCCTCATCCATCTTATTCACCGGATCTGGCCCCCAGTGATTATTGCCTCGTTCCAAATTTGAAAAGGTGGCTTCAGGGAAAGAGACTTCTCAAATGAAGAAGTCAAATGGGAAACTGAGGCTTATTTTAGAGAGTTTGACAAATTGAAAGGCATCCAAAAGTTTGGAAGATTACTAGAATAAATGTATCGCTCTTGAAGGAACTATGTTGTTGATTTTTGGCAAAAACATTGTTTTTTCTTCAAAAGTTTCGGAACTTTTCACCCCATGTTGTATACACACTGATAACGTGATAATAAGCAAATCTGCGCCAACACGTATCTAACTTTTAGAGCAGTATTCATTTTTATATGAGTGTTTTACATTTTGAGCTGCAGTGTATGTATGATAACGGTTGTTTTAATTGTTTTAAGTTAATTGCATTCTTTTAAAGTTTCTCTACCAAACTCGAAATGTCCGCTTTAACACTTGAACAATTGAAGGGCTTTTCAGCAAAGGTCGTCCTGTCAAGCCCTTTTAATAAAATTACGTTATATTTAATGTAAGTGTCATTCTGTAAGCTTTTCAGTCTCACAAGGTTAACTAAGTCAATTAAAGGAAACTCCGGACCGGTCGTTAAGACCACTGTAATTTCGAGAGGAGTTTTCATTTCCTGAAATAAGTCCCGTTAGAGCATGGGGGAGAGGGAGCGAAGAAGGGTTATCTCAAGGCGTGTTAGAGTCGAGACATCTGAAAATCATATTACTTTTTCATTATTTTCGATCTTAACAGAAACAGTATGTAAAGATATTTCATTACAGAGTGGCAACAAAAAATGTACACTGATTTGGGAGTAAAGGCACAATCACAAGAGAACTAAAAAAGTTTCTAGGTGTCAATGAAAAGTAAAGAATGTAAAAAATATTGAAAACGAGGCTAAACAACAAATGAAAACAAAAAGAAAGTCTAAGGCAAATGAGACACAATAAAATACATCGAATTAAATAAAATTATAAGAAAGTGCATGACGGAAGACATCGAAATAAACATAGAGTATATAATACATAATAGTAATCTCAAATACACCAAGCATTTTATTTTTGCGCTCGACGCGCGTTCCTTTAACCATGTTAGCGTCATTAGACGCTATGACTGATTAGAGAGAGAGACTATTCATTTTCTTTTTGAACATACGGATATCTGCGATATCTGCCTATCAATTTGCTTTTTGAACATCTTGGTATCTGCGATATCTACCTATTTATTTTATTTTTGAACATACGGATACCTGCGGTATCAGCCTGTTTATTTTTATTAATTATTAAAATCTTAAAATTATTATAAAATAAAATTAGAGACGAAAACTTGTTTCAGCCATTTTGAAGTCATTGAGGAAAGAACAGCGGATATCAATAATTTATGAAGTATCAAAATTCAAAGAAACTCTAATGTAAGCATCATTGGTTCTTATTTTTTTAGTATATTGTTGGGACAATGTGTAAATGGAAACTTTTTTATAGTTAAGACTATTATGGCAGTTCACATTTCCAGAAAATTTCGTCTGAACGTGTTAGTTTCAGTGTCCAAAATTAAGGTCTTATTATAATGGACTTTATGGTCATATTTGTTCACATGTTGGATCAAACTGGTCCAATCCGGTTTGTGCTTACGCTTTTATGTAAGACGATTTTTTTAGATAATTTTTGTGATGTTTGGCCAATGTAGATTGACCCACATTCACTTTTAATTCCATATACTACGTTTGATTTTTACCAAATATCAGTTTTATCTTTTTTAGGTGAATAGTAACAACCAAGTTTTTTTAAGCTGTACTAAGCCATTTTAACATTCGTGCCTCTGAAAGTGTAATAACTAATTGGGAAAGACCCTCTATGTGCTGTAACTTTCCAAATTGTATCTCAGTTGATATTACATTATTTGAAATATTTCTTTGACTAGCTGGAAGGTTTTTTTTTGTAGTAGATTTTGGATATTGTTTGCAATTAGGATGTTTTCTAATAATTTCAAATCGTTTTTCTTTAAATCTAGGATGACATATTCTGTCAATTCTATTCCTTAGTGCTGTTATCATGTTCAATTTTTGTTTCAAGGGATAAGAGTGATAAGGTATATATATTCCTGAACTTGTTTTCTTTCTATACTAGTCTAATTTTATTATGTTATTGTCAGATCGAACTACTCTGGTGTCGAGAAAAGGAGGAGATTCAGTCTCTACTGTAAATTGAAATTTATCATTGACAGAGTTAAATATGTCGAGAGTATTATGAACTTCATTTTCATATAGAGATACCAATAAATCATCTACATATTAGAAAAGAAAGGGGAATTCAAAATTCACCTTCTCGATGACATAATCGAGTAACTTGTTTATAATAGTCTCGGCAAGCACTAGTGAGGCTGATCCGCCCATAGGAACACCTACCTTTAGTCTATAAAAATTATTACTAAATGAGAAGAAAGAGTTATATAAATAAGTAATTATCTTTAAAAATTGTTCTTTAGGTTTATTACAATTAGGTTCATAAGAGAAAAATGTTTAGTAAGTATAGAAATAACAAGATCTAACGGGATGTCTGTAAATAAAGAGACCACATCAAAGGAAGCCAACACAATACCCCTGGGACCACAAAGTCATTAATCTTTTCACTAAACTCGAAAGTATTTTTTATTCTAAATTTGTTAAAAGTTTTAAACGATTCGTCCAAAATTGCGCCTATGAACGTCGTAATCCTAAGGGATATCCCTAAGTTAAATCCTTTTTGGTATATAAATATATAAACATATATATATATATATATATATATATATATATATATATATACATACATACATACATACATATATATATATATATATATATATATATATATATATACATATATATATATATATATATATATATATATATATATATATATATATATATATATATACATATATATATATATATATATATATATATATATATATATATATATATACATATATATATATATATATATATATATATATATATATATATATATATATACAATGGCGTGCAAAAGTTTCCGGCCACTTTGTACTACGAGAAATCTTATTAGTCCATATGCTCTATAATAGACTTAAATTGTATTTTTATGTTAATGTTTTATAGCCATACCCTTTGCAGCGATAACAGCCGCACAACGATGAGGCATTGACTTAATTAATCGATTAATACAAGCAGATGAAATTTTATCCCATTCTTCCTTCATTGATTTGAATAATGCGGCTTTATTTGAATATGTATGCTTTCGAACTTGACGATCTAGCGTTTCCCATAAGTGTTCTATTGGGTTCAAGTCCGGTGATTGGGATGGCCAGCTTAAAACTCTCACATTTGAAGCAGAAAACCACTGTTTTAACAACTTGGATGTATGTTTGGGGTCATTATCCTGCTAAAATATTCAATTCTGCGGCAATGTTTCTTCAGCATATGATAACAACTTGTTTTCTAAAATGTCCCTGTAAATATCAGCGTTCATATTTCCGTTGATCTAGATCAATGGACCTCCTCGTGCAGAGAAAATTCCCCAAACCATCACACTTCCTCCACCGTGTTTTACAGTAGGAATTTGGTACCGAACATCATTTTCTCGTACCAATAGGATGTCGTACATGTTGTCTACCATCGCTTCCAAAAAGATTAAATTTAGATTCGTCTGAGAAAGCTACTTTTTTCCAATCTTTGAATGTCCAATTTAGGTGATCTTTGGCAAATTGTAATCGGGCCTTCTTATTCTTTTTACTGATTAATGGTTTTTTTTTAATACCTATACGGCCAAAAAGTCCCACATCATGTAGTCTTCGTGTCACAGTACTACGAGTAACATTAGCTAGGTTTTCATTCTTTGGCGCGCGTGCAATTTCGGCAGCAGTTTTCTTGACATCCGCAGTTGATTTGCGTTTAATGATACGATCTACTTCTTTAGACGTTTTTCTTGGTCTTCCACTACGCGGACGACCTTTTAAACCATATCCACAACGGTATTTTACAATAATAACGTTCACGGTTGATTTACCTATCGATAATAATGAAGCAATCTCACGAGAAGATTTTCCTTCTTTTGAAAATTTTATTACTCTCACGAATTTCGATTTGCATATGCCGAGCCATGTTTATGCTCCCATGACCTTTTATGAACTAAATGTGAACATTCAACGCTCTATTATTCGTAAATACGTCTTTGAACGTCCTACTGCGTCATTGTATATTATGTGGCCGGAAACTTTTGCACATATAAATATAAGAATAATAATAATAAACATATTCACAAACATAAATAATATTCTTTTACTATATTATTTTGTTTCCTATATCTCATACTCACATCTCACATTGATTAAAAATCATTAATCTTTTTTTTAATAAATTAGAGTACGAAATGTCACTGGCCGGAAACTTTTGCACGAAACTGTATAGTTATATATATATATATATATATATATATATATATATATATATATATATATATATATATACATATATATATATATATATATATATATATATATATATATATATATATATAATATATATATATATATATACATATATATATATATATATATATATATATATATATATATATATATATATACATATATATGGTGTGTAAGTCCCCTATTAGGAGACTTAAGATATCCAGAAAGAGACTCAACAACCTCCCACATACCAGAAAAACCAAATTCATGAACGAACAAACAACCATTAATTACCCAATATCCATACACGGCCAACAAGTGGAAAGGGTGGGTTCACGTGTACATTTGGGGCCGAAAGTTATTATCGGAAAAACCTGGAATGGGCGGCAACGGTAATACAACGATATTAAAAAATCAGCGGGACTCAGTTGGTGAAGAGGTGTCTTGCTTGTCGAATTTTGTGATCGTGATACTGTGAATGCTGATAAGTATTGCAATCCATTAAAAAATTCTTTGAAGACTGTACAAAACAAAAAATTTGGGATGTGGTTTCTACAATTTTGGTTTTTGCATAACAATGCCAGGCCACACCCTGAAAATCAAACAGCAATCAGACAAATTAAAACGATGTTGTTATGAAATTTTCCCTACAGCTCTGGTCTAGCTCCAATGGATTATTTTCTTTTTCTACACCTTAATGTTTGCTTTGCATCTCAACGGTTTGACAATGCCAACGTACTACTTACTAACTTAAGTCATTCGCGGTAGAATTATTTAGAAAGGGAATGAAAAAACTAGTGAAACGCTATGCAAAAAGTGCACGAATTTTTTTTGCAAGGGTAATAAAGTTTTTTTTTTTAAATTTAAAACAGACTTCACCTAAAAAACAAGCATCGTACATACACATATTAGCTGTAATTTAAACTCACCTGCATGCAACTTTGTTTACGCTTATCACTTCTAACGAAAAGCATTATTCCAAAAAGCAAGTAAATTAAAAATAATGAGTGTTCCACGTTGCAACAGCGTTTTGTTTTCGTTTGTTTTCTCTTTCCCAAGCCCAAAGTTAAAAAGCTGCCCTCAAACGACAGAAACAGTTACTACCTCTTTGCTTTTCGTTTATTTGCAGACCACTTTTTCGAGGAGTCAAAGCTTAGACTCAATAATGGCTAAAAGATACTTTGTGTTTACTCGTTTAGTCTGTCAACAAAATAAAAAGTATATTTTTTTAAATAAAAAGAAACTGAAGCAATAGAATTATGAAAATTTAAATTACCTTATGTAGTGTTAATTTTCTTGGGAGATAGTTGTTCAGCTTTGTTAATAAAGGTTTTAAAAAATAATTTAACAAATTATGTATATGTATATGTATGTATATATATATATATATATATATATATATATATATATATATATATATATATATATATATATATATATATATATATATATATATATATATATACAGGGTTACAGGGAAAGTCGTCCTAGATAATTAAGGATGTTATAGTTTAGGTCGTTTCTGACCGATTTGATTCTATGACATGATGTCCTAAACTTAACCGTTTTCGAGATATTGAAGTTTAAAGATTTTCTAAAAAAAAAACATGTTTTTTTTTTTTTTTTTGCTTTTATATCGATTTTTTTTTATTAGTGGTTCTCGAGTGCAATTTTTTGGTTATTTTTGGTTAGTCTGTTTGTCAAGTATCAAAAATCATCAAAAAAAATTTGAACTAGTTACTAACAGTTTCAAATGGTGGCTTGTTAATATTCCTAAATTACGAATTTTTACCAAGTGTTTGCTACTTTAAATCAATAAAGAGAAAAAAAAATGTATGGAAGTTATTCTGCAAATTATTTTAAAAACTTTTACGTCTTTTTAGCTATCTAAAACGGTATAATATCTACTGGATCTATTGAAAATTCTAAGAAAATGAGATTTCAATAGGCCCAAATGTAGAGTAACATAACAATAGAATTTAGATACTACCAATTACCGGTTTACTACCTGCACCTTCAAACAATAAAAAGGGTTGGGTAAGCATTTTTTCCCGTCGGGGGTACTCTCTGTGCGAGTGACATTTTCTTTTCACTGAACATTATCGAATGATTTTTAGTCTGCTCATGCGATTCGTCCGTGGTAGATGTGCTATACCGTGCTTTTCAAAAATATCTGTGTTTCATCTTCTGACTGTGTGAATTGGCTCGTAACTGGATTTTGAACTCTGCTTGTGAATATGACAACGTATACCAACAAGGAATATGCTGACATCCTAATGTGTTACGGATTTTGCGAAGGAGTGTCGTCGCGTGCACGTGATAAATACATACTGCGATATCCTACTCGTCGTGTACCTGATGTTGGCGTATTTGATGGAACTTATCGAAGACTACGAGAAACTGGTTCCGTACAAAGACGGCGGACTGACATGGGAGGACCACGTATCTTTGACGAAGACGAAGAAAACGAAATACGTCTCTTTGAGGTGGACCCAACCACATCTACAAATGTTGTCGCACAACAGCTTGGTATGTCGCAGTGGAAGGTATGGTTTGTAATGCATACTGTTGGGCAACACCCTTACCACTATACGCCCGTGCAAGTTATTGAAGAAGGGGATCCGTTGCGACGATTAGAATTCTGCAGATTTATGCTCAATACCGATGTCGAAGATGCATCTTTTAAGAAAATACTATGGACCGACGAGTCGAAATTCGACAAAGACGGTCTTACAAACTACCACAATGCCCACTATTGGGCTTCTAAAGAGGAAGGCAGCCCAAACAAAAAAAGAACGAAAGGATCACAAACAGGATTCAGCTTAAGATGGGTATAATTTCAAATTATTTGGTTGGGCCATTCTTCCTGCCAGATAATTTGAATGGCGAGGAATACGACAATTTTTTGCGGAACGATTTACCTAATTTGATGGAAGAGTTACCTATTGGTTTGAGACAAAACATGTACTTTCAACACGATGGCTGCCCAGCTCACTACAGAGGAAGTGTTCGTGCATGGCTCAATGACAATTATCCCAACAAATGGATTGGAAGAGGCGGACCCATACCTTGGCCGGAGAGAAGCCCAGACCTAACACCGATGGATTTTTATGTGTGGGGTCACATGAAAAGTCTCGTATACGACCAGATGACTCCTATCAAAAACGTGGATGTCCTAAGACGAAAAATAATTGATGCGGCTGACGAAATGAGGCGGCACCTCACAACCAGCGTTGTGAAAAGTAATTTAAGAAAAAGAATGAGAATTTGTGTTAGAAATAGGGGCGACCATATAGAACATGAATTATAATTAAATAAAAAATATTAAATTGCAAGGTTTTTTGTTTTATTTGTGTATTTTTCGTATTTTCACCTAGAACTAAAATTTACCTTTTGCTACCCGAGACCGCTTTAGGTGTCATTCTGTGTACAGTTTTCCTATTAAACTCCTAGTATTATACCTTTTTTGATAGCTAAAAAGTTTTTAAAATAATTTGCAGAATACCTTCCATACATTTTTTTTTTTCTCTTTATTGATTTAAAGTAGGAAACACTTGGTAAAAATTCGTAATTTAGAAACCTTAACAAGCCGCCATTTGAAACTGTTAGTAACTAGTTCAAATTTTTTTGATGATTTTTGATACTTGACATACAGACTAACTAAAAATAACCAAAAAATCGCACTCGAGAACCTCTAAGAAAAAAAAAAATCGATATAAAAGCAAAAAAAACATGTTCTTTTTAGAAAATCTTTAAACTTCAATATCTCGAAAACGGTTAAGTTTAGGACATCATGTCATAGAGTCAAATCGGTCAGAAACAACCTAAACTATAACGTCCTTAATTATCTAGGACGACTTTCCCTGTAACCCTATATACTCGTATATGTATATATATATATATATATATATATATATATATATATATATATATATATATATATATATGTATATATATATATATATATATATATATATATATATATATATATATATATATATATATATATATATGTGTATATATATAATATATATATATATATATATATATATATATGTATATATATATATATATATATATATATATATATATATAGCAGTATTATGTTCTTAGGGTAAGCAGTCTTTGGAAAAGAACTAAAAAGTTTTTGACACCTTTCTAGCTACGTCAAGCTTTCGAAAATATTTTATTTTCTTCATCAGGGCTACAATTATAGTAGATTAAAAGTAAAGAACAACCCAATTTATATGTAACATTAAAGTACTAACTGCTAAGTGGTGTGTTCAAAAATTGTTCTTTGTGGGGGCACTTCATTAGCCTTACTCATCAGAAAAAAAAAACAGAAAAAACATGAGAAAAACTCGACATACTCATATCTGGGAAATATAATAAACTTTTACTTCATTTTGTTAGTTTGGTACGAAGAATTGTGAGGTTGTAAAGTGATTTTAATTTATAAAGAATTTTTTTGTTATGTTTTCTTGACGATTTGGCTAAGGGCAGTGTGTTTCTATTTCTTAGTTAAGTTGGGGTTAATTTATATTTGAAAGTAGAATGACGTTGACATTTTGTTTGATCGTTTTAAAGTTGAAAAGTTAATGAAAATCAGTGGGATTATTATCAAAGAGATATGTCAGATATGTTGTAAGAGTTATCATTTTGACTGCCTATTTATAGTAGATTGGAGAAAATTAAACTCAGATCTTCAAGTTCAATTTTTTTATTGATCTTGTTCGGTTCAAGGTGGATTTCCACCATCTTCCTAAAGATTCTCCTGCCGAGATTTCCCTCTTTACATAGGATTTTGGTTTCAGCAAAATTAAATTCATGTGAAAATTGGCTACTATGCTGGGTAAGCGCACAAGAGTTTTTCTTTAATCTGCAATCCCTTTTGTGGGAAGTGAGTCTGTGTTTTAGGACTCTAGATGTTTGTCCTATATAGATTTTTTCACATTGAGAGCAAGGGATGCTGTAAACTACTTCTGAAACTTTTGTGATTTTATCTTTGTCTTTTAGAAAAGTGAAAATATTGTTGATAGTTTTTTTGTGTTTAAAAGCAATTTCTAAATTAGGTAATTTGTTGAAAAGTTTAGTTGTTTTGGTGGAGATTTCTTTTATGTATGGAAATGAAAAATAATATTTAATTCGGTTTTCAGAGAGGAAAGCACTAATATCCGGTGCAAGATTGTTGTTTTGTTGTACGGGGTGTGTGGTTGAGTTAAATAATAATTTATTTATTAATTAGATTGGACAGAAGTTGGTGCATAGAGTGTCTCGTAGTTTATTTAGATGTTTAAGTCTTAGGGATGGATGAGAAATCCTCTCTATTCTTGGCAGGCAAAATGATAACTCTTACAACATATCTGACATATCTCTTTGATAATAATCCCACTGATTTTCACTAACTTTTCAACTTTAAAACGATCAAACAAAATGTCAACGTCATTCTACTTTCAAATATAAATTAACCACAACTTAACTAAGAGATAGAAACACACTGCCCTTAGCAAAATCGACAAGCAAACATAACAAAAAAATCCTTATAAATTACAATCACTTTACAACCTCACAATTCTTCGTACCAAACTAACAAAATGAAGTAAAAGTTTATTATATTTCCCAGAGATGAGTATGTCGAGTTTTTCTCATGTTTTTTTTTCGGTTTTTTTCTGATGAATAAGTGTAATAAAGTGCCCCCACAAAGAACAATTTTTGAACACACCACTTAGCAGTACTTTAATGTTACGTATAAAATAGGGTTGTTCTTTACTTTTAATCTCAAAAATACTGATATTCTACTGTAATTGTAGCCCTGATGAAGAAAATGAAATATTTTCGAAAGTCTGGCAAAGCTAAAAAGGTATCAAAAACTTTTTAGTTCTTTTCCAAAGACCCCTTACCCCAAGAACATAATACTGCTGTTTAACTAGTCGGTCAAGACTACCCTTCTCCTATATATATATATATATATATATATATATATATATATATATATATATATATATTCAATTTCTTGGGCTTTATGGTTCTTTTGTTTTAAGGATAGAGAAATTACATCATGTTCTATTTAGAATTTATTGAAAACTTTTCGTCCGATTTTCAGGCTTCTTCAGTTCATCTAAAAATTGAAATTTTCTGTTTTGGATATTCAATAGGACGCACAAATTTTTTTATTATGAATATATAAAATTCTTAAACTTATAATACAATGTAGAAGGTGAAAATAATAAAAATACACACAAAATATATATAAAAACTTACATGTGTGGGTTGAAACGAAGACACACTTAACATTCGTAATTTTTGAGATACAGAGTGTCAAAGTTATACTTTTATTTTAGTTTTTCTTAAGTAGCTTCCCTAATAATTGTACTATTTGTACAAGATTCGGTGCTAAGGGATTTTCTGAGATGGAAAATCAACATCAGCTCACAGTTTTATTGTAACTTATAGGGAGCGTCACTTATTGCAATGTGTATACTTTTGAATTATCATAACTTTTTTATACCACTCTGTACGATATTTTTAATTAAATATTCGTATTCTCCGCCTTCTCCTGTCTAAAAAAGCTCTCTTGGTAAATGTTGCTCCGAGCAACAGTTGCTGAGATAATGGGATGTTTTTATTTATCGATTACAAATTTATCAATTTGTGGGTAATCTTTTATGCCCTTACCCAGTTGGTTTTTACATTCTTGCTGTGGTTGGCCCTATGATCTTTAAACTTATTATTGTTGTTAGCCCATTTGCCTCTAAGCATGCTCCAAATTTCAAAGACTATTCTTTTGGACCTGTCCTAAGCCTGAATGAAGAGTGGATGAAATTAAAAAATGGAAACAAACATCCCATTACCTCAGCAACTGTTGCTCAGAGCAACATTTACCAAGAGAGCTTTTTTAGACAGGAGAAAGAGAGAAATACGAATATCTAATTAAAAATATCATACAGAGTGGTATAAAAAAGTTATGACAATTTAAAAGTAGACACGATGCAATAAGTGGTGCTCCCTACAATTTACAACAAAACTCTGAGCTGATTTCGATTTCTCATCTCAGAAAACCCCTTAGCACAACAATCTTGTATAAATAGTACAATTATTAAGAAAGCTACTTAAGAAAAACTAAAATAAAGGTATAACTTTGACACCCTGTATCTCCAGAATTAGGTATGTTGGCTTAAATGGTCATATTGTCTTCCCAGAAATCCGCAGTAAACTTAATGTACACGGAACACTGGGACACCCTGTATATATATATATATATATATATATATATATATATATATATATATATATATATATATATATATATATACAGTCGACTCTCTGTATAGTGAAAGACCAAAATGTTGACCGAAATTTCACTATAAAAAGTTTTTCACTATATAAAGAGAAAATCCTTGTATATTGCTATGTATGTGGGTCTTGAAAAAATTGCACTATAAAGAGTTTTTCACTATATAGAGTTTCACTATAAACAGTGTCGACTGTATATATATATATATATATATATATATATATATATATATATATATATATATATATATATATATATATATATATATATATATATAATTTGGGTTGAATTCTTTCTTGAACCTTGGAATAATGAATATATATATATTTTTTTAATTTCTTGGGCTTTATGGTTCTTTTGTTTTAAGGATAGAGAAATTACATCACGTTCTAGTTAGAAGTTTATTGAAAACGTTTCGCCTAATTTGTATGCTTCTTCACTTCATCTAAAAATTAAAATTTTCATTCAATATACATTTTTCTCCCTTCTTTTATGATTTTAAATTTTGATTTTACAGGATTGTTTTAGATGTTCAATAGGATGCACACATTTTTTAATTATGAATATATAAAATTCTTGAACTTACAATACAATGTAGAAGGTGAAATAATAAAAATACACACAAAAATATATATAAAAACTTACATGTGTGGGTTGAGACGAAGGCACACTTAACATTCTTTAAAAGGTATTACTAAGACGGTCACATTTTTTAAAATAACTTTAGACATGTATGTCACACATGTAATTCAATAGCAGTTAATAAATAAAAACACATAAACAAACCAAAGAATGACTTTCGTTCCCAATACATGTCTAAAGTTTATTTTAAAAAAATGTGACCGTCTTAGTAATACCTTTTAAAGAATGTTAAGTGTGCCTTCGTTTCAACCCACACATGTAAGTTTTTATATATATTTTTGTGTGTATTTTTATTATTTCACCTTCTACATTGTATTGTAAGTTTAAGAATTTTATATATTCATAATTAAAAAATTTGTGCATCCTATTGAACATCCAAAAACAATCCTGTAAAATCAAAATTTAAAATCATAAAAGAAGGCAGGAAAATGTATATTGACTGAAAATTTCAATTTTTAGATGAACTGAAGAAGCCTACAAATTAGGCGAAACGTTTTCAATAAACTTCTAACTAGAACGTAATGTGTGTGTAATTTCTCTATCCTTAAAACAAAAGAACCATAAAGCCCAAGAAATTTAAATATTATATATATATAATATATAATATATATATATATATATATATATATATATATATATATATATATATATGTATAAAATACATTAAAATTCCGGGTTTCAATCTGTTCGTCTAACAATGAATTTACACGCCAAAATCTCATTTGGCATTTTTCAAGTGCTCTTGCTGTTGCTACTCGAGACAGTGTTCTTGCTGCTAACCGAAGCTAACTCAAGTTAGCTTCGAGTTGATCTTGCTGCTGCTGCCGAAGTTAATTCAATTTAGCCTCGAGAGGCGGCAGCAGCAAGATGACAGTATCGAGTAGCAGCAGCAGTTGCCGAAGCTAACTCAAGTTAACTTCGAGCGGCAGCAGCAGCAACCAACTTTTCCTGAAGAGATATCGCTCAAAAACTATAGACTCCTTTTCTGATACTATGTTTATCAACTTTGCAACCGACATCTCCTTGCCTTTAAGTGTTATCGGGCAAACAGAGACATACCAGTGGAAATTTTGTTTTTAGTGTTCCGTACGGAACACTTATAAGATCACTTCGGTGTCTGTCTGTCACACCCGATTTTGTCCGAAAACTATTTGACAAATAAACTTAAAGTTTGACACTAATATAGGAATTGATGGCCTCATCAGAGCCGTATCATTTTGAAAGTTAAATTTTGACTTAAGAAGTTAGTTTTGGGAGGTGAGATTGGAAGTGAAAAGAAAAATTTACCAGGTCATCGAATGGGGTGTCAAATGAAAACTTGTGAAAACACGAGTTCAAAACTATATATAATGTAATACTCGCGCACACTTTTCTTCCTAATACTTTTAAAAAATTGCGAAAAATCGCTGTCCCCCCCTTATCTCGAAAAATACTTTATCAAAAAATTTTGAAAAAATTCTGGGATATTCTCCGCAGCGTGTAGATTGAACGGAAATTATCAGTGCATTACGTTTAATAATTTATCTGGTATATAAAA
>CM032454.1:212435444-212563347 GCA_019049505.1 Pachyrhynchus sulphureomaculatus | reverse complement strand
ATTTGGATTTTTTCAAACTTTGAGCGACGAGCGGCACGGGTTAACGTCGTTTAATCGAGCTCAAATTTCGGCTATCTCAATATCTGGAAAAGGGAATCGTTTTGTGGGGTCCAGACGAACAAAATTCCGACATCGATTTTTTGCGGTCACCCTACTGTACAATTTAGAAAACGGGACTGAAATTTCGGGATGTTGCAGTTTTTCCTTCTTTTATAGGCTAAACACTAACTAAATTCAAAATTTGAAGTTTGTGTGTGTCTGCTAGAAGTACCTTAGAATTTTGATGATCGGTGAGTGTGTCAGTGACAAAATTAAAGAACTTCGACTGGCGATAGTTCGTAAACTATAAGGTATAATTAGTAGGTAATTTAAGAATATAGCTAGTATAGTATGTCCTCTTGGTCACTGAAAATTCAGACTTCTAGCTATATCCACAACGAAGTTACAGGGGAGTCGAAAGTGCCGTGAGTGGCTTCGAGAAAAGGATGGTACGGCTGTGCTTTCTACTCGACGAATAGGAAGCAATCCCCTCTAATCTCCGCCTTCACCACTTTGGCAAGGAAATTAAAACAACTTTTTTGACATTTCACAAAAGTTATTTGTTCCAACGCGTCTACTTTTATTTTCTTATTAAGATTTGTCTGTAATATTTACGTAAAATACTTTAAGCAGTTTAATTATATTTTCACAAAAAAACTTACGGATCTTTATAATCTTCTTAAAATTTATTTACGTTATCTCGGAGAGTCGAAAATTCGAACGCCCTTTCTGAATATTTAACCATATTTAATAATATAATCGCTTAATCTCCTCCAAGAATTTGTATTTGTGACTTTAATCCTGCTTAATTTTGGTTGTTTGTTTTATCGTCTAAGCCATTACGTTCATTAGACAAAAATTTTATTATCGTTCTTGTATTATCCCTAATTAGTTTATCTTAGATTTAATTTTATAGATTTTGTGGTTTTTTGGTTACGACAAAAAATTCTAAGCATAATTTATCACACAGCAGTTATCACCACTACACCAAATATTTTATTTTTGCACTCGACATGCGTCTCGCTAACCACGATGGCATCATCAGAAGCGATGATCTACTTGTTCTAAAATCAATAACCGGTCAAGCGCAAGTTGACCCTGCACAATTAGTGTTCCGTACGTTGACCCCAAATGAATTTTCAACAACGCTTGTTTCCAATCTCTACTGAAAACTGATGACTAAGGAAACCCAAATATGCTAGTGAAAAACTTTAAAAATATGCACATAAATATGAAAATAATTTTCTCAAAATATGCACATACATGTTGTAAATATGCAGTAAAAAAATCGAAATATACTTGAAAAATGTAAATTTATTGTTTCACATTACATGATATGAGTACTATACAAATGTAGTAATAAAAAACCCATTTTAAATTTTCAAAATACAGGGCGAATGAACTATCGGAGTCTCTACACAGTGAGTCAGGCAGCAGAACATTGCCAATTTATGTGCGTGTAAAGCAAAAATTTTATAGTAAGTGATTTTACAAGATATAGACATCCACCCCTTTCATAATCTTTCCTTGAAATCACTCAAAAACTATAGGTTTCATTCCTATTCCAAGTATTATAATATCATTTCGTTTCAGTATTATAGATAGATAGACCGCCTGACAGTCGGATAAAACAGCCCCATGGAAATGAGAATATATATTTATCGCGATCTAAGAACACTAAATCATAAAGAAAATATAATAATAATAATTGAAGGAGGATCCCACCATCCACTCCACTGCCGGTCCTTTATGAATACCCCGAAGGTGCCCCAAATAAACTCCTGGACAAAATTAACGCAACAATCTGAAAATTAATTTATTTTTTTCTTATGTCAGTTTTAAAGTTTATTGAGTATTTGAATAGTAGGCTATGCATATTTTGTTTCGTTGTTCATGACAGAAATCAAAACAATTCGTTTAGATTTACAGTTTTAAAAATTTTTTAGAAGATAAACAATTTTCTGTAATAATGCGATAGTTTTCTTTAAAAGTAAGCCTATAAATTGTTCCCCTTTTCAAAGTAATACGTTTTTGTGGTAGACTGTTTTATTTTTGACCCCGAGGAATTAGAAAAATGAATCGAACAAGGAATTTAACTGAACACGAGGTAGTGCGAGCCTCAGTTTTATTGGACGAGGGATATTGTCAGAGTTATGTTGCCAATTTGTTAGGCAAACATCGTTCCACAATAAGTCGTATGGGTAAGACGCTTGAATGAAGTAGGAACTTATTCTAGAAGGCTAGGGCAAGGGCGAAAACAATGCACTAGCGACCTAGATGAACGTTTTATAAGACAATATGCTTTAAGAAACAGGACTGTCACTAGTTCTATAATAAGAAACGAACTCGAAGTTGTTCGCAATGTCACAATTTCTTCTAAAACAGTTAAAAGACGGTTAAATGAAGCTGGATTAAACAATAGGAGACCAGCTACTGCGCCCTTGCTTACTAGAGAGAACAGAGTTGCCAGGTTACGTTTTGCTCGAAATCACGAAAGCTGGTCTGTGGATGATTGAAAACAAGTTTTCTTCACAGATGAAACTAGGGTTAGTCTAAAACATCCAGATGGTCGTGAGCGAGTATGGCGAATCCTTGCAATATCTCTGCAAGGATTCCATTCGGCGGTGTCTCTATTATGTTCTGGGGTGGCATCTGCTTTGAAGCTAGCACAGAGTTAGTTCCTGTCCGTACGAGATCCATGAATGCTGACTACTATCTTGAGAATATTGTAATAGAACATGTGATGCCTTTCGGTCATTTTGTGGGGCCTAATTTCCTGTTTATGCAAGACAACGCTCGACCTCACGTGGCTAGGGAGGTACTCGATTATCCTAATCAAGTTGATATACCGATTATGCAATGGCCACCAAAAAGCCCGGATCTGAATCCGATAGAATATGTATGGGATCACCTTAAGAAAAATGTGAAACGTCATATACCTGCACCTAGAAATCTTAGGGAACTTGAAAATGCAGTTATCACAGAATGGGAGCAAATTCCTCAAGATTTTATCCAAAATTTAATTAGAGGCATGCCTAGGCACATAAACGCTGTCATCCGAAGTAGAGGAGGCAACACACGCTACTAGTGTTCCAGTTACACCATTAATTTTGCTACTAGTGTCCCAGTTTATTTTTTTTCACTATTACATAATTTCAACGATTTTGTTATTAAGTCTTACGAATAATTTTAATTCGAATCTTATAGAGAAATTTGGTAGCTAATTCACTTTTAAAGTATCCGAATAAGTTTTTTCTAACTTTTAGTGTAACCAATGTTCATAAAAAATTATTTAAAATTTATTCATTAGAGAGATTTGTATGATTTAATATATTGTTGCGTTAATTTTGTCCAGGAGTGTATAATATTATACAAAGTAAAAAATAAATATAAATAATAATGTATTTTATTACTTCACTTTTTTATCGCATGGTATCTGCAATAAAAAAAAGAAAATTTAATTAAAATCCCAAGAAAAAAATTCGTTTAAATAGAAATTTCGTTAAATAGAAAACTAGGTGCTTAGGGCAGGCAAAAATTCAAATTCTGCTTTGTACCTTTTTTATTAGATTACCTAGAAATACATACGTTTACGTATGTATTTCTATTTCGTGGTTTCGTTAAATAGAAATTTTGTTCGTTAAATCGAACAAAAATAACTTAAATAACATTGAAAACAGCATCAACGACAAATCCTGACAAAAATTTATGTTATGTTTAAATATTAAACGAAAATGAAATACCCTGTATATTCAATAGGTACTCAAAAATTATACTTACAATTTTAACACATGCAGAACAGTAGATTTCTCCCATATCTACTCTTAGTTCTTTGTATGGTTTAATCCACACTGACACACTACTGGCTTTGGACATTTCACTATAGTAAAATACGGAACTGAAAAGCTATTTAGCGCTTTGAGGAACTTATTCCAAAGATGCATTAACACATCAGAAGTACCCGAGGAATGGAAAAATATCATACATATCAATAATTCATAAGAAAGGAGACTAAAATAATTGCGATAACTATAGGGGAATAACGGTTACAGGATCTATTAGCAAAATATACGGAAAAAATACTTAAAAATAGAACAGAAACGGAATACGCGGACGTAGAAGCTGAAGAACAGGCAGGCTTTAGAGCAGGAAGATCCACAATAGACCATCTCTTCTCACTGACACAAATCCTAGAAAAGAAAAACCGCATTTGATCAGGAAGTCCATGTCTTGTTTGTTGATCTAAAAAAGGCCTACGACAGCGTGCCCCTAATGAGATTGTGGGAAACACTACAACAGAGTAATGTAAGCACCGAAATAATTAAAGCCGTAAAATCCTTATACCAAGACGCAAGAAGTAGTGTGAAAAACCAAATATGGTATAACAACAGGGTTCCCGGTCACAAAGGGTCTCAAACAGGGCTGCTGTATATCCCCAACGCTATTTAAAATCTATTTGGAGAGTGCACTGAAAAACTGGAAAAGGAAATGCAGCAGTATGGGATTACCACTGGATGACGATACTACATTGTACACGCTATCATTCGCAGATGACCAGGTAGTAGTCGCTCAGGACATCGATGATATGGAATACATGACACGAAAACTTATGGATGAATATGAAAAATGGGGCCTAGAAGTCAATATTAAAAAGACCGAGTACATGTGCGTCGGAGGACAACAGCAGGACTTGAAACTGACCACAGGACACACCATCAAACACTGTGCCAGTTATAAGTTTTTGGGAACGAGAATATCTAGGGACGGAACACTGGAAGAAGCAATATTCGAGAGGAATATCCAAGGAAGAAAAGCGATTGCAATGCTTAATAGTATACTCTGGGACAAAAACATAACCACTGAAAATAAGAAGAGAATTTACAACTCAATAGTGAAAAGTATAATAACTTACAGCTCCCAGGTGTGGCCATTAAAGGAAAGAACAGAAAAAAAATACTAAAATGACACGATAAGGCGAGCTTTAGAAATAAAGCACGATATAGTGGACGAAATCAGAACCCAACAGTTGGTATGGTACGGACATGTACAGAGAATGTCACAAGACCGACTGCCTAAAAAGATTTTAAATTGGAACCCTCATGGAAAAAGAAAGCGAGGAAGACCACGCCAAAGCTGGAGAGCAGGAATCAACAAGGAAGTACTAGAGAGAGATCTGGAGGAGGAGGCATGGAGAAACCGGGAGGAGTGGAAATTAGGCATCGGAAGACGTTATAAAACAGATTGATATATATATATATATATATATATATATATATATATATATATATATATATATATATATATATATATATGTATATATATAAAATACGACTCACAAGATAAAAACCACAAATCGACGTAACCACTTTAAAAGCACAACCAAAAATGAAATCTAATAAATTAATAATACAAGGATGCTCTGATGGTCGTCTGGGGTTTACTAACTGGTTTTTACTGACCATAAAATAATAAAATTTATTTGGGGAAAACCACCGGCGCGGCGGCAGCGGCCTAAACATTGACCATTATTCCGAAAAGTGAATGAAAACGCCTGCCAAAGACCTACATTATTATGAATTCCTTCAAATATGCACATATATGCTATTTTTAAAGCATTTATGCAAATATTTAGAAAAATCCATATAATATGCAAAATATGCAATATAAGCACTTTGCATATTTGGGTGTCCTTACTGATGAACTTGAAATTTTTTTTTTTTTTTTATATACCAGATAAATTATTAAAGGTAATGCACTTGTGATAATTTTCGTTCAATCTACACCCCGTGGAGAATATTCCAAAATTTTTTCAAAATTTTTTGATCAGTACTTTTGGAGATAAGGTGGGGACAGCGATTTTCTGCGATTTTTTAAAAATAATACAATGAAAAGTGTGCGCAAGTGTTACATTATATATATATATATATATATATATATATATATATATATATATATATATATATATATATATATATATATATATATATTACTCGTGTTTTCACAAGCTTTCATTCGACACCACACTCGATGACCTAGTAAAAAATTTTTTTTCACTTTCGATTTCACCCCCCAAAACTAACCCCTTATGTCACAATTTAACTTTCAAAACTACACGGCTCCGATGAGGCCATCAATTCCTATATTATTACCAAATTTCAACTTTTTATGACAAATAGTTTCGGAGAAAATCGGGTGTGACAGACAGACAGACACCGAAGTAATCTTATAAGTGTTCCGTACGGAACACTGAAAACTAGGCTATTTCTACTAAAATTATGATTTACTTACGTTTTATAATTTCAATTAATGTTTGCGGTTAAATCCCTATAAGTCGTAGGTTTATGATATTTGGAAGAGTAGCTAGATCGTTAATAGTGGCCTTAACAATTGAAGACTTGTAATTGATCAACAGAAAATGTGGGAATGATTTTTTTGCTCTAATTTACCAACTACGTTACAGTGATTGTTAAAAGGGCGTTCTTTAATCCTCAAATGATCTATTCCAATCGTAACATTCATAATAAGAAAAGTGCACTACTCTGTAAATCAATGTTGCTTTCTTCCTTCAATTATGGCGATACTGCATATGACTCAAATCTGCTTAGTGCAGATGCACGTAGGCCGCAGCCAATCCAGAAGTCATGCGTTCGGCTGACGTGTATTTTAAGGATTTGGGATGGCTTAATATAGAAAGAAACTTTTCTTTTTAATATTTAGTTAGAGTTGAGAATAAAAGTGCTGCTCACTGTTGGGTGAACTTTGCTTTTGTCACAATTTTCGTTACTTATAAACTTTGATTTTTTTATCTTAAGTATTGTCAGATTGACTCACCTCGTTCTCCACAAACAACCAACATTCGATCGCATATAATACCCTTGATCAATGTTAAGGAATGTAAAAGAGCGCCGGGCTTAAACTAAACAGAAAATTAAAAATCTTTCAGCTGGAAAAAGAAGATACTCGCAATTTACATTCAAATGAATTCGAGAAAATGTACCCACAATTTTACATTTTATTGTGAATCTATAAAGTGCAGTAAAAGACGGAAATGAAGTTCCACGTTTTATTGAAGCAATGAATAAAATATTCAGCTTTTTATGATTCTTCATTTATATTTAAATATTAGATTAGGTAGACTTATAACATTGTTTATTAAATGAATTTTTTTTTTTCGGTTTAAGTGAAATAATGAAGCTATCACGGTTTTCGTTAGCTGAAATACCAGGTGCACAAGTATGATATGCGGATTTCAGACAACAGTTGGTGTACCAATGCAGTTTGTGCTATAAAGATTTGACACTACGCCATTTTGTTGTGTCATCAACAAGTGTCAGACGCACACGAGTGATAAATTGGAAATGGGTGTGCATAGTGTCGTGTTGTTGTGTTCAATATATAATCGGCGTTAGTCAACAAGCTGTTGGCTACGAGAGATGGGAAAGATTCAGAAGCCGGTAGATGGGTGTCACATGCGTTAAACGACAGGCAAATGGAAAAGCGCAAAAACACGTGTGAGATTTTGCTCGCTCGGTACAAAAGAAAGTCGTTTTTGCATCGTATAGTTACAGGGGATGAAAAGTGGATTTATTTTAATAATTCCAAGCGCAAAAAATCATGGGTAGACCCAGGCGCACCATCCACATCGACAGCAAGACCTAATCGCTTTGACAGAAAGACGATGCTCTGTGTTTGGTGGGACTAGAGGGGCGTGGTCTATTATGCGCTGTTAAAACCAGGGGAAACGGTTAATACTAAACGTTACCAACAACAATTGACCGACTTGAACCGTTCGCTGCTTAAAAAAAGGCCAGAATACCGAAGGAGGCAACACCAAGTCATTTTTTTTCATGACAATGCTCCATCACATACGGCAAAACCAGTTCGCGACACGTTGGAAGCACTCAGCTGGGAAGTTCTACCCCATGCGGCTTGACTTGGCTCCTTCCGATTACCACTTGTTTGCATCGATGGGTCACGCACTTGTTGAGCAGCGCTTTGGTTCGTACAAAGATGTGAAAAAATGGCTCGATGAATGGTTTGCAGCAAAAGTGCAAGATTTTTACTGGCGTGGTATTCACAAATTGCCCGAAAAAATGGGAAAAATGTATAACAAAAGATGGAGCATACTTTGAATATAGCACTTTTTATCATTCTTCCGAATTTAACATGTTTTTTTAGAAAAAAAATCTGAATTTCATACTTATACACCTAGTACTTGTATCATAGTTCTGATACCTTGCAAAATTGACGTAACTTCCCTACGTTTTGCTTTCGATTGCAGAAAGCACTTTTAGGGATCTTTATTCTTCGAGATGAGAATACTGAGAACGAGACAAACCCATGTCTTAGATAATAATAACACTGTATTCAAATTTCGATTGACTTGCAAATCTTTAGTTTATAGAAACTTGTTGATTCAAGTAAGAACTTTGAATATGTTGATGTTGTCAATAACACAAGTTACAGATAGTTATTTTGTTAACTGACACGTATAAAAAGTTACACTAGACGTGACTGCAGTTTCGTAATACTCTACTACATTCTCAAACATAATGAATAAATTATATAATTGGTCCGTTATTTGTGACAGTACATTTTAACAATAAAATTACTTAATTACTTTGTTAACTGACACTAAATATATTTTTTGTAAAGAATTTACAAATGCGTTATCACAATTTCGTAGTACAACTACATTTTCAAACGCTTAACTAAGACTAAAACAGATTTTTGGTATTTATGTTTACATAATGAAATGTTGATATATTAGGTGCTATAAAAGTTGGTAAAGGACGGAATTTCGGACGTCTATTAGACTATTTAGTAAATTTATATTATGCTTCTTTGAATGTCTGTAAATTTCTATAGAACTAAACTAAAAAGCCACAACAAATGGCTTCCCAACAGCTGAAGAGAACCATCCCAAAGACTTCCAAAAGGTTCTAACTAACATTAGCAAAGAACTATTCCAGCTGGAGTGGGATTTAGAAGACGATAGAAACAAACTCTGGGAAATCAAATCAATTGTATATCCCACACTTCACTATCAGATTTGAGAACGTCAACTTGAGAAAATTACCCTCATGACATTCATTTCACACTCATTCTTATCTGCTAAACACTCATTCTTATCTGCTAAAAGACGAACCCTCTCGGGTCTGCCCAGTTTGTAACTCCCCCCAATCCATTAACCACTTCTTTGAAGCTGAACACTCAACCAACATTAGATTAAAACACAACATTCCCTCTACCCTCATAAAAGTAATCAACTCTTTTCAATCGAACAAAGAGAACGTGCTCAACTATCTCAAAAATTAGAATTCAGAATGTAACCACGAAAACATAAATAAACTTCGGGCGCCAAATGGCCAGAGATGTCGACGCGCACAATAACCCTAAAATCATCATCATCATCATCAAATAAAGTCCCTGGCCAAGGCGTCCCAGCGTCACAAGCCAATCATCAGGGACGCCTTCCTAATCCACCCCCATGCCCGCAACCAATTCCGAGACCCTCAGACCCTCTCTCGGACGAAGATGATGGCCCTCCCGATCCACCATGATAGAAGAATGTAAAACTAGGTTAAGCTAGCATAGGCCCTATATTAAGTTAGGTTAGGTCATAATCATGTTAAAAAACACATTTCCTAGGATAAGTTTAGTTTGGGTACACCATAGACATAGAGGATGAACTGAGTGATCCATATCCCGCTGTGAAGTAAATATGGACCCAAAAGTGTGAGAAAGACAAAGCGAATGAGCGGCCAGTAGCTGTCTCTTTCTAGAATGCCGCTAAGCTACGGTGCTCTTGAAAATAATATTTCTATTTGAACAAAAATCGGATTGGGGCTGTTCTGCCTTGAATTCTGTCTCGGGGTACTGCGCCTTGTTTATTACAGGCGTACAGAAAAGATATAGGTATTGGCCGCACAGTCGCTTTGTCTCTTTGTAGAGAGTGGTCAATTTTGTGAGGTTAATGCTCAGTCCATCCTCTATGTCTATAGGGAACACTATTGTAAATACTTAAGTTAGAATAAGTATGTTTTCTCACCATGTTAGAACAACCTTTATTTAACAGAAGTAAGAGGGTATGCCTTTCTTGTAAGTCAATAAAGAAAATGAATTTCTATAGATTCTAAGAAATTAAGTTATGACTCTTTAGGTGCTGTATGGAGCACTGATAAACAATTAATATTGGGAAATGGATGGCTTGTTTCTAAAAAATGCTTAGCAAAGTGTGATTTTCCATTTTTTAACCTATAAGATGCATTGTATTCAGCGAATCTTATTTTGAAATTCCGTCCCGTTTAACCTACGTAATAGCTAATGCACTCTTGACAATTAAGTTTATAAACTCCTGATGTATTATGTTTGCTAGTTTTATCTTTGGCATTGAAAAATATATTGGATAATTTTTGAGCGGGTTTTTAAAGCTATTCTTGTTTTTCGGCTGTGAGATATTTTATCCGAGATGAGACCAAAAATATGTCAGGGGTATGAAGGTTTTTCTTTCTTGGTATTCTTTTACGGGGTAAATTAAGCTGAAAGTGATTTGCTTTTGTTTACGGCTGATTAGAGTATTAATTATTTTAGGTTGGAAGTCGTTATTGAACGCTATATTTTTGATTGTGTCCAGTTCTTTTTTTTAAATTATATACGAGGCTGGTTTGAAAAGTCCGTGCAAAAATAAAAAACTACTTATGTGTTTGGGGTAAACCATTTTTATTTTTCGACATAGTCTCCTTTTAGGCTTATACACTTCGTCCAACGATGTTCTAGTTTGTTGATCCCTTCCGAATAATAGGATTTGTCCAAGTCTGCAAAATATCCATTAGTGTCTGCAATCACCTCCTCGTTTGAATAAAATCTTTGTCCCGCCAGCCATTTCTTCAAATTGGGGAACAAATAGTAGTCCGAGGGAGCCAAGTCTGGAGGGGGGATGTGAAACGAGTTGGAATCCTATTTCCATTTATTTTGCGACCACAACTGCAGAGGTGTGCGTTGTCGTGATGGAAAAGGACTTTCTTGTGGGCCAATCGCGGGCGTTTTTCTTGCAGCTCGGTTTTCAAACGGTCCAATAACGATGAATAATATTCACCTGTAATAGTTTTACCCTTTTCCAGATAGTCAATGGGGATTATCCCTTGCGACAGTCGCCATAACCTTTCCGGCCGAAGGAACGGTCTTCGCCTTTTTTGGTGCAGATTCCCCCTTGGTAACCCATTGTTTAGATTGTTGTTTGGTCTCAGGAGTATAGTAATGTATCCATGTTTCATCCACAGTGACAAAACGACGCTTAAAGTCCTCCGGATTCTTCTGGAACAGCTGCAAACCATCCTTGCAACACTTCACACGATTCCGTTTTTGGTCAAGCGTGAGCAATCGCGGCACCCATCTTGCGGATAGCTTTCTCATGTCCAAATGTTTATGCAAAATATTATGTACCCGTTCAGTCGAGATGCCCACAGCACTAGCAATCTCACGCACCTTAACTCTTCTGTCATCCATCACCATATCATGGATTTGATCAATGATTTCTGGAGTCGTAACCTCCACAGGCCGTCCAGAACGTTCAGCGTCACTTGTGCCCATATGGCCAGTCCGAAAATTTTGAAACCATTTATAAACTGTTCTAATCGAAGGTGCAGAGTCACCATAATGTTTATCAAGCTTCTCTTTAGTCACCTGAGGCGTTTTGCCTTTCATAAAGTAATGTTTAATCACCACACGAAATTCTTTTTCGTCCATTTCTTGAAAATCACTCGACTTCCTTGATTCACAAGAATGCCAAACACAAAGAAATAGACCAATATGGCTGAAACTTGGTGTGCGTTCATTCAAGAGATGCTACTAACTAAACATGACCTCGATACGCGCCGGTGGTGCCATCTCTCGGACTTTGCACGGACTTTTCAAACCAACCTCGTATTAAAGTCTCTATGGATCATGGATCTTTAAGCTGCCAGTTTATGGGAATTAGGGTGTAATGAGTCAACTGGGATGGTGACATCTGAAATGGTTGGTTTACGGAAAATATCGAATTCTAATCTATTTATCTTCTTTGAAATTGTAACATCTAAGAACTTCGTTTTATTATCTGCTTCCTTTTCCAATGTGAATATTATGTTGAGGTGTATATTATTTAGACAATTTAAAGTAAAATTTAGTTCAGTATCATTTCCATGGAAACATATTAAGATATCGTCCACATATCTAATCCAAAAGAGAATATTTTTTGCGTGTTGAGTTTTTAGAAAATTATGTTTCAGTTCTGACATAAAAATTTCCGCTAGCAAAGAACTAAGTGGAGAATCTATAGCAAGATAATCTCTTTGTTTGAAAAATTGATTACTGAACTGGAAATAATTTTCGGTTATACAAAACTCGAAAAGTTTCAATATATCTTGTTGTATTGTTATATTGATGTTGTTTTTTGTAGTATAGCTTCAATAATTTCTAAACAATCTTTACTTGAGATGTTACATACGAAATCGCGATAACGCATTTGTAAATTCTTTACAAAAAATAAATACTCCTGGACAAAATTAACGCAACAATCTGAAAAATTAATTTATCTTTTTCTTATGTCAGTTTTAAAATTTATCGAGAATTTGAATAGCAGGCTATGCATATTTTGTTTCGTTGTTCATGACAGAAATCAAAACAATTCGTTTAGATTTACAGTTTTAAAGAATTTTTTAGAAGATAAACAATTTTCTGTAATAATGCGATAGATTTTCTTTAAAAGTAAGCTTATAAATTGTTCCCTTTTTCAAAGTAATACGTTTTTGTGGTAGACTGTTTTATTTTCGACCCCAAAGAATTAGAAAAATGAATCGAACAAGGAATTTAACTGAACACGAGGTAGTGCGAGCCTCAGTTTTATTGGACGAGGGACATTGTCAGAGTTATGTTGCCAATTTGTTAGGCAAACATCGTTCCACAATAAGTCGTATGGTAAGACGCTTGAATGAAGTAGGAACTTATTCTAGAAGGCTAGGGCAAGGACGAAAACGATACACTAGCGACCTAGATGAACGTTTTATAAGACAATATGCCTTAAGAAACAGGACTGTCACTAGTTCTATAATAAGAAACGAACTCGAAGCTGTTCGCAATGTCACAATTTCTTCTAAAACAGTTAGAAGACGGTTAAATGAAGCTGGATTAAACAGTAGGAGACCAGCCACTGCGCCCTTGCTTACTAGAGAGAACAGAGTTGCCAGGTTACGTTTTGCTCGAAATCACGAAAACTGGTCTGTGGATGATTGGAAACAAGTTTTCTTCACAGATGAAACTAGGGTTAGTCTAAAAGATTCAGATGGTCGTGAGTGAGTATGGCGAAGACCAGGAGAGAGGTTGGCTCCTTGCAATATCTCTGCAAGGATTCCATTCGGCGGTGGCTCTGTTATGTTCTGGGGTGGCATCTGCTTTGATGCTCGCACAGAGTTAGTTCCTGTCCGTACGAGATCCATGAATGGTGACTACTATCTTGAGAATATTGTAATAGAACATGTGATGCCTTTCGGTCATTTCGTGGGGCCCAATTTCCTGTTTATGCAAGACAACGCTCGACCTCACGTGGCTAGGGAGGTACTCTATTATCTTAATCAAGTTGATATACCGATTATGCAATGCACCAAAAAGCCCGGATCTGAATCCGATAGAACATGTATGGGATCACCTTAAGAAAAATGTGAAACGTCATATACCTGCACCTAGAAACCCGAGGGAACTTGAAAATGCAGTTATCACAAAATGGGAACAAATTTCTCAAGATTTTATCCAAAATTTAATTAGAAGCATGCCTAGGCGCATAAACGCTGTCATCCAAAGTAGAGGAGGCAATACACGCTACTAGTGTCCCAGTTACACCATTAATTTTGCTACTAGTGTCCCAGTTTATTTTTTTCATTATTACATAATTTCAACGATTTTGTTATTAGGTCTTAAGAATAATTTTAATTCGAATCTTATAAAGAAATTTGGTAGCTAATTCACTTTTAAAGTATCCGAATAAGTTTTTTCTAACTTTTAGTGTAACCAATGTTCATAAAAAATTATTAAAATTAATTCATTATAGAGATTTGTATGATTTAATATATTGTTGCGTTAATTTTGTCCAGGAGTGTATTTAGTGTCAGTTAACAAAGTAATTAAATAATTTTATTGTTAAATTATAATCAAGTGAGGTATACGAGTATATAATTTTTGTTGACCATTAAAGATTAGGGGTTTTTCTTTTATTTTATTACGGTCAAACAGGCTTAAAAATGTGAAATTTTAATATCGGTCTGTAAATTTAATAGATTTATATTGAGATCTTTATGGTTCTCGTAAATTTCGATTACTTCTAAACAATCTAGTTTTTTTCATAATGTAACATATTTAGACTATTTATTTGTTGAAACTTATGAGACGTCTCTAAGAAATGAGGAGACTATATTGATGAATAAAGTCGATTTTTGTAAAAAAAATGTTTTAAGTAGCTAGACTACAGCCTACGTGCTATACTCTGTAACCTGTATTGTTATTAATATGTACTGTCACAAAGCAACGGACAACTCCATAAATTATGTTGATATTGTGTCCCAAAGAGTATTAATGTTCAGCTAGAGCTGATTATACAATTTGTTTCTTTTTGATACTTTGATCTCCTTAAATTCTGCCGTTCTCTCAACATTTAAAAAATATCGTTTAAAAAGTTATTAACGTATTTTTCTACATGGTAATATTCACTTTTATATGAAGAAATTAACATATTATACTTACAGATTTTCTTACATTTTTAGGTGGTCAAAATGATGATGGTTGTAGTTATAATATTCGCAGTATGTTGGCTGCCTTATCAACTCTACTTCATATTAATTTCCTACTTCCCAGATATAACAAAGTCCGAATACATTCAAGAAACATTTTTGGCGATTTATTGGCTAGCCATGAGCAATTCTATGTATAATCCTATAATATATTGTTGGATGAATGCCAGGTAAGTCGTCATGAACATGTAGTTTTTTAAAAATTATACGCAAAAACCCCATTTAATAAACAGATATAAAAAAATAGAATATAGAGGATGTCCCAGTATTTCTTATACATAGAGTTACCATTATTTTCTGGTATGAAAATATGACCATTTAACTCACCTTTCCAAAACCAAAAACTCGTAATTTTTGAAATACAGGGTCTTAAAATTATACTTTTATTTTAATTTTTCTTAAGTAGCTTTATTAATAATTATACTATTTGTAGAAGATTCGGTACTAAGAGGTTTCCTGAGATGAGAAATCGAAACAAGCTCACAGTTTTGTTGTAAATTGTAGGAGGCGCCACTTATTGTACTGTATATACTTTTAAATTGTCATAACTTTTTTATACCATTCTGGATGATGTTTTTAATTAAATTTTGTCCGTCCGATTTCCAAAAAAAATTTATGGGACCCAACTGCAAGCAATACCTTTCAAACAAAAAAAGAATTTTTAAAATCGGTTCACAAATGGAGTAATATTGGAACAAACATTAAAAGAAAAACAAAAAAAAAGGAACAAAAAAATATATACACGTGAAGTCGGTTAAAAATTAACAACGAATGTACCATTATTTGATAGTATATACATTAGAGATACTACGTACCAAATTTCAGCTATTTACTTCAATCAACGACAAAGTTACAGATTTTTGAGACGGTACGCACGATTCTGTCCCATAATGCGGCGTCTTGTCCCTTATATCTCATACTTTCATTTTATATTGATGCGTAAAAGTTAAAAAAAAACATTAATTACATTAAGGGCAGCCTTGACTTAATTTCTCTAGGCAACCCATTTGCAATGTGTTTGTTCACATATTAAGATTGCTAAAAAATATGTTTCACTCGGTAAACAGATGAGCGAAGTTCGATCTTAGGTGGGATCTTAGACTATAAGTGATAGTTGAACTTCCCAACTTTAATCCAGAATCAGTTCCAGGGCCCTTATCGACGGATCGAAAGAGGAAATTTATACTATATTACTATACTATAAACCTGAGTAACATCAAGCTGCATCATTACTATGTAATTTCCTTTGTGAACGTGTTCATAATTGTAGTTCGTTAATTAAAACTTTTCAAGCACAACAATTTCCTCGTATAATTTCAGGTGTTCCACATTGTAGACTATAATCAAGAGTTTTGTTGCCCACCCATCAGATTCAGCGCTAAATTATTAATTAACTACGTTATACAACTATTAATTTTGCAAGTAAATTAATTACGCCATCATTATCACAGATAAGAATTAACAAAATGAATGCCTTCAGCAATAGCAACTGTTTGGCGCTGGGATGCATATCTAATTATTATAAACTATTATTGTAATTTGCATTATCAATTTGGTGATTAAAATTTGCTTTGACCATCAGCATAATTTACGTCCAGTAATTTATGTGCAATTTATAAAAGTTTTCAATAATTTTGATATTTTAAATAAACATTAAATAAATAATATATTTTTCATTGTTGAAAACACTAAACCATACAATTTGAAGCTGCTTCTGGTTATACAAGTAAATTGTATAATCGTGTGATTCCTCATATTTATTTATTTAATTAACTGTACAATACAAACCAACAACCTCAAAAATTATATATAACCCGGTATATATCAGGCAACTCCTCTAACCCCTTTCCACTAAAAGCACATCGCTCAAAATAGAAAGTGGAGTGCTTTCTATACGTAGTTTTATATAATGAACTCATCCATATCATTCTTATATTATTATGAGAGAACTTGGAGCCTGCAAATCTATCGGCTTACCGCTTAATAAAGTTGGGCTTAAGCCGCTCCCAAAACTATGTGAACAAAATTTCAAATTTAGGGTTCCCCAAACTTTACTAAAACTTCCTTACACTATAATGCCTTAATGTAGGAACATTATGTCTTAAGATGCAAAAAATACTTGAGAGTTTAAGCTAATTTTGTTTTAAATTGATTGACAATAAAAACATTATATATATATATATATATATATATATATATATATATATATATATATATATATATATATATATAGTGTTTTTAACCAATGTTTATTGACAAAATTTTATTTTTAATATTTGTGTAACTCTCTAAGTGTCTTTTAATCATGTTTTGTGTAATCATTCATACTACCTGGCCAACAAAAATGCAAATTTCATTGTCTTCACCAGAGATGGACTAACTGCTGACATTTTTGTAAGTAATTTCACATACAGTCGTACAATTCATTTAATCACATTTTATAAAAATAACGAACGTTTTGGTTTATTTTCTGTACCTGGTTTGCATTTTTAGAATCCAGAAGAAGCTACCATTAGGCAGCGAAAGCTCGATAATAAAAATAAAAAGCAGATACTAGAGCCTTTAGATCTTTGATTGCTCATCTCTTCTCCTTATAAGGGCGTTTCCCAGCAGTTAAACCTAGGATTGTTTGTTGCCAGTGCCCTGTTACTGTCCTTCCTCTTTCTTATATATATATATATATATATATATATATATATATATATATATATATATATATATATATATATATATATATACAGTCGACACTCTATATAGTGAAAGACCAAAATGTTGACCGAAATTTCACTATAGAAAATTTTTCACTATATAAAGAAAAAATCCGTATATATTGCTATGTATGTATTTTATATTGGTAATCATTTACTTGTATTTTATAAGGTACAAGCAAGAAAAAAAATTGCAAAATTGAATTATTAGAAAAGATTTTATTAAACATTTGAAAGTTTAAATAGTACATAGCATGTACAGGGCTAAATACATACATAAAGTCCGTACGTTATATCTTTACCCGTGCGTCATAGTTTTCAGGCCATATAACAGACGACTATTATATTATTTGTCTCTTTTCACCAATAAATCGTAGGTATTGGTAAAAAGAGACAAAAAATATAATAGTCGTCTGGGATATTGCCTGAAAACTATGACGCACGTGTAAAGATCTAACGTACGGACTTTATGTATGTATGTACTACATACGAAATAAAAAGAATATTACAAAATCTGTTAATACATATGTACATACTACGTACATACATACTAGGAAAAATAATCAGTTATTTTCTTTTGAACATTACTTTTGAAAAATAATTGTTGCTCAACAAAATTCTCACATTTATTCAAATGCATAAAGATTTGATCAGGTACACTTTCGTGGCCCCTGAGAGTAGTTCGCACAATGTCAAATGCATTTCTTATTTCATTTTCACTAAATTTAGCAGGACATTCCCCGGTTTCAGTTTCTTCTTCATGATCTTCTATACCTTTTATATCGTCAATTATGTTTGGGTCAGTGGGGAGATCTGTCGTGCCAACATCATTGTCGATTTCTAAGAAATCTTCAAGTAAAAAATCTGCGTCGACGGTAGCAGTTTTTTGTAGAATACCCCAGTGCCTTTTGAAGGTAGCGAGATCCATTTCGTCTTCTTCTTCCCATTCGTTCAGAAAAGCAGTTTTTGATAGTTTTCTGAGAAACATTTTCACTCCATACTTTAGCGACTTCGATTATACACTCTTTAAGGGAAATCAATTTTTGGATTGGAAGGTTGTTATCAATCGCATTAACAATTTTGTGAACAATTCTGTTTCGGTAATGATGTTTTATGTATTTTATAATACCCTGGTCTATAGGTTGCAATTTGGAGGTCATGTTTGGTGGAAAAAGGATCAATTCAATATTCCTTAATTTTTTACTTACAGTAACTGGATGTGCAGGACAATTGTCTATAATCATCACAATCTTTCGCTTTTGGCTTTTCATTTTCGTGTCCAGTTCTTTGATCCATCTTTCGAAAATCTCAGAAGTCATCCATGCCTTTTTAATATTGGCGTAATCTAACTCCAGAGATTTAACTCCTTTTAAACAACGGGGATTTTTCCTTTTACCTATGAGCAGTAATTTCAGTTTTTCTGAGCCATCCATGTTTGCTCCAACCATAAGTGTCACCCTTTCTTTACTTGTTTTTAACACCAAAACATTTATAACTTTTAAAAGCAAAAGTTTTATTTGGCAAACATTCAAAAAACAAACCGGTTTCATCACAATTGAAAACGTTTTTTGGCTCGTACTTTTTTAAAACAGTTTCAGTCCAAATGTCACAGTCCTCCTGACTAACGCTTGCACTCTCGCCAGACACCGTCTTGAAAACAATTGAATTGCGAGTCTTCCAGGCACTCAACCACCCTTCACTAGCTTGAAAATTAATGCAGTTAAATTCTTTAGCAAATTGTAGAGCCCTTTGCTTTATTAAACGTACGTTTTGATGCGAACGGGCCACTTGAAACCATCGTAAAACTGCTTCATTTACATCTTCGTAAGTACTCACCCGTACTCGTTTTCGACTGCTTGGAACACTAGGTTTCTTGATGATACTGTCGCGACTTTTTATTATCAGAGAGACGCAACTTGGAGAAACACCAAATTTTGCAGCAACATCAATTTTTTTGCAGCCTTTATCAACTTCCTCCAAAACTTTAATTTTCTCAGCTAAACTTAAACACACTCGCTTGGACATCTTACTTGATTCTTAAACAAAAAGAAACTGAACCTGAATTTGCGAATTACTAGGCCTCGACTATAAAATGGGTTTTTGCCCAGGTTTCTATAAAATGGGTTATTCCCCGCGGGTTTCTCACAGAAATCTACCTGATTTATTGCCAACCATTAGGCGTTATAAACGCGTTAAGAACCTTTTCAAAAGAATGCGTCATAAAAATGGAATTCGTGCTAATGTTAGATAACAATGGGAAACCCGAAATGGCCAAAATCTCAATTAATGCATAAAAATTTATACATAAAATTCCGGTAAAAATTTTATTATATAGATTGTTACTATTTTACAGGTTCACTATATGCAGGGCTTTTTACATGAAATTTCATTAAAATATTCTAGGTCTTGAAAAAATTGCACTATAAAGAGTTTTTCACTATATAGAGTTTCACTATAAACAGTGTCGACTATATATATATATATATATATATATATATATATATATATATATATATATATATATATATATATATAAATATATAAATATACAGTGAAGTCCGTTTATAACGAACTCCAGAAAATCACTAAATTGGTTCGCTATATCCGAAGTTCGTTACAAACAGTAAACAAAATATAATATTATTTTTCACTTCTTTTTTATTTAGATTAGGCACTAGCGCTTAGAAAAATGATTAATAATAATTATTAAATTAAAAGAAAACCTTCAAAGGAAAATAAAACAAGTCACACTAAAGTTATTATTATGTATGTTGGTAAATATGCGAGGATAAACTTAAACAATAAAATACGAAGTTTATACAATAAAATCAGTAATTTTCGTTTGTATAATTTTACTTGAAAAAGAAATGGTGTTTATATAATTGTCAAGGTCACAAATACTACTCTATATATGTTCAGGAACTTCACGAGATTCCAAAAAATGCAAGTTTCAATCATTTTCTTAGCCACTTCTGAAATGTATGGAACATAAATATTATCTCCTTCTCCAAGCTCGTCTTCGTCTTCATTATCGCTTAAAATCTTTCCAAAAGTCACTGATGTCACAACTTAATCATCAGTTAATATTTTTCTCGTCATTAATTCATTATTAGTACATACATATTCTTCAAAATTAAAGTGATTAAACATCTTTTTAATATCGATTTCCACTGTACTTTGTTGTATGTTAGCATCGTAAACAAATTCTAGACAATCGGTAGGATCTTCTCTATGTTTTTCAGTCTACTGAGTTATTAATTTATGGAGAGTGCAGAAAGAATAGGCGACAAGCCGTCGAGTTGTACATGGCAAGATATCTCGATAAGAGACACCCACCCAACAATTATTTTTTAAGGGTAGAGCAGCAGTTTAGAAGGCAACCGATTGAACCTGCTGATGTATTTATTGGTGACAAAAAGTCAGAAATCAATGTATGGGCTATTGTTAAGGTAGATCCTACAATTTTTATAAGACATGTTGAAGAACAAACCGGCGTGAATCGTGAAACCGCTCGCCGCATTTTAAAAAAATATAAATTCAGGTCCTACAAATATCAAATAAATCAACATTTATTTTAAACAGATTACCAAAGAAGAATGGATTATTGTAATTGGTTTTTGCAAAGATAAAACCTTGCTAACCAATTTCATTACATCATTCTATTTTCGGATGAATCTAGATTTACCAATTTGGGTCTATTTAATCGAAACAATACTCGATACCGGGCCCAAGAAAAGCCTAGAATTATGCGAGAAAGTGCCGATCAAGAAAAGATTCGGTTTAATGTGTGGTTGGGTATCCTTAGCACAAGAATTACTGGTCCTATTATTGATGGTGCGTTAAATGGAGAAATATATTTGGAGTTCATTCAAAATGATGTTGAAAATATGTGTTCCTATCTTAATTTCGGTGATATCGACCATTATTTAAAGAAAAAATTCTGTAATTGAATGTAAAGCATAAAATTTTGTAGGAGCCATTTAGACTCGCGAAAATGGCACGATAAATGGATAGTCTTAATTGTTTCCAAAGAGAGATAAAACGAACAAAAACAAGTTCTAGTATATCCGCTATGGCCGCCTAAGTCTACGAGTTTAAATCAGTTTTTGCCGGTCACCTGTCAAACGAATGTCGACTTGTGATACACCGTTGGAAAGAGAATTTCAAAGTGAATTAAAATTGATAAAAAAAAATATACAGGGTTCTGTTAAAAATACGAAAGTTGCAGTCACTTCCGGTCAAACCGGAAGTAGTTAAAAATATTTCTTAAGTGATAAGAAAGCCTAATAATGTCCCACTCTGGTATCTAAAAATGCAAATTTCAAACTTTCAAAAAAAAAAATTACAGGTTGTTACATGTTGACTGTGTCACCTACTATACATATACATATATACTAGCCGTGCTCGCGGCTCCGCTCGCGTGAACTTGATTCACTACTATCGTCACTCCTTATTCCTTATTTTACCTAACTTAATAAAATATCTCCCATTATTTCCCCTTATCTCCCATTAATTTTATTTTCCTCCCATTATCTCAACATAATTCCCATTATCTAGGCTTATCTCTGCTCATCTCCCATTATTTCTCCTTATCTCCCATTATCTCACATTATCTCCCATTATCTAGGCTTATCTCGACTTATCTCGCAATATTTCTCCGTATCTTCCATTATTTCTCCTTATCTCCCATTATTTCTCCTTATCTCCCATTATCTCACCATAACTCCCATTATCTAGACTTATCTCTGCTTATCTCCCATTATTTATACTTATCTCCCATTATCTCACCTTATCTCTTATTATCGAAGTTTAACTCGACTTATCTCCCATTATTTCTCCTTATCTCTCATTTTCTTACCTTATCTCCCATTATCTAGGCTTATATCGACTTATATAGGACATATGCATAAATTTATAAAAACACGTAAATCGGATAAGTGGTTCTTGAGTGCTAAGCGCACTAACGGACAAACAGACGGAGAAACGTGGCGTTTTATTTATATTATATTTTTTTTTTTGATAAATGTTAAGGATTAAAAAAAAACACGTAAATCGAATAAGTGCTTCTCGAATAATAAGCACAGTAATGGACAGATAGACAAACGTTCCGTTTTATATATGTTATATAGATCATTATTAATATTATATAACCTGACCAGAGAACACATGTACGTATGAATTAAAAAAAATATGTAAATCGGATAAGTGGTTCTCGAATGATAAGCGCACTAACAGACAGACGGACAGACAGAGAGACGTTGCATTTATATATATATATATATATATATATATATATATATATATATATATATATATATATATATATATATATATATATATATATATATATATATATATATATATATATATATATATATATATATATATATATATATATATATATACGAGGCTGGTTTGAAAAGTCCGTGCAAAAATAAAAACTACTTATGTGTTTGGGGTAAACCTTTTTTATTTTTCGACATAGTCTCCTTTTAGGCTTATACACTTCGTCCAACGATGTTCTAGTTTGTTGATCCCTTCCGAATAATATGATTTGTCCAAGTCTGCAAAAATATTTATTAGTGTCTGCAATCACCTCCTCGTTTGAATAAAATCTTTGTGCCGCCAGCCATTTCTTCAAATTGGGGAGCAAATAGTAGTCCGAGGGAGCCAAGTCTGGAGAATAGGGGGGATGTGAAACGAGTTGGTATCCTATTTCCATTAATTTTGCGACCACAACTGCTGAGGTGTGTGCTGATGCGTTGTCGTGATGGAAAAGGACTTTCTTGTGGGCCAATCGCGGGCGTTTTTCTTGCAGCTCGGTTTTCAAACGGTCCAATAACGATGAATAATATTCACCTGTAATAGTTTTACCCTTTTCCAGATAGTCGATGAGGATTATCCCTTGCGAATCCCAAAAGACAGTCGCCATAACCTTTCCGATCGAAGGAACGGTCTTCGCCTTTTTTGGTGCAGATTTCCCCTTGGTAACCCATTGTTTAGATTGTTGTTTGGTCTCAGGAGTATAGTAATGTATCCACGTTTCATCCACAGTGACGAAACGACGCTTAAAGTCCTCCGGATTCTTCTGGAACAGCTGCAAACCATCCTTGCAACACTTCACACGATTCCGTTTTTGGTCAAGCGTGAGCAATCACGGCACCCATCTTGCGGATTGCTTTCTCATGTCCAAATGATTATGCAAAATATTATGTACCCGTTCAGTCGAGATGCCCACAGCACTAGCAATCTCACGCACCTTAACTCTTCTGTCATCCATCGCCATATCATGGATTTGATCAATGATTTCTGGAGTCGTAACCTCCACAGGCCGTCCAGAACGTTCAGCGTCACTTGTGCCCATATGGCCAGTCCGAAAATTTTGAAACCACTTATAAACTGTTCTAATCGAAGGTGCAGAGTCACCATAATGTTTATCAAGCTTCTCTTTAGTCTCCTGAGGCGTTTTGCCTTTCATAAAGTAATGTTTAATCACCACACGAAATTCTTTTTCGTCCATTTCTTGAAAATCACTCGACTTCCTTGATTCACACGAATGCCAAACACAAAGAAATAGACCAATATGGCTGAAACTTGGTGTGCGTTCATTCAAGAGATGCTACTAACTAAACATGACGTCGATACGCGCCGGTGGTGCCATCTCTCTGACTTTGCACGGACTTTTCAAACCAGCCTCGTATATATATATATTGTATTCTTTGTTACATGATATTGTTCCATATTCAATGGTTTAGGCAGCGTATTGCAAGAAAGTGCGCTAGCGGCAAAATTTTTTCCAACTTGAATCACTATTATCGTCACTGCCTGTTTCTTATATTACCTAACGTAATAAAATATATTCTATGACCTGGCCAGAGAACATATGTATAAATCTGAAAAAAAAAAATCGTAAATCGGATAAGTGGTTCTCGAGTGATAAGTGCACTAACGGACAGACAGACAGACAGAGAGACGTTGCTTTTTTTATATATTATATTCGTCGCTACATGATATTGTTCCATATTTAATGGAACGACCTGATTCACTATTATCGTCATTGCTTATTCCTTATGTTACCTAACGCAATAAAATATATCCTACAACCTGGCCAGAGAACATATGTATGTTTTTTTAAAAAAAAGCACCTAAATTGGATAAGTGGTTTTCGAGTGATAAGCGCACTAACGGACAGACAGACAGAGAGACGTTGCATTTTATATATATTATAGATAGATAACCTGGCCAGAGAACATAAGTATGTTTTAAAAAAAAGCACGTAAATCGGATAAGTGGTTCTCCAGTGATAAGCGCACTAACGGACAGGCAGGAAGATAGACAGGCAGACAGACAGACAGAGAGACGTTGCATTTTATATATATTATAGATATGATTTGCTACATGATATAGTTCCATATTTAATGGTTTAGCATGTTTAAAAAAAAGCACGTAAATCGGATAAGTGATTCTCCAATGATAAGCGCACAAACGGACAGACAGACAGAGAGACGTTGCATTTTATATATATATATATATATATATATATATTATAGATATGCTTTGTTACATAATATTGTTCCATATTTAATGGTTTAGGTAGTGTGTTGCAAGAGAACGCGCTAGCGGCAAACTTTTTTCCGACTTGATTCACTATTATCGTCACTGCTTATTCCTTATGTTACCTAACGTAATAAAATATAGCCTATAACCTGGCCAGAGAACATATGTATGTTTAAAAAAAAAAGCACGTATATCGTATAAGCGGTTCTCCAGTAATAAGCGCACTAACGGACAGACGGACAGACAGTCAGACAGACAGAGAGACGTTACGTTATATATAGATATATATATATATATATATATATATATATATATATATATATATATATATATATATATATATATATATAAATATATATATATATATATATATATATATATATATATATATATATATATATATATATATATATATATATATATGTATATATACACGTATTCACGAATTTCAAAAAATAATGGTATTAAGATGGAGATACTATTTAGAACTACCGTGTATAAATTCTGTAACATATTTGGTACAAATTCATTGTCCTTTAAAACTGGTAACTCAACAAACTGACCAAATAAAAATTCCCCTTTTGAATTTTCTATTTAGTATGCAGTTTCCCGTTATTTCTGTATTTAAATTCAGAATAACTGAATGGAAAATACATTTTCCGCTTCTAAAAAAAGAAAAGCCAATTTTCGTTTCTCAGATCATAAAAACAGCCATTTGAAGAAAATAAAAAACGTGTAATTTAATAGTTATGGAGTCAAGTTCAATAAAATAAAAGACAAAAGAAGAGTTTTTTCTTTCAATTCTAACAAATTCTTTGTATTACCCGTGTCGTGTCATATTATAAGGAAATAATAGCTAGATTTCTTTTGACACTACGAAGACATTTTCTTTTAAACAACTTTTTATGGATGAAAAATCTGTTTTAATTTCATTTAGTTTCATCATAATAGTAAAAGTTACAAATTATGAGGTTTCAAGCTTCAAAATGAGTAGTCTATTTAAAATACGAAAAGGGCGACATTAGATGTTTATAGGATTTACGACGTTTTACCGAAAGAGTAAAAACTTTAGAATTACTCCGGCCAGTTATGAGATTTTTTTAAGCCTCCTGAGGGTATTAACATTACTTACTTACTTGCCTTAGGCCTTTCTATCCCTTTTTTAGGAGTGTAAGGCCAGTGGAGTTGAGTTATTTTATTTTTTTCCATATTTCCTTCTATATCTTTCTATTCTATTTAAATTGCCGATTGCCTCTTTTGCTTCTTCTGTATTAGTTTCTTCTGTTTGTGTGTGTTCTGTATTTTGTTTCGGTATTATGTCTCTATGTTGATTTTTGTATGCTATGTCATGCGCATCTGATAGTTCTCTATAGTATTCCATCCATCTTTCCATCTTCTTCTTTTATCACCTTCCCTTCTAATGTTTTAAGTCCATTTCCTTTCCTTTCTGTTTCTGTGATTCGTACATAATACATTTGTTGTTCTTCTGTCAGTTCCTCCTCTTTTCCGTTTATACCCCTATTATTCCATGTTCTCAATCTAATGACTCAACGAATTATGTTCCATTTCTTTCTTCCTATCTATTTCTTTGATTATCTTCTTATTTGGATTCCTTTCATTAGTCCTCTCTTCCGTATACTTTATCTTTGCCAGGGTCGTCGTCAATCTACCTTTCTCTCTCCTATTTCTCAGTTTTTTGACTTGATGGTCGTAGTGTTCTTTCTATGTTCTTTCAGTTTTTCTTCCTCAATGTCCCATTTATATTCTCTTCCTTCGATTATAATTTTTTGATATCCTATTTTCACTCCTTTTCCATTCAATTTATTTCGAATTTCCCGTTCATCCTTTGTTAAATCATTGTTTATGTAAACTCTCTCTCTTAGATTTCTCAGTTTATTTTTATTTTTCATCACAACTTCTTTATCTCCCGGGTTTCCAAGATCTATCTTGTATATAGCTTCTATTTTTATCACATCTTTAATCTGTACTTTTGTGTCCATGTTCCTCTCCATAAAATGTCCTATACCCATTCTCAGATCTGGTTGGCTATTCGCTTCAAATTTCATTCCCGATATTACAATATTATTCCTTACATTGTCTTTTTCCAACCTACTCCTCTTTAAATCCATACTTCTCATGTTTTCTCTAATTATCTCTCAATTCTTGTCGGTATCTCTTCTGATCTTGTTTTATTTCCTTACATTAGCTCATTTCTATCGAATTGTCTGTCTTAGCTACTTTTTTTTTTCCTTTTCTGTGGTATTCTTATCAGCTTTTTACTCTTCTTGAATAATCCCATTGGCGCTTCTTTTTCTTCGACTCTTCCTCTTTTCGAGTCTCCTGATGTATAATCATCGCTATCCATTGTTTTTTCTGTTATAAAAACTTTACGTGTGCTCCCCGTATATTCCATTTTCAAACACGGGAGAAAAAGAAAAAAAATTGTTGTTTATGCTTCTTATCACCATTCTTCGGTGGTTCCTTATACGCAGAAAAACGGTCCAGGTCGTCGCTTATCGTTTTCACAGAATTATTTTCATAAACGTTTAAATTTTTTACTTATTATCTTAATTCTAACACTACACTCTGCTTTATTTCTAGTCCCTCTCGTTTACAAACGACAAAATAATTAAATAGATCGAAACACTACCGTAATAATGCTCGTTGAACGAGTTGATTACTGACGGGCATTCGATTCACACGCACACACTTCGCGATCCCAAACTCATTTTCATTTAGTTTCATCATAATAGTAAAAGTTACAAATAATGAGCTTTCAGGCTTCAAAATGAGTAGCCTATTTGAAATATGAAAAGGGTGACATTAGATGTTTATAGAATTTACCGAAAGAGTAAAAAACTTCATAATTACTCCGGCCAGTTTTGAGATTTTTTGTGCCTCCTCAGGGTATTAACATTATACTAGAATAAATTGTATGTGAGGTCAAATTGTTAGGCGTTATTACAGACGAACGCTTAAGAAGTAATTTTCATACTGACGAATTGTACAATAAATTGAGTCAGATATGATATACACTGAACATACCGTAGAAAAATTGTTCCTTCAAAATGGGAAAAGCTGCTTATTTTAATTATTTTTATTCGCTTAGGAGATCTAAAATCTATGGGGAGTTTCAGTCAATATAGATAAGATATTCAAAATACGAAAGCGAGTCAACAAAATTTTTAAAAAATCGTATTCATTCAATTTTTCCAACAAATAAGGTTTTTAAATACTATGTGCCATATACCAGGTGTACAAGTATGAAATGCGGATTTTTTTTCTAAAAAAAACTCGGAAGAATGATAAAAAGTGCTTTATTCAAAGTATGTTCCATCGCTTGTTATACATTTTTCCCATCTTTCGAACAATTTGTGAATACCACGCCAGTAAAAATCTTCCCCTTTTGCTGCGAACCATTCATCGAGCCATTTTTTCACATCTTCGTACAACCAAAGCGCTGCTCAGCAAGTGCGTGACCCATCGATGCAAATAAGTGGTAATCGAAGGGAGCCAAGTCTGGTGAGGTCGCCGCATGGGGTAGAACTTCCCAGCTGAGTGCTTCCAACGTGTCGCGAACTGGTTTTGCCATATGTGATGACGCATTGTCATGAAGAAAAATGACTTAGTGGTCGCCTCTTTCGTTATTCTGGCCTTTTTTCAAGCGAACGGTCCAAATCGGTCAATTGTTGTTGGTAACGTTTAGTATTAACCGTTTCCCCAGGTTTTAACAGCCCATAAAAGACCACGTCCCTCTGGTCCCACCAAACACAGAGCATCGTCTTTCTGCCAAAGCCGTTCGGTCTTGCGATCGATGTGGATGGTGCGCCTGGATCTACTCATGATTTTTTGCGCTTGAGATTCTCAAAATAAATCCACTTTTCATCTCCTGTAACTAGACGATGCAAAAACGACCTCCTTTTGTACCAAGCGAGCAAAATGTCACACGTGTTTTTGCGCGTTTCCATTTGCCTGTCGTTCAACTCATGTGGTACCCATCTACCGGTCTTCTGAATCTTTCCCGTCTCTCGTAGCCGATTGGAAACAGCTTGTTGACTAACGCCCAATTGCTCGGCGAGTTGTTTTTTGTGTTTGCGAATCATCTTCGTCCAACAATGCTTGCAAATCCACATCTTCGTATTTTTTTGGCGGTTTTCCACGTTACATGTTGACCATAAGCTTCTCGAAGTAATCGGTATGATTCAACAGCAGTTTTCTTCAAATGAAAACAAAAAATTAATGCTGTCCGCGAATGCTCTTTGTTCGGTATAAATTTCGACATATTGAACACAACAACGCAACATTATGCACACACTTTTCCAATTTATCACCCATGCGCGTCTTACACTTGTTAATAACACAACAAAATAGCGCAGTGTCATATCTTTATAGCACAAACTGCATTGGTGTACCATCTGTTGTCTGAAATCGGCATTTCATACTTGTACACCTGGTATATAGTAATAAGAATTTTATATATATATATATATATATATATATATATATATATCCTGCTTTTAATTTCAGTATCTTGGTCACTGTCGGATGTGATATAGGTGCCTAAATATTTGTATTTCCCTACGCGTTCTATCTGTTTTCCTTAGAGAAATAAGTGGCAATTGGATTGGTGTTTTGAAACGACCATAATTTTTTTTTATCCTTAACCCATTTCGACGCTTTTCCTGTTCACGTTGTCAACCAATGTTTGCAAATCTTCTAATGTTTCTGCTAAAATCATGGTATCGTCAACAAAGCAAATGGAGTGTATCACTTCACCGATCATCCTGATTCCTTCATTTCGTTTCCATACTGATTTCTTGAAGATGACTTGAGAATATAAGTTAAACAATACAAGTGACAGTAAGCAGCCTTGCCTGACTTCTCGCTGAATCAGCATTTCATTCGTTATTATTTCATTTACTTGTACTACAGAAGGCTGATTCCAGTAGATGTGTTTTATTATTTCTATATCTTTCTGGTCACGTTAGATGTTCTTTAATTCCTCTATCAGTCTGATGTGCCGTACTTTATTAAACGCTTTTTGATATTTTGGAAAGCATATACAGTCAGTCCAAAAAGTCTCCATACACCTCCTGCTTTCTGTACTATTTTTCTGTTATGTTTAAGTAATTAATTGGAATGAAATAGAAATCAGTAAGGATAATGGGTTGTTAGATAGGAATTGAGGTGAAGACATGGTACCTCCCTGGACTGGTCATTGGGAGAGACCCATGGCTGGCGTGGGCAGGGTCGCATCCCTGAAGTAGACCTGCCCTTCTCTAGGAATTAAGAAGAGGTGTCTACCCGCTACCACTTGTAATGTTAATGTAAAATACGAATTTTTACTTTTTTTTTTTTCATTAAACTTTAAATAAGCAGAACTTTTAAAATATGATGGAAATCAACTATGGGATGATATTGCGAATCTGATGAACTAGTGTGCCCTACAAAAAAAAATACGACGTGAATGGAAGATCTGCTATATCTCGTCTGTACATAAAAAAGGAAATAGGAAAGACCCCAGTAACTATAGAGGGTTAAATGTAACAAGTACATTTAGCAGACTGTGGGGAAAAATAATACAGAAACGGGTAAGGCAAGAAGTTGCTGATAAGATAGGAGAAGATCAAACCAGCTTCATTCCAGGTCGCTCGTGTACTGATAATTTATTTACTATACAACAGCTTATAGAAAAAAAGATCCCATCAAAAACATAAAATGTAAAAAAATGCCAAGTCTCGCAACGGAGTCCTTCCACCACAAAAAGTTGTGAGATCTCTTGTAAAACCAAGTCAGTTATTTTAGTTAGTATCTATGGAAGCACCTATTCAACAACTTTGTCATAAATTGTTATCTATTTAGTTACCTACCAACATTTATAGTGACCGTATCAATATTAGACATCTTTACTTCTATAATAAATATAATGACTTGGCAATCGCACGGCACCATAATCACATAAAAATAATCTACTATTTCGATTGCTAAGTAAGTCTAAACAGTGCACTTAAGAATAAAGTATTTTAAATAGTAGATTATCCTTAATATTTTTTAATTACACGAATATATTTGATAAATGAAAAATATTAAATATAATATATTAATTAATAAATAATACAAATTATTCATAATTATGGATTTTTTAGTGATTAATTAACTTTATACGACGTATTATTTACCGGGACTCACGGTTGACCTTGCATTATGCTATGTATGGCTGAGCGCTGCGCGCTCTCCGAGCTCTATCTCAAAAACGGTTAAGCGTATAAAAAAAGGTTTAGAACAAAACTTATAGAGAATTTTATGCTCTACAATTTTCGTAATGTAAATATCATTGAAATCATAGGAAGCGAGATATTTGCGAAAAACCGATTTTTGTGACCTTTGTGACTCTTTGAAGTACGAGAATTTGGCTTTAAAAAAAACCCCAGCGGTACGAGAAAAAAAACATTTGAAAAATGCACAAATTGTTGTCTATTTATTTTAAGTAAATAAGCTTAAACACAAATTTATATATAAAAAAATATAAATACATTGCAAAAGAACTTAGATTGGGTGGTTTATTTTTTGCGCCACCATACTTTAACACAAATTTAAAAATAAAATATGAATAAACAATATATTCTTAAAAGTAGAAGAAATTAACTTTGTGCATGATAAGATTGAAAACAGGTTTTTGTTTTTCCTAAGCATAATGGCATTTGGCAAATACTGCATTGCCAATTGGTACAAATTTTTTTTTTTTTTTCGAGCTACAGGAAGCACACCTTCTACGAGTGGTTCTCATTGGCTGGTGTGCACTTTCTGCTCTTCTTACAGCAGTTGATACTGAGGGCTTATGAGAACTAATGATCACTGATAATGATTCCGTGGACATGGCGATTTTGTCTATCCTTTGTACCAATGCTTTGGCAACTAAGCCTTCTGAAACTTGTCTTCGGAAATCCTTCAAAGAAAGCTTAGCATTTTCTTTATGGTATAGCTTATATAATATAAATGCATTTGTTATTGTTGTATCCAAAAAGAAAAAAAAAATATGATGCCACCACTTGTGACTTTTTCGATCAAACCCATAATATGATCGCATTTGGTCGAATTTGTCAACGAAATTCATGTGTCTATTATAGTCACTAAGTAGAAAAGGGCAAGGAATAAGCAGTACACTGCCATCTTTCTCTTTTCTTTTTACTTCTGTAACAATTGTAGGGACATGATAATTAGACAACATATGCACGGATTTCTTGTCGCGCCATTTCACAGCAGTCAATCCTATATCGCTTGTATACCATTCATATTCCCCCCTTTTTAGATCTTTATCATTAGTGAAATAGGGCAAATTTTTTCTTGATACGTTTATTGTTCCACAAGCATAAATTTTCGAATCTAAAAGATCCTCCATTAGCTTCATGGATGAGAAGAAATTGTCAAAATATATTTTGTGATTTTTGTTTGTAAGTGGAGCAGCTAAACTCTTAATAGCTCGAGCGCCCAAATTTTTTTCTGTTTGATCTCCAGTCTTCCCTGTATATATATATATATATATATATATATATATATATATATATATATATATATATATATATCAAAATTCCAGCAATACCCTGTTTCATCCGCTAAAACCCACACTTTGTATCCCCTTTTTATGGGTTTTTTTGGTAAGTACTGTTTGAGCGAAGATCGCCCTTTGAACTTGATCATTGATTCGTCGACAGCTATCTTCTCATGAGGCTGTAGGCATGACTGAAAATTGGTTTTAAGTTGATCAAGAAGGGGTCGCACTTTATAAAGTTTATCAAAATTAGCGGAGCCATGTACTGGCATTATGCTGTTATTATTCAGGTGAAGGTTCGAAAGAATCCAACCAAATCTATGCACTCTCATTAGCTTGCTTATATAGGGATCGTGAAGGTCTGGTACAGAACTCCAGTGATCTCGGTAACTTGTGTAATTTTTTATGCCCATAAGAATGTTTATACCTAAAAAGGTCTTCAGTTCGTCAACATTTGTTTATGAATATGCTTTACCCTTGGCTTGAAATGTTTGCTCTGCATAGAGATTGGTTTGAAACACAATATCACTCAAAAGTTCATCAGTAAATAAAAGATTAAATGCTTCATAAGGACTTAGGCTAGCACGATGTCAAATAAAATTGGGTAGACCAATATCCGCAGTAAATGGGTCCGGAGTCTTCATATTAGAAACGCATTTATTCCAAGTAGGTACCAAATTGCTTTTGCATCTCTTTGCTAGAGTAAATAGCGGTACCGTATCTTCTGCATCCCATTTATCCGAAGAGGAAGGCTCATCTTCCCCATAATCAGACACCACAATTTCGGCAACGTCAAGATGATCAAGCAAAGCGGCCGGAGCATCTCCTGCAGAAGAACCTTTACTCGTCACCATCAGCCTCTGAGTCGCAGTCAGAAGGAATTGAGATACAACTGTTTTCAATTCGGTCTATTTCATCATAGAGTTCATTTTCTGTCATGCCTATCAAATTGAAACTGAGTGCTTCACGCTGGCGGCTCATGTTTCTAACAGTACGGTGGTACAATTTTTAAACACTAAAAAAAATAACAAAACAGGTTTCAAACTTCACGAACATTAAAAATAGATATTAACCTACCTTTATTATGTGTTTTTATATGAAATTCATAAAGTAATGCACCAGATGAATAAAAACAACACTTTTCTTTTAAAAACAATAACCTCAAATCACAGCAGGGCACGCGAGAAGTAAATAAATACCTAAAACCGTAAAAATAAACGCCAGCGTTCGACGAATTTGTATCACCCAACTAATCATAGGCCAATGAGATGTTTCGCTATGGAGGGACGATTATTAAACCGACGTACGCAATAAAAATAATTTTGATTTAAGTGGTACGTTTTATGGGCCACCATACAGAAAAGGTCAGCAAAAAAGTGGTTCAATTTGTCAACCAAGGTACTGCAAAGAGTTAAGACGCGGACACGAAATTTATGAGACTTTTGAGACAACTTTTAGAATGCCAAAATAAAGGTTTGTACAAGTTTACATCTTATTATCTCTTATTCCGAGGTTGACTCTCTTTTTTGGCTTAAGTGACTGTACAATTTAGAAAACGGGACTGAAATTTTGGGATGTTTCAGTTTTTCCTTCCTTTATAGGCTAAACACTAACTAAATGCAAAATTTGAAGTACAGCTGTGTTTTCTGCTCGACTTGGCGGGGCACTGCCGTGAAATTCATACTACATTTATAGATTTAAAAAAAGCTTACGACAATGTACCAAGAAACAAACTATGGGAAGCCCTAAAAACGATTGGTGTAAGTAACTATCTCATTAGAAATATACAAGAATTATACAGGGACAATGTTTCGTACTTTAAACAAAAAAATATGCTAGCACAACCTATAAATACAACTAAAGGACTCCGACAGAGATGTAGCTTATCTCCTCTACTTTTTAACATTTACATAGAAATAACACTTCAAAAATAGAAACGAGCATGCGAAGGAATGGGAATCCCAATTAATAGATTTCACCTTTTTACTTTAAACTTTGCTGACGATCAAGCAGTACTAGCCCAAGATGCGTTTTATATGGAATTTATCCTTTGTAGGCTTTACCAAGAATACACAAAATGGGGGGTTAGAAATAAGTTTGGAAAAAACAGAGTATTTGGTGGTGAATTCGGATGCACAGTTTGAAATATTAATTAATGATGACACTTGTATACGGCAAGTAGATAAATTCATGTACTTGGGAACAATAGTGGATAAGAATGGTATAGGAAAGCAAGAAATCAAACAAAGAATGACAAAATGCACGAAAAATAGCTGGCTCACTCAACTCTGTATGGTGGAGACAGTATTGTGTCACGGAAGTGAAGTGTGGGTATTTAAGGAAGAAGACAAAAGAAAAATAAATGCTGTTGAGATGGGCTATCTAAAACGAAGTGCAGGGAAGTCGAGACTAGAACACATAAGGAATGAGGAAATTAGAAGAACAATGAACGCAACAGAAACAGTACTAGATAGAATTGAAAAGAGAAGTTTAAAGTGGTTTTTACTTGGAAACCAGAAGGGAAGAACAAAAAAGGAAGACCCTGACGTTCCTGGATTGATGAAATTGGAAGAGCCATGAGAGATCGAGACTTGGAAGAAAACATGGCGTATGAAAGAGACACATGGAGACTGGGATTGGGAATGCAACCTATGATTGTATATATATATATATATATATATATATATATATATATATATATATATATATATATATATATGTATATATATATATATATATATATATATATATATATATATATATATATGTATATATATATATATATATATATATATATATATATATATATATATATATATATATACATATATATATATATATATATATATATATATATATATATATATATATATATATATATATATATATATATATATATATATATATATATATATATATATATATATATATATATATATATATATATATATATATATATATATATATATATATAAACTTTAAATATTGATTATTAGTAACTAGTTTTTTATTTTTGTGTTAAGTATTTCAGAGCTGATTAACAGTTAATTAGTCCTTATTCCATTTATTTTTTAAGCGATGTACCATTTGTAATTTTCGAATTATTAAATGTCTTCAACTACTAAACTTTTAGACCTCAACTGACACCCGAAAACGATAGTTTCCTTCCACCTAATAAGTACTACAAGGCTGGTTTGAAAAGTCCGTGCAAAAATAAAAACTACTTATGTGTTTTGGGTAAACTTTTTTTATTTTTCGACATAGTCTCCTTTTAGGCTTATACACTTCGTCCAACGATGTTCTAGTTTGTTGATCCCTACCGAATATGCCTGCCATAGGCAAGGATTTGTCCAAGTCTGCAAAATATCCATTAATGTCTGTAATCACCTCCTCGTTTGAATAAAATCTTTGTCCCGCCAGCCATTTCTTCAAATTGGGGAACAAATAGTAGTCCGAGGGAGCCAAGTCTGGAGAATAGGGGGGATGTGAAACGAGTTGGAATCCTATTTCCATTAATTTTACGACCACAACTGCTGAGGTATGTGCTGGTGCGTTGTCGTGATGGAAAAGGACTTTCTTATGGGCCAATCGCGGGCGTTTTTTCTTGCAGCTCGGTTTTCAAACGGCCCAATAACGATGAATAATATTCACCTGTAATAGTTTTACCCTTTTCCAGATAGTCGATGAGGATTATCCCTTGCGAATCTCAAAAGACAGTCGCCATAACCTTTCCGGCCGAAGGAACGGTCTTCGCCTTTTTTGGTGCAGATTCCCCCTTGGTAACCCATTGTTTAGATTGTTGTTTGGTCTCAGGAGTATAGTAATGTATCCATGTTTCATCCACAGTGACCAAACGATGCTTAAAGTCCTCCGGATTCTTCTGGAACAGCTGCAAACCATCCTTGCAACACTTGACACGATTCCGTTTTTGGTCAAGCGTGAGCAATCGCAGCACCCATCTTGCGGATAGCTTTCTCATGTCCAAATGTTTATGCAAAATATTATGTACCCGTTCAGTCGAGATGCCGACAGCACTAGCAATCTCACGCACCTTAACTCTTCTGTCATCCATCACCATATCATGGATTTGATCAATGATTTCTGGAGTCGTAACCTCCACAGGCCGTCCAGAACGTTTAGCGTCACTTGTGCCCATATGGACAGTCCGAAAATTTTGAAACCACTTATAAACTGTTCTAATCGAAGGTGCAGAGTCACCAAAATGTTTATCAAGCTTCTCTTTAGTCTCCTGAGGCGTTTTGCCTTTCATAAAGTAATGTTTAATCACCACACGAAATTCTTTTTCGTCTATTTCTTGAAAATCACTCGACTTCCTTGATTCACACGAATGCCAAACACAAAGAAATACACCAATATGGCTGAAACTTGGTGTGCGTTCATTCAAGAGATGCTACTAACTAAACATGACCTCGATACGCGCCGGTGGTGCCATCTTTCGAACTTTGCACGGACTTTCCAAACCAGCCTCGTATATATAAACTTTAAATATTGATTATTAGTAACTAGTTTTTTTATTTTTGTGTTAAGTATTTCAGAGCTGATTAACAGTTAATTAGTCCTTATTCCATTTATTTTTTAAGCTATGTACCATTTGTAATTTTCGAATTATTAAATGTCTTCCACTACTAAACTTTTAGACCTCAACCGACACCCGAAAACGATAGTTTCCTTCCACCTAATAAGTACTATATGGGCACCAAACTTAAAAATGTTATCTTATTTCATTCAGAAGTCATTGCCGCAGCAAATCAATATACCGACCGACAAACTAACAATGAAACAGACGGACGCAAATTGAAAATGAAGTGATTTAGAGACCCTGAAAAAAATACAAAAATCCCGAAGCGTGACTTTACAAATACAGCACTTCCCTTAGCGAGATAATTAAAAATAGTTTTTATGATAAAGATCGTAAAAAATTAAATTTTTCATTAAAAAGTGGAAGATGGTATGCTGTGTAGGAGTTCGAAATTTTAAGTTTTACAAGCTGCAATGTGCTCTATATTAAATTTTAAATTACGTATTTTATAAAATATTTAGTTAAAAAAATAAAGACCTTCATTATTAACTTTTGCGACTTTTATTAAAAATCTCGCACAATTATACACATAGCCTTGTTTAGTTTTTAACGTAATAATCAGAGGCCAAGGGAAGCCAGTAAATTTTTTTATAGTCCTTTTTTATATCCTCTAATGTTGTGCAGATACCGACATATACATTTTTATTTCACGATATTTTTAAGACAACGCGGTAGTGCTATCACGGGCGTAATTATTGCATTTCTGCATTAGCTCCTGCTTAAAAAAATACACACGCCAAGCCGACTGCCTGAATCGAACCAGCGAACATCAGTTTGCCAAGCAGGTTCTTATATATTTGACTATGTATAATTAGGTCATGGATTAATATCAATCATTATATTTTTCTACTCAGTATATATCACCACTACACCAAACACTTTATTTTTGCACTCGACGCGCGTTTCGCTAACAATGTTAGCTTCATCAGGAGCGATGATTGACTAAAGCTAAACTACAAATCTACCCTATTTATACTTAGCCTAACACTTGAATTACTCAAGCGGAACTAATGACATAGGCAAGGCTGTCAGTTCCAGTCAAGTAACCAGTAGAGGGGACTATAAGGAATAGGCCCTCTGTCTTTATTTAAACTACTTTTACGTTTTTATGATTTCCATACTTTCGTATGCGTTCAACAATCTTCTATCAGATACATTTTTTTATTAATTTTAGATTATCTAATGTTACAGTATGATCAGCTTCAAGGGCATGTTCGGCAATGCTAGACTTTTCTGTTCTACTGTATTTTAAGTGTGCTAAATGTTCTTTAAATCGTGTTTTAATTGACCTTCTAGTTTGCCCATCATACTTTTTGTCACAATCATTACAACTAATTTCATAAATTCCACTTTTCTCACAATTAGGAATCTTATCTTTGGGATTGCCTAAGATATTCCTCAGATTGTCTGATGACTTATAGACTAAGGTGAGGCCTACCTTATTAAATACCTTATTGAGTCCCTTGCTATATTTCGGATTATATGGCATGGAGACATACTTGGTGTTATTTTCTTCGCGTGTAAAAAAGGTGGAATTCTGAATATTAAACCTAAACTTATGTCTATTTATTAGCTTATTTACTAAGTCATCGTCATAACCATTAACTCTAGTTATATTTCTAATACGATTCCTTTCTTTATTAAAGTTTGCTCTATTCAGAGGGAAAGTGACCAAACGATGAACTAAAAAATGTAATGAGGCTAATTTATGTTGTTTGCAATGAAATGAATCATTAGGAATATATCTATCTGTTACTGTGTCCTTCCTATAGATATCAAATTCTAATCTATTATTATTTTTAATAATTAAAATATCTAGAAAAGGCATTTGTCCTTTGTTCTCAACTTCGTAAGTGAATTTAATGGAATCATACCGGCTATTTAATTTAGAAACAAAATCATCAATATTTGCTTTCTTTGTATCAAAAATAGCGAAATCATCCACATACCTATACCATACCCTTGGGAAATATTCGAATTCTTGACTGGCTTCGATTTCAAACTTACTCATGAATAAATTGGCTATGAAAGGTGATAAGCAATTACCCATAGTTGTTCCTTCTTTCTGAACATAAAATTGATTGTTATATTGGAAATAATTTTGTTCCATGCAAAGTTTAGATAATGTTAAATATTCACGTATAATTTCGTCTTCAAAGTCATTCATTCTAAGTAATTCTTCGAGATATTGTAAAGTTTGTGGAATTGGCACACTTGGGAACAAAGAACTAACATCAAAAGAAATTAAGACTTCACCTTCATTGAGAACTAGATTTTTTGTTTTATTAATGAATTCTAACGAATTCTTCACTGCGAAAGTATTTAATGGTAAATTCTCAAGTTCTTTTGATAACCATTTGGATATTAGATATGTTGGTGATCCGACCGACGAAATAATGGGTCGCATTGCTTTTCCAGGTTTGTGAATTTGGGGTAAGCAATACAATTTTGGTATGGTCGGATTACTCACATTTTATGAAAAGATAATAAGAAATCCATTACCGAGAATGATATCAGAGGTTAAAAATTCTTTAAAAAAATGTAAGAACCTTGTCTCCGATTCGCTAAAATTTAAATTACCCATAAAGACTAACCGGTCAAGTGCAAGTTAAAAAATATTTTTTGAAAAAGAAATCGTAAATTTGCATTAAAAAAATTTCAGTGGTCGCAATATTTTTTCCTTAATGTACTCGTCGAGGCGAGTATTTAAAAAAATAACCAGTCAAGTGCAAGTTGAACTTGCGCAATTAGTGTTCCGTACGTTGATTGCTTTTAAAATAAAAAAAAAATTGTTACAGAGGTATAAAATGATCAGTGACTTCACAAAATACACCCCAAATGAGTTTTCAACAAAGTTTGTTTCCAATCTTTACTGAAATCTGATGACCTTGAAATTTTTGTTTTTTTTATATACCATATAAATTATTAAAGGTAATACACTCGTGATAATTTTCATTCAATCTACACCCCGTGGAGAATATTCCAGAATTTTTTCGAAATTTTTTGATAAGTACTTTGCGAGATAAGCCGGGTGGATAGCGATTTTTCGCGGTTTTTTAAAAATAATACAAAGAAAAGTGCGCGCAAGTATTACATTATAACACATTCATAAGATTTGTTTTGTTTATTTCTGTTATATATATATATATATATATATATATATATATATATATATATATATATATATATATTTTACTCGTGTTTTCACAAGCTTTCATTTGACACCACACTAGTAAATTTTTTTTTTTTTTCACTTCCGACTTCACCCCCCAAAACTAACCCCTTAAGTCAAAATTTAATTCTCAAAACTACATGGCTCTGATGAGGCCATCAATTCTTATATTATTACCAAATTTCACCTTTCTACGTCAAATAGTTTCGGAGAAAATCGGGTGTGACAGACAGACAGACAGACAGACAGACATAAAAGTGATCTTATAAGTGTTCCGTACGGAACACTAAAAACAATGTTGCAACTCATATAAGACATATTGACTGAAATAAATTCATATGTACAAATATTTGTTTTTTCGGGTGACGTTTCAATCGAAAATCACAAGATGACTTTAGGTTAGACGAATAAAAGAATGATGAAACCAGTTTAAGAAAATTGCTGTAGTCATCCACGCATTGGCAGATGATTTGTACTCAACAGGTATGTTCACATTTTTAAAAGCCCTCGGATTTTTTGCCTTTCCTATCACTAACAACTTTAATTTTTGTGATCCATCAGCATTGCAACATGCTAGAAAGGTAACGCGTTCTTTGTTTATTTTTCGACCTGGTGCGCTCTTTTCCTGAGAACGAACCAGCGTTTTTTTAGGCAACATTTTCCAATACAGAGCTGATTCATCTGCATGGTATATTTGCGTAGATCTAAGGTCTAATTCTTTTATCTTATCTGCGAATAAATTTAGGAAAGGATCGACTGCCCTTTCATCATTGGATAGTTTTTTTCGCCATAAACTTTTAAAGCACGCAGACCATGTCTTTTTCTGAAGTTAGAAAATCCAGCCTCTGCTAGCTCTAAAAATTAACATTCCCGCAGGTTTCTTTTCTAACCTGAACTAACGGGCAGACAGACAGACAGGCAGACAGAGAGACGTTGCATTATATATATATATATATATATATATATATATATATATATATATATATATATATATATATATATATATATTGTAACATTCATTTTTTCCTAGATCTTAAGATCATATAATGTTACTGATTTTTCTCTTAATAATGTACTTCTTTTCATTTTTGTATCGAGCGGTATATTAATCAGAAATTATAGCCGCTCGTTATATAGTGTGCTGTGCGGGTTTGCGACCGAATCTATCGATACGCCGGGATTGGTCAAATGTTTGTATCCGGAGTTTTGGTTCCGACGTCGCCATATTACAGACAGCGTGCCCACGGCTTATTTAAAGGTCCGGAGGACGCGAATCTTGGCTTTTTAACACCGAGCCGCCGCCAGGCTTAGAACACCGAGCCGCCGCCAGGCTGAGAACACCGAGCCGCCGCCAGGCTTAGAACACCGAGCCGCCAAGTGGCGATTTTCCACCGAGCCGCATAGAGGCTTACGACAATATCTACGAGAGACAAGTTAAGCACGAGTTTTTTTATCATAAAGCCGTAGTGGGTTTTGTGTGTTTTCTAAATGAAGTAGCTAAAGTAGGCTCTTCTCAAAAGTGTGAAATCGGTTTTGTGTTGCATTGAAGGCCTAGAAGCCCATAGGAAGACCGTAAGTTACCAGAACATACATCAATAAATAAATTCCCCGCAAATAAGTGTTTTAACAGCAATTTGAACTGAAAGATCGCGAAGTGAAAATCACGACTCTTCGATTTCAGGTGTAGTCAAGATTTAGAAGTAAAATCTCTGATTTAGGGACTCTAATTTATGAAAACTACTTTTAGGCTAGAATTTTTTTTGTATTCCTTAAAACTGCAAAGGTTGGAACTTTTATTTTAAATCAGGAATAAATTTTTTTTTGTTGATTAAAGCTAGTGTCTCACTGAATACCTATTTTTCTTTTCAGGATAAGAAAAGTTGTACTAGAATAATTCTTTTTAGTAATAACCGTAAAACACTTCAGTATTTTTTCATTTTTTTAACTGAAGTTAGATCCTTTCTATTTTAAAATGAATAGTGCCCAAAAATTTGTACAACTGAAGCTTTCTAAAAATAGAAAATAATTCCAAAAAGACGTATAACAATTATCTCTTACCCATATTTCTCTACCAAGGAAAACTGAGCTAGTGTTTGTTTAATTTCTTTAGTTCTTTTAAAATCATTATTCACTCAATTCATTCTCAGAAATTAAAAAGAGGTTGCAAGAAAATTGCGCCCAAGCGTGGGAAAAACAATTTTTGACAGGGTACAAGATGACGCCGCAAAAAAAGACCAAATAAAAACGGTACAAAATGACGCCTCAAAGTGCGGGCAAGTTCACAGGTTACAATATATATATATATATATATATATATATATATATATATATATATATATATATATATATATATATATATACACACATAAACATTTCAGATAATATTAAAATCCTTTCGTATATTAGAATGGAAATTTTTAAGAAAATTTTAAATATATTTCACTTTGCATATTAAATGGAAGTACAATGGGTTTAATATCTAGTGTTTTAACTTACACAAGACTGCGAAATTTTATTAAAACGTAATTAATTTTGTTTTAGACTTTCATAAAAGGACAACTTTATAACACTTGTTTATCAACTTCGTTCTTTTTAGAGATTATAAGTGGATTCTTATTATGTAGAAATTAACTTTTTGATATTTTAATAAATCGACAATTTTAATAATTTACTAGAAAACAAAAATACAATATTACTAATGAGCTGATCAACAACGATGAAGGAAAAAACTGATGCAATAGCAACTTTAATCAACAAAACTTCTACTCAAAATACTACTCTACATGGAGTGAAAAGTCCCTAGACTTTCCGAGAGATGGCAGCACAGATAAAAAGCACATATGACTTTCAGTTAGTTTCAACCTTCAGAAGATTCCTGTAAGGTTTTCATGACATTTAGTCTATTAGTTTGCGAGTTACAGCTGTTTGCGCGAGGCTGACTTTGATTTTTTGCAAAACGATGGAACAAAATAAATTTCGTGTGTTGATTAAACATGGTTTTAGAAGTGTTATGGCACATCTGCTCCTTCAAAAGCACCAATATATCAATGGTTTAACGAACCGATGATACATATATATAAAGGGTGATTCATTTAGAGGTACTTTTTGTGATGGGGATTTAATTGCAGATTGCGCATGCGTCGTGTCAACTGAAGTGGCATTCCTGTTCAGTAGTGTTTGACAATTCATAATGGAAAGACTTAGCCCGGCACAGCGTCGACAAATTGTTCAACTTTATTACGAAAATGGGCGTTCTACGAGGAATGTGTATCGGGCGCTTAGAGCAACTTATGGTCCACATAATCGGCCTACCAAACGCACAATTCGCTCTACTATCAATAAGTTTGAGACTCAATTTTCATTATTGGATAATGCTCGACCGAATAGACCACATCCAGCACGTAGTGAAGAAAATATAGGGGCGGTAGCGGAGAGTGTACGCGAAGACCGTGAAGTGTCGATTCGTCGCCGTTCTCAACAGCTTGGCCTGTCATATTCAACAACTTGGCGTATTTTACGTAAGGATCTTTCTTTAAAAGCATACAAAATTCAACTAGTGCAACAACTGAAGCCGACCGACCTTCCGAATCGTTTCCGTTTTAGTCGTTGGGCTCTTGACAAGCTTGCAGAAGATCCACTGTTTTCGAGAAAAATTTTGTTCACCGATGAGGCCCACTTTTGGCTTAATGGGTTCGTGAATAAACAAAATGCCCGTATTTGGGGTGATGAACAACCTGAAGAGGTTCAAGAGCTGCCATTAAATCCAGAAAAAACAACCGTTTGATGTGGTTTATGGGCCGGTGGAATAATCGGTCCATATTTCTTCAAAACAGAGGCCGGCCGGAATGTTACTGTGAATGGTGACCGTTATCGCGCCATGATAACAGACTATTTGATGCCAGAAATTGAAGCCCGTGGTCTCGACGAAATTTGGTTCCAACAAGATGGCGCCACTTGCCATACAGCCCGTGAAACCATGGCTTTACTGCGAGAGCAATTTGGCGAACAGATCATTTCACGCTTTGGACCAGTGAATTGGCCGGCTAGATCATGTGATATCACACCTCTCGACTTTTTCCTTTGGGCTATGTAAAGTCGAAAGTCTACATGGATAAGCCAGCTACAATTGAGACATTGGAGGCCAATATTACTCGAGTCATTGGCCAAATACCACTCGAAATACTCACACGCGTCACTGAAAATTGGAACTTCAGAATGGACATTGTTAACCGTAGTCGCGGACAACATTTGAAAGAAATTATCTTTAAGAAATAATTGTAAAGAATGGTTCTTTTACATGATAATAAAGATTATAAAAATAAAATTGTTTTTATTCATTTTTTTTTTTTATTTAAAAAAAGTACCTCTAAATGAATCACCCTTTATATATATATATATATATATATATATATATATATATATATGTATATATATATATATATATATATATATATATATATATATATATATATATATATATATATATATCAATCAGTTTTATAACGTCTTCCGTCTTCCGATGCCTAATTTCCACTCCTCCCGGTTTCTCCATCCCTCCTCCTCCAGATTTCTCTCTAGTACTTCCTTGTTGATTCCTGCTCTCCAACTTTGACGTGGTCTTCCTCGCTTTCTTTTTCCATGAGGGTTCTAATTTAAGATCTTTTAAGGTAGTCGGTCTTGTGACATTCTCTGTACTTATCCGTACCATACCAACTGTTGGGTTCTGATTCCATCCACTATATCGCGCTTTATTTCTAAGGCTCGTCTTATCATGTCATTTGGTATGCGGTCTTTTCTGGATTTTCTGGCTGCTCGTCTCCAGAAATCCATTTCTGTAGCTTTTAGTATTTTTTCTGTTCTTTCCTTCAATGGCCACATCTGGGAGCTGTAAGTTATTATACTTTTCACTATTGAGTTGTAAATTCTCTTCTTATTTTCAATGGTTATGTTTTTGTCCCATAGTATACTATTAAGCATTCTTCCTTGGATATTCCTCTCGAATATTGCTTCTTCCAGTGTTCCGTCCCTAGATGTTCTCGTTCCGAAATACTTATAACTGGCACAGTGTTTGATGGTGTGTCCTGTTGCCAGTTTCAAGTCCTGCTGTTGTTCTCCGACGCACATGTACTCGGTCTTTTTATATTGAGTTCTAGGCTCCATTTTTCATATTCCTCCATAAGTTTTCGTGTCATGTATTCCATATCATCGATGTCCTGAGCGACTACTACCTGGTCGTCCGCGAATGATAGCGTGTACAATGTAGTATCGTCATTCAGTGGTAACCCCATACTGCTGCATTTCCTTTTCCAGTTCTTCAGTGCACTCTCCAAATAGATTTTAAATAGCGTTGGGGATATACAGCAGCCCTGTTTGAGACCCTTTGTGACCTGGAACCCTGTTGTCATACTTGGTTTTCACTCTACTTCTTGCGTCTTGGTATAAGGATTTTACGGCTTTGATTATTTCGGTGCTTACATTACTCTGTTGTAGTGTTTCCCACAATCTCACTAAGGGCACGCTGTCGGAGGCCTTTTTTAAATCAACAAACAAGACATGGCCTTCCTGATCAAATGCGGTTTTCTTTTCTAGGATTTGTGTCAATGGAAGAGATGGTCTATTGTGGATCTTCCTGCTCTAAAGCCTGCCTGTTCTTCAGCTTCTATATCCGCGTATTCCATCTCTATTCTATTTTTAAGTATTTTTCGGTATATTCTGCTAATAGATCCTGTAATCGCAAATTATTTTTGTCTCCTTTCTTATAAATTGTTGATATGTATGATGATTTCCATTCCTCAGGTACTTCTGATGTGTTAATGAATCTTTGGAATAAGTTCCTCAAAGCGCTAAATAGCTTTTCAGTTCCGTATTTTACTATCTCTCCTGGGATGTTTCCTGGTCCTGGGGCTCTACCATTTTTTAGCGTTTTACATACTTCTTTAACTTCTGATGTTGTTATCCTTATTGGGGAACCTCGTATAACTATATTTGGGTTTCCATGTTGGGTACTTTTAAACTCTGGTCTATCGTCTGTTAGCATGATGATATACCCAGTCCAAATAAGGTAGTCACTCCAAAAAACACAAAAATATTCATATTGTTTTGAATGACCGCAAAGTGAAAGTGGAAGAGATAGCTGACACCACGAAGATATCAACAGAACGCGTGAGGCATATTTTGCATGAATATTTGCATATGAAATAGCTATGTGCCTGATGGGGTGCCACGCACTCTCACGATTGATCAAAAACAGCAACGTGTCGAAGTAACAAAACGCTGTTTGGTACTGTTTTGATTTTTCCGAAGTGTTTTTGCGTCGATACGTAAGAATGGATAAATCATGGATACATCATTACACGCCTGAGTGCAACAGGTTAGTCGCCACATGAAAGCCGACCGAAGGGTCCAAAAACACAAACATCGGCTGGAGAGGTTTTGGCAAAAGTATTTTTTGGGATGCGCATGGAATAATACTGATCGACTATGTTGAGAAAAGGCGAACCATCACAGGATACTATTACGTTGGTTTATTGTACCGTTTGAATGGTGAAATCAAGAAAAAAGGCGGCATTTAGGGAAGAAAGAAGTGTTGTTTCAGCCAGATAATACACTAGTTCACAACTCTATAAAACTGATGGTAAAATTGAACCAACTGAGCTACGAATTGCTTCTTCAGCCACCAGAATCACGAGAACGAGGTAGCTCCAGAGAACGAGACTTGGCTTATTTAAGATCGCTGGAACGCTCTTGAAGGAAAACTGTGTTGAAGAATAAAGTCGATTTTTAGCAAAAACATTGTTTTTTCTTTAAAAGTCTCTGAACTTTTCACCCGGTGAGATAAAAAGGCACCAGCAATCTACAAACGAAAAAACCTTCTAGCTACAATATACTTGCTTCAATTATTAGTACCTTAAAACTTAATTTTTAGTTAGCATCTAGTCGTAGGTACTTACAAGTGAAAGCATTTTTCTCTACGTACTATTTCTGCTAAAATTGAAGATAATGAAAAAAGAATACAATTTTCTAATTCCTCGATTACATAAGCCTCGTTACTTATTCAGAGCCCCACAAAAAAAAAAGTGGGGTATACTTTTGATGCGATATATCAGATCCGTAATATTTTTGCACGCTGATCACGAAATCTGACGTCAGAATATCGCCATCACATCTCAATTTTTTTCTAACCTCAAAAAATAGGTAAAAATTAGTAAAAATTAAGAAAAATATACTCCTAAAAAATTGATTCAAGCTTTTTCATGAATCCAAAGATGTATTAATATGTATTCGGACACGCTAAGCTAATATTCATCGGTTGAATTAAGCCATACAGTTCTGTTTTCTTTCTAACCTCAATAAATCAGACAGATATAGTGCTTCTCGAATGCAAAAATGAATTCAAATTAAAATTCAACCGATTCTTACCAAATTTGGTACACGGGGGTTTTTTTTGGGTTGCTGATCATGAATCTGAGGTCGGATTTGCAAAATTCAAAATGGCGGATCCAAGATGGCGGACAAAATTTTTGAAAAACCAACCGATTCCTACCAAATTTGGTATACAGTTGGGGAATCCTCAAACCTGATACTCTTAAACCCTAAAACCTTAGACTCCCACACCCTGTAACCTCAAAAAATAGACCTCAATAACCCTGTAACTTTAAAAATGAGACCCAATAAACTCAAAACCAGGACTTTTAAACCATATACTCTCAAATAGTAGACCCTTAAGCCCTAGAATTGCGAAGGTTACACCCGCGCCTAACTTTCCTTTTTTTGGCTGTATCTTGTTCTTTTTTCCGCGAATGACCTATTCAAAGGCTTTCTGCCCAAACGCTTTTGAGGACTTGTTTCTCTTTTTAGCGACCAGCAATAGTCCGCTAGCATATGGTCATCCCATCGTCCTTGATACCGATTTTCTATGATTTTTCAGTTCTTGGTGAAAACGTTCCCCTTGCTCCTCACTGTAATCACCAAGATTATCTGGGAAATCATCGATGTGGGAATCCAGGAAATGTAATTTTAGATTCATTAAGCAACCTAATGTTTGAAAATTTTTTACCATTTTCTCGACTATTTCTTTGTACTTAGGACTTTTATTATTTCCCAAAAAGTTTGTTGCAACTTCTTTAAAACTAAGCCAAGCAGCTTTTTCAACTTTATTCATTTTAGTAACAAATAATGAATCAAATACGCCTGCCTTAATTTTTAGCTTCAGAAAATTTCGGAAATTTTTTATGCAAATATTTGAAACATGGGCCGTTTGTATCTAATGCTCTCGTGAATTGCTTCATAAGTCCAAGCTTAATGTGAAGCGGGGGAATAAGAACTTTTCCTGGATCTACCAATGGTGGAAACAATACATTATTTTCACCAGGAGTGAACGATTCTCTTGTTGGCCAAATTTTTTTCTTATAATGACGTTCCCTGTCTCTGCTATTCCACAGATATTTATAACAGGGATAAAGTGTAAACCCTGACTGTTGGCCAAGCAATATTGTTACAATTTTCAGATCTCCAGAAATTTTCCAGTTATGATCAGCATATTTTATTTTTATCAAAAGCTGCTTCATTTTTTCATATTGCTCTTCCATAACTGTGGAATGAGCGATCGGAATGGGCGCGTAAACGTTGGTATTATGCAGCAAAACTGCCTTAATGCTCCGTTTAGAAGAATCAATGAACAGTCTCCATTCTTCAGGATCGTATGAGTTATTTTGAAATTCATCCATTAGACCTTTTACATCGCTACAATATGAAAGTGACAATTCCTCGTCCATTGTGAAATATTTTCGAAATTCTTCATCTCTGTTTCTATAATAAGAAATCGTAGCTTCTGGCTTAAGTAAATGTATTTTCTTTAAAAAGGAAGCAAGATGCTCTGAACCATCTTTGGATAAGCCTAAATCTCTGACTAGATCACTAAGTTCTGACTGTGATACGAGTATTGGTTCTGGTTTACGGTTGTATGGTAGAAATTCTTTATCTGTGGCACTAGTATATGATAGGTTGTCACTAGAACATTTATTAGTAACAGTGTTTGAATCTTTTTCGACAGTCTCAATGTTTTCGGCATGAACTGATAAGGTGAAATCATTTGTTTCCATAACATCAGCATCAAGTGGTTCAGGAGGCGGAATTAGTTTAGTTGGTCTTGTTACTGTCGAAACATCGTTATAAGTAATAGTGCTTTTTATTTTTTCGGTTATGCCTAGATACAACATTCATACAAAAGTAGCAATCAGTTTCACTGTATGGTCTATTCCATATTGCTGGTCTGGAATATTTAATCACCTTCTTATTGATGTACAACATTATTTTGCAAGAACTGTAAATGATGTGGGGAACCCAATCTGTATCCTGGTGCTGTATTTCAATGTTAAAACAATCCTTATATAAGGTTTTAATCTTATCCGTTATCGGTGACCCCATTTTACTCAATACGTGTTGACAGCAAATATAACAAAATGAATCACTGTTTTTATCGCACTTATGAAAAGTCCTTGTACCGTGAGACCGTTTTCTTGTAGCATTATACTCTACATGAGCCAAGTCACCCACACATGAAGAGCTACGGTCGCTGGATGACGACGGCTGCAGGCCCGCTTTCTCACCCTGACCAACCGCCGATACTGGCTTTCCGAGTCCCTGCATCGTAATTCTCTTTCTTCTACCTGCCATGACGGCATCTAAGCCGTTATCCAGGGACTCTGCCGGCTAGTGGAGTAACACCGTTGCCCACCGTCACCACGTGGAGGTGCCCTGGATGCATGTAGAAGAATAAAAAATCGACCGATGAATTTTCTCGGCGTTCAAAATGGCGCGAAAACATCTGCCATCTTGAATTTTGCAAATCCAACCTCAGATTCGTGATCAGCGACCCAAAAAATCCCGTGTACCAAATTTGGCAAGGATCGGTTGAATTTTAATTTGAATTCGTTTTTGCATTCGAGAAGCACTATATCTGTCTGATTTATTGAGGTTAGAAAGAAAACAGAACTGTATGGCTCAATCCAACCGATGAATATTAGCTTAGCGTGTCCGAATACATATTAATACATCTTTGGATTCATGAAAAAGCTTGAATCAATTTTTTAGGAGTATATTTTTCTTAATTTTTACTAATTTTTACCTATTTTTTGAGGTTAGAAAAAAATTGAGATGTGATGGCGATATTCTGACGTCAGATTCGTGATCAGCGGGCAAAAATACTACGGATCTGATATATCGCATCAAAAAGTATACCCCACTTTTTTTTGTTGTGGGGCTGTGTTATCAGAACAAAAAATCAGGAAAAATTCTTGCAATACTTTGGGGACTATACAAACATTATGTGTAATTTTCACCTGTTCAAGATTTGCCTAAATTAAACCCAAAATATTTAGTCTCGCCCTTTGAGCAAATTAACACTCTACAAGTTATAAACAAGCCCTAGCTAAAAATTGTTTTAATCGAGACAGTTGTTACAAATTGACCATTCAGAAATAAATGAAATTAAAATTAATCACCATATATTTACTTCTATATATGACTAACACGACAGGAATTATAAACTATTTTTATGTTTATTTTTTATTTTTATTCAATATTTAAAAATACTAAACGGAAAAATAAAACATACAACAAAATGTTTATTTTATAATCTGTTATTTCTATTTACTCTTTAATATTAATGAGACTTCTTAAAAAATATCGATCGACCTAATAAAAATGTTAAATTTTAACATGTGTTTCTATAATGTGTGTGCTCTGGTTATCTCTCCTTAGCGTATCTACTCATCACATTGTCATCAGTGGAGCTCTAGTCTGTTAATTAGTTCTTTACAGCTGAAGCTGTGAGATATTCGAATACGTAGAATCGTATAAAAAACATTGAGTCTTTATCACCCTTAAAACACAGCAGCAACTTTTTATTACAATTTTGTTGGTGATTTTCCAATTATAATGAAATTAAACAGTTTTATGACACATATTAGTCCGACTATCATCAAATACACTCCTGGACAAAATTAACGCAACAATATATTAAATCATACAAATCTCTATAATGAATTAATTTTAATAATTTTTTATGAACATTGGTTACACTAAAAGTTAGAAAAAACTTATTCGGATACTTTAAAAATGAATTAGATTTTATCTATAAGATTCGAATTAAAATTATTCTTAAGACCTAATAACAAAATCGTTTGAAATTATGTAATAATGAAAAAAATAAACTGGGACACTAGTAGAAAAATTAATGGTGTAACTGGGACACTAGTAGCGTGTGTTGCCTCCTCTACTTCGGATGACAGCGTTTATGCGCCTAGGCATGCTTCTAATTAAATTTTGTATAAAATCTTGAGGAATTTGCTCCCATTCTGTGATAACTGACATTTTTCTTAAGGCGATCCCATACATATTCTATCGTCCGTGGACAACGACCATAGTTCTCATTTTCGCACTCTTCACGGCCTCCCATGAACTCCTTATGCCAGGCGAACATACGAGGCCTTAACAGTGTTTGATCCCCGAACTGTGCCGCCAGTCCTCGCAGAATTTTGGTCGGCTCCACGCCTTCACGATTGAGAAATTTAATAACGATGCGTTGCTCAATCGAAGGGTGCACATTTCGCTTCATCATCGTGAACTTTACTACTGAATGCACCTGGCGAGGACAACCGATCGTTCTCCCCACTCCTAACAAACCCAACCAACATTGGTAGAAGAGGCGCAATATGGGACAGAATCGTGCGTACCGTCTCAAAAATAGGTTTTGCGAATGTTCGATATTGAATATTTTGTTAATGCACATATCTAACTGAATGTCTAATACATATTATATAGAATTTAAAATAGATTATTTCTCATTTTTTCTTAATAAAACTTGACTTGCAAGTTGACGCTCAAAATAATGTCGATTATGTAGAACAGAATTGCACCAGTTTACATGGTCATATTTTCATTATTTTCAATGCAAATATGTAAGTGTGATATATGGTTAGAATGGTTATTAAGTACCTTATTTAAAAAGCATTTAAGTAGACATTTATGTAAAAACTGGAGAGGTACACACAGTATCAAATATCCTAACCTTATTAGAAACTTTAAATAGACTTTTGACAGTTAGCGATGTCTGCCGATGTCGTAATTTTGATACCATCACATAGAGCAGCGAATCTGCACCCTTTTAAATGGGACGAAAAATACCTGATGGGGAGGGAAATTTTCGGATGACAGCGTTTATGCGCCTAGGCATGCTTCTAATTAAATTTTGTATAAAATCTTGAGGAATTTGCTCCCATTCTGTGATAACTGCATATTCAAGTTCCCTCAGGTTTCTAAGTGCAGGTATATGACGTTTCACATTTTTCTTAAGGTGATCCCATACATGTTCTATCGGATTCAGATCCGGGCTTTTTGGTGGCCATTGCATAATCGGTATATCAACTTGATTAAGATAATCGAGCACCTCCCTAGCCACGTGAGGTCGAGCGTTGTCTCGCATAAACAGGAAATTGGGCCCCACAAAATGACCGAAAGGCATCACATGTTCTATTACAATATTCTCAAGATAGTAGTCAGCATTCATGGATCTCGTACGGATAGAAACTAACTCTGTGCGAGCATCAAAGCAGATGCTACCCCAGAACATAACAGAGCCACCGCCGAATGGAATCCTTGCAGAGATATTGCAAGGAGCAAACCTTTCTCCTGGTCTTCGCCATACTCGCTCACGACCATCTGGATGTTTTAGACTAACCCTAGTTTCATCTATGAAGAAAAACTTGATTCCAATCATCCACAGACCAGTTTTCGTGATTTCGAACAAAACGTAACCTGGCAACTCTGTTCTCTCTAGTAAGCAAGGGCGCAGTGGCTGGTCTCCTACGGTTTAATCCAGCTTCATTTTCTAACTGTTTTAGAAGAAATTGTGACATTGCGAACAGTTTCGAGTCCGTTTCTTATTATAGAACTAGTGACAGTCCTGTTTCTTAAAGCATATTGTCTTAGAAAACGTTCATCTAGAGCGCTAGTGCATCGTTTTCGCCCTTACCCTACCCTTCTAGAATAAGTTCCTACTTCACTCAAGCGTCTTATCATATGACTTATTGCGGAACGATGTTTGCCTAACAAATTGGCAACATAACTCTGACAATATCCCTCGTCCAATAAAACTGAGGCTCGCACTACCTCGTGTTCAGTTAAATTCCTTGCTCGATTCATTTTTCTAATTCTTCGGGGTCAAAAATAAAACAGTCTACCACAAAAACGTATTACTTTGAAAAAGGGAACAATTTATAAGCTTACTTTTAAAGAAAATCTATCGCATTATTACAGAAAATTGTTTATCTTCTAAAAAATTCTTTAAAACTGTAAATCTAAACGAATTGTTTTGATTTCTGTCATGAACAACGAAACAAAATATGCATAGCCTACTATTCAAATACTCGATAAACTTTAAAACTGACATAAGAAAAAGATAATTTAATTTTCAGATTGTTGCGTTAATTTTGTCCAGGAGTTTATATGAATATTTTTTTAGATTCAGAAGAGGTTTTAAGCAGTTTTTCTCATGCCTACCATTTGTCCATGTCAGTCCAGGAGCGTTAACAAGGAGAGAGGTTTTGACTAGCAAACGAAGATCGTACTCAGGATCACCAGATCATAATAGGATAATAAGAAACGGTAAGTTTTTTGGATTACTCTAGGCTAAGATAAAATCGCTTCGCCCCTAATTTTTATCGATAATATTTTTTCTTACAGTAAAAATGTCCACAGATTTGATTGATGCACCACATATTGTTTACCCGTCTTTTCGCTCGGTTTCTAATGTATTTTATTATTATTACTCTTTTAATCTTAAATCTAAATTATCACCTACGTTACTATTCCTCTCAAATTACGTAGACAAGTTTAATATTGTGTAGGGAAGCATCGTTTTTGCTTTTTATTTAATCTATAGTTATTCCAAATAGTAAAACACACACACACACACACACACACACACACACACACACACACACACACACACACATACACTCATACACACATACAAGATGTCACCTGCTTTTTATTGTATATACCTAATATAAAATGGGACAATATATCGGGTCTTCCATTAAGGACTTGACAACTTATTTTTGAAATAAAACGCAACCCATTTGAGACATTTCGAAAATTTTACTATCGGCTTGAAGTACAATCAAAACATTTATGTATGGGATTCGACTTCATTCATATGTCCACCACGGGCACGTTTGCAGCGGTCGATTCGTTGAAACCCAATTTTCGGTGACTCGGCCATACATTTCGACGGAAACGGCCGCTATCTCTCTTTCAATATTGGCTCTGAGCTCCTCTAACGACGCAGGCTTGTTAGCATAGACCAATAATTTAACGTACTCCCATAAAAAGAAGTCTAGAGGTGTTAAATCACACGATCTAGGCGGCCATTCGACGGGACCATTTCTCGATATAACACGTTCACCAAATTTAGATTGCAGTAAATCGATTGTTACACCCGCTGTTTGGCTTGTGGCGCCGTCTTGTTGAAACCACATATCATTAATGTCTAGCCCATGCAATTGATCAAAGAAATAACGTTGCAACATGCCTCTGTAGCGATCTCCATTGACTGGAACGTGACGGTTATTTTCATCAACGAAAAAGAACGGCCCAATGACACCACCGGCATGAAAACCGCACCAAGCAGTAATTTTTTGTGGATGGAAGCACATGAGGGTTTTCACCTGACCAATAACGCATATTCTGTTTGTTGATGATTTTGCGATGAAATTGGTCATCTTCTTCCAACATTTCTAGAGCCCAATTCGAGAACGTACGTCGCTTCATATGATCGAGTGGCTTTAGTTCTTGAGTTAACTTAACTTATAAGGGTGCAGGCCAAGATCCTTTCGCAAAATTGGCCATAGTGTGGTCTGAGCGATACCCAATTCTTGAGAACGCCGTGAAATCGACTGTTTTGGTTCGTTTGAGATGGACGCTTGAACGGCAGCAATATTCTGGCCACTTCGACCAACCCGTTGTCTCACTGGCACGGGAACATCCAGCAGCGAATATGTTAACTCAAATTTTTTCACTAGACTATGAATTGCTTGTCTACTGGGACGAGAATTACGACCAAAAATTGGCGTTAACGCTCTTAAAGTTGCAGTCACCGACTCCAAATTTTGGTAGTAAATCTTAATTATTTGTAAACGTTGTTCGTTCGTGTACTTCAACATGATGAAAATGTGACTTTACTGAATGTTTTGGCGTTGACAGTTCGGTGATTGGCTTAAGGGTGCGTTCACAGGCAAATTTCAAAGTTGTCAAGTCCCAAATGGAAGACCCTTTACAAGCAAGTTTGCATAATAAAGAAAAATATTGCAGTCTCATTTGGGGTTTTAGAATAACCATACAAGGGTGGATTAATAAGTTTGGAAAATCTGTACGAAATATTAGGAAAGTTTGTTAAGCGGCCTTACTGGTGGTAAGCGTGAGACTTGTAACGAAGTTTCGTGATGGGTGCTGCCTTTGTTGACTCCTGCAGACGAGACGAAGATTAGCAAAAATGTGCTCCTTCACCAGGACAATTCACCTGCTTACACGTCGGTCGTAGCAATGGCAAAAGTACACGAGCTGAGCTTCGATATACCAGGTGTACAAGTATGAAATGCGGATTTCAGACAACAGATCGTGCACCAATGCAGTTTGTGCTGTAAAGAGTTGACACTGCGCCATTTTGTTGTGTCATCAACAAGAGTCAGACGCGCACGAGTGATAAATTGGAAAAGTGTGTGCATAGTGTTGTGTTGTTGTGTTCAATATGTCGAAATTTATACCGAACAAAGAGCATTCGCGAAGAGCATTAATTTTTTGTTTTCATTTAAAGAAAACTGCTGTTGAATCATACCGATTACTTCGAGAAGCTTATGGTGAACATGCTCCATCACAAGATAGGTGTGAACGATGGTTTCGGCGTTTCAAAAGTGGTGACTTCGATGTTGCAGACAAGGAACGCATTTCATACTTGTACACCTGGTAGTTTCCTACCCACCCTATTCCTCACATTTGGCCTCAAGTATTTTTTTGGTTTTCTAACCTCCAAAATTGGCACGACGGAAGAGATTTTCATCGAATACGAGTAATATGCAGAAATCTTTTTTATGAAGAAAGAAAAATTTAGAATCTTGCTGGATCAAATGTAATAAGCTCAATGAAGATTATGTCGAGAAATACATTTTTTTTTTCAAAAAAATATTATTTACCTTGTTTTTACAACGCTTCTTAATCCGCCCTCGAAGAAAAAATTTTTTTCAATCGCGCAGATAAGCAATGTACATGAAAGTAGTTTTAAATATTTTGTGATTAATGTCTCACCACAAGCTCCCATTTCCTTTTTAAAAATATGAGTTGGTAATAATAACACAAACCGACAAAATTTGGTCAAACCTTTTACCCAGAAAATACTTTTCCGAAGGTTTTTGAAGCGCTGAATTCGAATCCGAGGTCAGAATTTCTCTGATGGCTCCGGTCTTTGAGATACTCGTATTCTAATCTAAAAGTGCGAAAATCACGGTTTTTTGACATATTTGAGGTTATGTTACATCGAAAGGTAATTTTTTTTATCAAACCACTAATTAGATCCGACAGAACTACTCTTCCTATTCAACATGCATTAAGATTTGTCCGGATATCTTTTTTTCATCTTTTAAACATCGTATGTTGAAATGAAATATTTCGACTTATTTCTCGATTTTTGGAAAATGAAAATACAGTTCTTCGACGCATTAACTTTTGTAACGATTGTTAATTTATGGTGAAGGATGTTTCAAATTAGACTTATTTTGAGTTTAATAAACAAATAGAAAAGTTAATGCGTCGAAGAATTGTATTTATTCGATGCCTCTCATTTTCCAATAATCGAGAAATAAGTCTAACTACTTAAATTCAACTAAGTTGGGAATGTGGAATCTTTGGCACTACTCAGTATATATCACCACTACACCAAACACTTTATTTTTGCACTCGACGCGCGTTTCTCTAACCATGTTAACTTCATCAGGAGCGATGATTGACTAAAGCTAAACTACAAATCTACCCTATTTATAGTTAGCCTAACCCTTGAATTACTCAAGCGAAACTAATGACATAGGCAAGGCCATCAGTTCCGGTCAAGTAACCAGTAGAGGGGACTATAAGGAATAGGCCCTCTGTCTACTTTTACATTTTACATTTTATGATTTCCATACTTTCGTATGCGTTCAACAATCTCCTATCAGATACATTTTTTATTAATCTTAGATTATCTAATGTTACAGTATAATCAGCTTCAAGGGCATGTATGGTATAGGTATGTGGATGATATTTTCGCGATTTTTGATACAAAGAAAGCAAATATTGAAGATTTTGTTTCTAAATAAATAGCCAGTATGATTCCATAAATTGACTTACAAAGTTGAGAACAAAGGACAATTGCCTTTTCTAGATATTTTAATTATTAAAAATAATAATAGATTAGAATTTGATATCTATAGGAAGGACACAGTAACAGATAGATATATTCCTAATGATTCATTTCATTGCAAACAACATAAATTAGCCCCATTACATTTTTTAGTTCATCGTTTGGTCACTTTCCCTCTGAATAGAGTAAACTTTAATAAAGAAAGGAATCGTATTAGAAATATAACTAGAGTTAATGGTTAGGACGATGACTTAGTAAATAAGCTAATAAATAGACATACGTTTAGGTTTAATATTCAGAATTTCACCTTTTTTTACACGCGAAGAAAATAACACCAAGTATGTCTCCATACCATATAATCAGAAATATAGCAAGGGACTCAATAAGGTATTTAATAAGGTAGGCCTCACCTTAGTCTATAAGTCATCAGATAATCTGAGGAATATCTTAAGAAATCCCAAAGATAAGATTCCTAATTGTGAGAAAAGTGGAATCTATGAAATTAGTTGTAATGATTGTAACAAAAAGTATGTTGGGCAAACTAAAAGGTCAACGAAAACACGATTTAAAGAACACTTAGCACACTTAAAATACAGTAGAACAGAAAATTCTAGCATTGCCGAACATGCCCTTGAAGCTGATCATACTGTATCATTAGATATTCTAAGATTAATAAAAAATGTATCTGATAGGGATTGTTGAACGCATACGAAAGTATGGAAAATGTAAAAGTAGTTTAAATAAAGACAGAGGGCCTATTCCTTATAGTCCCCTCTACTGGTTACTTGACCGGAACTGATGGCCTTGCCTATGTCATTAGTTCGGCTTGAGTAATTCAAGGGTTAGGCTAAGTATAAATAGGGTAGATTTGTAGTTTAGCTTTAGTCAATCATCGCTCCTGATGAAGCTAACATGGTTGGCGAAACGCGCGTCGAGTGCAAAAATAAAGTGTTTGGTGTAGTGGTGATATATACTGAGTAGTACTTAAATTCAACATACGATTTCTCAAAGATAAAAAAAGATATCCAGATTAATCCAAATGCGTTTTGAAGAGGAAGAGTGGTTCTTTCGGACCCCATTAATGGTTTCATAAGAAAAAATACCTTTCGATGTAACATAACCTCAAATATCTCGGAAAACGAAGCCATCAAAGAAATTCTTACCTCGGATTCGAAATTAGCGCGTCAAAAACCTTCGGAAAAGTATATTCTGGTTTTTGGGTAACAAATTTGTCGGCCTGTGTAAATATTTAGTGTTAGAAAGAAACAAGAAAAATATTGACACTAAAAACACCTCAAATTCTATGTTACTATATAAGAAGATTAAGCTACATATGTATCGGAAAGATCCGAAAAGTAACAGAAAACGTATTTTTGTTAGTAAAAAAATATATGAAAATAACAAATATATGAATTGTTTCTATCATAATATTACCTTACCTATTTTATATTAGAAGAGCAACAGTAAAGCTTGTTTTATTTAAAAGGGCAACAGTATGGCTTGTTTTATTATTTTGTACTCTTGACTCTGCAATTATAGATTTTCTACAATACATGAAGTTTAGAAACGTAGGTGACAGTACAAGAATTCATATTTTTTTTCCAATTTAACACAACACGGTATTTGATTTTTCATAATTTATTTAAAAAATTAAAATTTCTACTCTTTATGATTTGCTTAATATTTCTCTTTTTCTAAAACTTTATAGGTTTTAATCAGAAAAACGGCAACGTTCCAAGTAATAATAAGTGGACACAACGATTCAATCATCGCCATTCTGACAGTCAAATTTGTATGTATAAGAATTTAATGTGGCATGCAAACATACCCAAATTTTTTTTCTATTATCAGTGGGCTCATTTCCACATTAGGATCAGGCAAAAGATTCACGTGTAGTTTTTAATTCAAATATCATAGAATTTTTTCAGTAACCATTCAAATAAAAGTTATCTAGAAATATATTTTCCGCTATTATCTTAGTATTAGGTTAGTTTCCAAGCAACAGTTTAATTATATATATATATATATATATATATATATATATATATATATATATATATATATATATATATATATATATATATCTATATCTATATCTATATCAATCGGTTTTATAACGTCTTCCGATGCCTAATTTCCACTCCTCTCGGTTTCTCCATCCCTCCTCCTCCAGGTCTCTCTCTAGTACTTCCTTGTTGATTCCTGCTCTCCAGCTTTGGCGTGGTCTTCCTCGCTTTCTTCTTCCATGAGGGTTCCAATTTAAGATCTTTTTAGGTAGTCGGTCTTGTGACATTCTCTGTACATGTCCGTACCATACCAACTGTTGGGTTCTGATTTCGTCCACTATATCGTGCTTTATTTCTAAGGCTCGTCTTATCATGGCATTTGGATTTTCTGGCTGCTGGTCTCCAGAAATCCATTTTCTGTAGCTTTTGGTATTTTTTCTGTTCTTTTCTTCAATGGCCACACCTGGGAGCTGTAAGTTATTATACTTTTCACTATTGAGTTGTAAATTCTCTTCTTATTTTCAATGGTTATGTTTTTGTCCCATAGTATACTATTAAGCATTGCAATCGCTTTTCTTCCTTGGATAATCCTCTCGAATATTGCTTCTTCCAATGTTCCGTCCCTAGATATTCTCGTTCCCAAATACTTATAACCGGCACAGTGTTTGATGGTGTGTCCTGTGGAGAGTTTCAAAACCTGCTGTTGTCCTCCAACGCACATATACTCGGTCTTTTTAATATTGACTTCTAGGCCCCATTTTTTTTCATATTCCTCCATAAGTGTTCGTGTCATGTATTCCATATCATCGATGTCCTGAGCGACTTTTACCTGATCGTCCGCGAATGGTAACGTGTACAATGTAGTATCATCATTCAGGGTAATCCCATACTGCTGCATTTCCTTTTTCAGTTCTTCAGTGCACTCTCCAAACAGATTTTAAATAGGGTTGGGGATATACAGCAGCCCTATTTGAGACCCTTTGCGACCTGGAACCCTGTTGTTATACCATATTTGGTTTGCACTCTACTTCTTGCGTCTTGGTATAAGGATTTTACGGCTTTAATTATTTCGGTGTTTACATTACTCTGTTGTAGTGTTTCCCACAATCTCATTAGGGGCACGCTGTCATAGGCCTTTTTTAAATCAACAAACAAGACATGGACTTCCTGATCAAATGCGGCTTTCTTTTCTAGGATTTATGTCAGTGAGAAGAGATGGTCTATTGTGGATCTTCCTGCTCTAAAGCCTGCCTGCTCTTCAGCTTCTATGTCCGCGTATTCCATTTCTATTCTATTTTTAATTATTTTTTCGTATATTCTGCTAATAGATCCCCGATAGTTTATCGCAATTATTTTTATCTCCTTTCTTATGAATTGTTAATATGTATGATATTTTCCATTCCTCAGGTACTTCTGATGTGTTAATGAATCTTTGGAATAAGTTCCTCAAAGCGCTAAATAGCTTTTCAGTTCCGTATTTTACTATCTCTCCTGGGATGTTTCCTGGTCCTGGGCTCTAGCATTTTTTAGAGTTTTACATACTTCTTTAACTTCTGATGTTGTTGTCCTTATTGGGGATCCTCGTATAACTATTTTGGGTTTCCATGTTGAGTACTTTTAAACTCTGGTCTATCTTCTGTTAGCATATTTGTAAAATATTGGTTCCATTTTTCTGGTGTTATTGGTGAGAAGATTTCTCCTCCTTCCTCCTATGTAAGTGTTGAGTCTTGAGCATGTCTTTTCCCAACACTTTAATGATAATAGTTTTAATGGCATATGCTACCATGCCATTAAAACCTTATTAATATACATAGATCAAAATATAAAACAAGTCATAATTTTAGACTGCAATTTATATATAAGTTCGCTGATATGAAATCGAATTTCAGTTTTAGGACTATAAAACAATGTTCAGATGCACAAGCGAACAAATAAAAATATAAATTTAACAAAATGAGCTCACTGATTCTATTGTATATTTGTTCATATTTTGATTATTTTCGCAATTTTTCTTTTATTTTTGTAGAATTGATAATTTTAATCATCCTCAAACAAAAATTGCATGCCCCATTAAAAATCATGCTTATGTGAAATATACAATATTTTATAAAATATGTAACTATAAGGAAGGGCAAATTGTTACAAGTCATCTCATGGACAGAACCGTTACTCATATCTTCATACGTTTTCTTCTTCTTCTTCCGACTTATAGGTAGGCACTATTTCCTGTTTTCTCTGTCCCCCGCTCTATAGATCGTTGTTCCATCTCTTTCTTGGACGTCCCATTGGTCTTCCTCCATTCGGTGACTTGTCTTTTGCTATCCGTACTATCCTGTTGTTTCCCCCCTCTTCCTATGTATTGATTCTATTCCACTTTTCCTCCTCTTATCCACTGGTTGATATTTTCTATATTACATATGCCTCTTATGTCTTCACTCCGTTCTTTATTCCTCAGTATTTTGCTTGTACATTTGCTAAGTATTCTCATTTTAGTTGATTCCAGCATCCTCTGTATTATACTTGTATCGGATCTTGTCATTACTGGTCGTATTACGCTCTTGTATATTCTTGTATTGGTCTCAGCGAAAAGGAATTTATTTCTAAATATGGTATCATTGAGCCATCCCGCTATGCTATTACCCTTGTTGACTTGATGTTTTACGTCTTCCTCGATTTTTCCAGTACTAGATATTTTGATGCCCAGGTAATCGACATCCATCACCTGTTCTATTGGTTTATCTTCCACCGCCACCTTGCACCTAATCGGCTCTTTTGCTATTACTATTGACAGTTGAGATTGACATATTATATTGTCTTGCTGCTATGAAGAATTAGTATAGCAGCCTTTGCAGCGTCATCTGCATAACATATAATTTTAAATTCTCTGTTATCAATTCTACATCCCTTCTTTCTTTTGACATTCTTTATAATTTCATCCATGACAATATTAAATAAAAGAAGACATAAAGAGTATCCCTGCCTCATTCCAGATTCATAGTTGATTGGTTCCGTCATTCCTTCTGCCAATCTTGCGACTAATTTATTGTCTTTATATATATTCTCGATAGTTTTGATTCGATCTAATGGGATGTGCCTGTTATATATAATAGATGAATAACGTCTTCTGTTTGCACATTGTCGAAAGCTCTTTTTAAGTCTATCAGGCACAAGTATGCTGGAATGTTGTACTCTATGGATTTTTCTTTTACCTGTCTCACAATGAATACGGTGTCGGAGCGCCCACTTCTGAATCCTTGCTTCATACGTTACACTAAATATTATTTAATGTTCAGCAAAGAAAATAATATATCGGCTTAGCTGACTAAGATCCTCAAGTAAATGCCTAGCTATTGCATCAAAAATACGAACCTCCAAAGTTATGGGTTACCGGGACGGTCATTTATAAATCACCAAACTAGGATATGCATTTTTCGCTCCATACCAGAGCTCATCAGCCAGCCTAGCAAAACAAAGTAACAGCAAGAGAGATTTAAAAAGCAGACACCTAAAATTGCCAGTAGCCAACAAACTAAATCTCATTTTCCTGATGTATTTTTTTCTTAAATTAAAAATTTTTGCGGTTTTCACACCGGATAAATAAATAAATATAAATAAATACTTTATTTAGCATTTGGCTAGTACATTTTCACTTATAAACAATGTTACATTTTGTAATTTGAATGTAAGTAAGTAACAAAATCTTCTATTAAATATCCTTAAACTACATGCGTTCTTAACATTATCGGCAGTGCAAAAAAGACGTAAATACCATCGTAAAATAAACTTTTTGGTAAGGAAGAAAATTTAGCCTTATGGATATTATAATTTTCTTTAGACCTAATGTTGTATTTATGAAAAGTTGATATTTTCTCCAAGTAAATCTTAAGGTAATTTGGTAGCATGTTAAGTTCTATTTGTAAATTAGTAATAAATTTGCCCTCTAAACACACTGCTCGGCATTAAGCCAATTTAAAGAACTTAACATGAAGTCAGTGGGAGTGTACTTATTACAACCCAAAATTATTCTCATTGCCTTATTTTCTTGTATTTGCAACCTGTGTACATCTTCCCTGGTACATGAAATGAGTAAAGAGCAACAATAATTAAAATGTGGTAAAATTATGCTCTTATAGATAAGCATTTTAACCCAATTAGACAAGGCGAAATCGGCGCCATCGTTGGAAAAAATTTTCTAATTGAATTTTTTTTCATAACCTTCTCCAGGAGATGCCCCTGAAAGAGGATCAACATGTTGCCGGGCGGTAACCTGGTCCGAATTTGTTTAAACAAATTTTTTTTAAACAAAGTCCAAAAATTGAAATTTTCGCCCCGGAACAAAAAATGTCTCTTGTGAATTTTCTCTAAAATGCGCCGTTTTCGAGATATCGGCGATTTTAGGTGCGAGAAAACGCGAAAATGGCCACTTTCACCTCCCAATATTGGGGTCAAAAATTAAAATTTTCAATGTTGCCAAGTGTCCAAATTAAAGTTTGAGATCTCCTCTACAAATTACCGTAGGAAATATTGCAATATCTTCATTTTTAAATATTGTTTTTTAACAGTTAACAAATTGCGTTCGAGCGCCCGCGGCTGCATCGAAACTGTATACATAGATATATACGCAACGCCCGTACGTAGGCGCACGGAACTGTATACGCACTGCGATGCTCTATAAAGCTTTGTTTCTTGATTTCTTATTAAAATTAATATATTTGAAAAGTATGTAAAAAATATTTATTTATTAAAGAGTAATTGTTATATCAAATTTAATTATTATAACAAATGAATATAAATAAAAATTCAATATTCGATTAGAATGGTAGAAGAATTAAAACAATTTTATGAAATATAACTTATATATATTTAATAGAATTTTCGCAAATATTTAAATTACACCCACACATGAGTATACAACTTACGTTGTTGCTTTTGCAATTACATGCATTAGTTTTACAATTTTTTGTACATTTACATTGCCTAATTAACGAATCTGGTATCGAATTTTTTAACATGAATTTGGGTAACAATTCACCTGTTTCTATAGTGTAACCAAATTCTGTTGCATCTAAATGTCGATACCGAGAATACAATGACATTTTCCATATGTACGTTTGTAGTGAAGCTCGTGAAATGTGCAATTTTAAAGCATCGGATGTACATGGAATTTTTCCAAAATTAATACCCATCCCACAAGAACGTTCTAAAATTATTTGTCTAGCATTATCTGCTGTTTCTCCAGCTTTATTCAAAATTTTCAAATACAATTTTTCTAATGCATTGAATTCCATGGCATTTAATTGTAAGCCAGTACCAAGTGGGGTTAATGCATTTTGAGTATCTAAATCAAAGACTAAATCTAAAGCTTTATTTTTAGTACCTACTTTACTAGTAGTATCACAGCCTGTAAACGCATGTAAAGCAGGCAAAACTTGACAAACTTGACTAGTTAAATATTCAGCAGCTACATTACAAGACAATAATCTTGGCTTCTGACCAACTACTTTAAAATACAATCCTGTACAACCAATTAATTTGAAAAAGCTCCAATAATGAATTGCTAATATAAAAACGTCGGTATCAACGGAATGAATTATTATTTCAGAATTATAAGGTAACATATATCGAGCATGACAAAATATCCTTATATCAGCCTCTAAGTGATTGTTTTCTAACTCAATAATTTCATGTATATTATTTCCCTGTATACAATAGCACTTTTCAATGTTACAGAATCCACCTGATATTATTAATTGTTGAGTGTGACTTAATGCAACGTAATTTACAGCATTATTAGATAAATATTGAACCAATTGAAACTTATTATTTGTATTCATCATTAAAGTTTTAATATTTTTTTGGAATTTTTGTATCACAGTTTTGAATAAATATATTCGCGCCTACGTACGGGCGTTGCGTATATATCTATGTATACAGTTTCGATGCGGCCGCGGGCGCTCGAACGCAATTTGTTAACTGTTAAAAAACAATGTTTAAAAATAAAGATATTGCAATATTTCCTACGGTAATTTGTAGAAGAGATCTCAAACTTTAATTTGGACACTTGGTAACATTGAAAATTTTAATTTTTGACCCCAATATTGGGAGGTGAAAGTGGCCATTTTCGCGTTTTTCTCGCACCTAAAATCGCCAATATCTCGAAAACGGCGCATTTTAGAGAAAATTCACAAGAGACATTTTTTGTTCAAAATGGTCCAATTTACCCTTACCTGTTCCGGGGCGAAAATTTCAATTTTTGGACTTTGTTTAAAAAAAATTTGTTTAAACAAATTCGGACCAGGTTACCGCCCGGCAACATGTTGATCCTCTTTCAGGGGCATCTCCTGGAGAAGGTTATGAAAAAAAATTCAATTAGAAAATTTTTTCCAACGATGGCGCCGATTTCGCCTTGTCTAAATGTGAAACATAAAAAGAAAGTCGATAAAAAAAACCCAATTTTTTTCTCTAGCTTTCTACACAGATAATTCAAATGTACTGAAAAGCTTAACTGTGGATCCAAGACAACACCTAAGCATTAAATTTCGTATATAAAGTTAATAGGACAATTATTAATATAAAGTTGTAGATTTAAATTGTAATAAGTCTTAAAATTTACTTTTGAACCAATTACCATACACTTTGTTTTATCTGCATTTAATTTTAGCTTATTTTGACATAGCCAGTCACATAAAATATTCAATTCATTTTTCAAAACTAGTAATTTCGTGGTAATCCTTTCCCGAGACAGAAATAAGAGTGTCGTCCGCAAACAAACCTACAAATGAATTCTGTAAAGACCTATAGAGGTCATTTATGTAAACAATAAAAAAAAAACCGGTCAAGAGCAAGTTGAACTTGCACAATTAGTGTTCCGTACGTCGATTGTTTTTAAAATAAAAAATTTTGTTAGGGTGGTATAAAATGATCAGTGACTTCACAAAACACACCCCAAATGAGTTTTCAACAAAGTTTGTTTCCAATCCTTACTGAAAACTGGTGACCTTGAAATTTTGGTTTTTTTATATACCAGATAAATTATTAAAGGTAATGATAATTTTCGTTCAATCTATACCTCGTGGAGAATATTTCAGGATTTTTTTTTCAAAATTTTTTGATGAGTACTTTTCGAGATAAGGTAGGGGACAGCGATTTTTCACGATTTTTTAAAAGTAATACGAAAAAAGTGTGCGCAAGTATTACATTATATATATATATATATATATATATATATATATATATATATATATTTTACTCGTGTTTTCACAAGCTTTCATTTGATACCACACTCGATGACCTAGTAAAAATTTTTTTTTTCACTTCCGATTTCACCCCTCAAAACGAATCCCTTAAGTCATAATTTATGTTATGGTGATATAAAATGATCAGTGACTTCACAAAAACACACCCCAAATAAGTTTTTCAACAAAATTTATTTCCAAACTTTACTGAAAATTGATGACCTTGAAATTTCTGTTTTTTTTATATACCAGATATAAATTATTATAGGTAATGCACTCGTGATAATTTTCGTTCAATCTACACCCCGTGGAGAATATTCCAGAATTTTTTCAAAATTTTTTGATAAGTACTTTCCGAGATAAGGCGGGTGGACAGCGATTTTTTAAAAAATAATACAAAGAAAAGTGCGCGCAAGTATTACATTATGTATATATTTTTTACTCGTATTTTCACAAGCTTTCATTTGACACCACGCTCGATTACTTAGTAAAAAATTTTTTTTTCACTTCCGATTTCACCCCCAAAACTAACCCCTTAAGTCAAAATTTAACTTTCAAAACTACATGGCTCTGATGAGGCTATCAATTCCTATATTACTACCAAATTTCAACTTTCTATGACAAATAGTTTCGGAGAAAATCGGGTGTGACAGACGGACAGACGGATAGACAGACGGACAGACACCGAAGTGATCTTATAAGTGTTCCGTACGGAACACTAATAAAAATAGGCCAAGCACGTTTCCCTGTAATACACCTAATACACTACTACTTTTTTCAGAAACCTTATTATGTATTTTTGTTCGGTGATGCCTGTTTTTTAAATAGTCAGTAATATATTCTAGCGCACTGTCATTTACACTATACAACTTCATTTTTTTCACCAGTATAGTCCTATTGATAGCACTGGTCAACACTAGTCATACCACACGAACTTTGATAGCTAATACTGTTTTAGCTAACTACCCTCATTATTAAACTGCAGTTGTTTTGTTTCAATTAGCCTCAGTTTTCTTATGATACGGTAATACTTATAACTAGTACTATGGCAATAAAAGCAAAGGAACGTCCGCGAAGAAATAGTCATAAAACTATTTGTCTGTGATTTCATCAAAATATTATGATTTATTAACTGCATTAACATATCGAGAAAGTGTAGTAACGATCCTAACTCTTTTTGTTACAGTCCCTGGCCAAATTATTAGACGCACTGTATTTTTTTTAGTAATTTTATGTTTCTTAAGAGTTTTTATGCAATAATGGTATATTTAAACTACAATATTATTGATTTTTATTTAAAAGAATTGTTGTAGATTACATATTTGTATTTATTTTTAAACATATGGCAACACTGTGTTGACAAAGTGATACATGAACGTAAATAAGTACAAACCTATATCAGTCGCGATCGGAATCGAGTCAGGTACGGACGTGTTTCTGTGGCTTTATGGACTGTGATTGTTTGTTTTAACAGTTTTATACTACTCAGTTATTAGTTTATTTTGTATGCAGTGTTTTAAAAAAGTAATTGGACTATTTTCATTATGGGTAGAAAAGGCGATCTTTCACCACGTAAAAAAGCTGAAGTGAAGGCCCTTGTGATTGCGAAAACATTTACAAACCGAGAAACATCATGAAGATTGGAGGTTTCTGAAGCTAGTGTACGACGTATAAAAAAGAAAATTGAGTCAGGGAAGGAATTAAGCCGGAAAAGAAAGAAAAGATGCGGTAGAAAACCAATTTTCACTCCCCTGTCAGAGAGATGTTTGAAGAAAATTTGTGTAGAAAACAGATTTGCTACCACAAAGGTAATAAAATCACAACTCCAGGATGCTAGCGTAAATGCTTCTAAGCGCACTGTTCTAAGAAAATTGAAAGAATTAGATTTTAAGGCCTGTCGCCCCGCCAGGAAGCCCAAGTTAACAGCTGCATGAAAGCAAAGCGCCTGAAGTGGGCCAAACAATGGCAAGACAAAGATGTGGACTTCTGGAGATCGGTAAGATACAGCAATTTAATCAATAATTGATACATTATTATCATTTTCAGTTAAATAAAGCAAATAAACATGGAAGTTTATATATTTTTCCTATTTTTGACAGGTCTGCTTCAGTGACGAAAGCACATTCGAAATTTTGCAGAATAAAGCTCAGTATGTGCGTCGTCGTCATGGAGAAAAGTTTCGTCCTGATTGTGTCGTCCCGACGGTTAAACATCCCGCCAAAGTGATGATTTGGTCAGTCATCAGCGGCGAGGGCACTGGACGTCTGTACGTCGTTAAAGGAATAATGAGGCAAGATCAGTACAAAGAACTATTACAAAATCGGTTGATTCCGCAGCTCAGAGAATGGTTTCCAAATGGGGAACCATTCACTTTCATGCAAGATGCATGCCACACTGCTCGGTCTGTTAAAGCTTTTTTGGCAGAAAAAAATATCCCTCTGTTGGATTGGCCCTGATATGAACCCCATTGAAAATGTGTGGGAGCTGATGAAAAGAGAAGTGGCTAAAGATGTGATTACCAACAAAACCCAGCTCCTAGAAACGATTATTCATGTGTGGAATCATCATCCTCAAATGCAGGAGACAGTACAATCTTGCATTGATAGCATGCCGCGCAGAATTAAAGCTTTGATAGCGGCTAAAGGTGGCTCAACTAAATATTGACTTTTACTAACATTAATTTCACTTTTCTTTAAAACTTAATAAACTTATGCTTTTCTAAATTAATGCTGTTTTATTTATGTCAAATAAATAGGTAATTGATTGGATAATATAAAAATAAAAAACAAATCAATTTAAAATAATAAAACGGTACAATATCACTCGGTAATTAATATTTTACATGAAATCTTGCAGTGCGTCTAATAATTTGGCTAGGGAGTGTATGTTTGTGATGAATTGACTTTCAAAAAACAAAGACGAAATTTCACAAAACTAGTCTTGGAGAGTCATCACCGGTATTTTGGTTTCGCTGTGGCCCATCAAGACAAATCCTGGGCCCCTCATATTTGTTGCATATCGTGTGTGAAGAATTTAACCGATTGGACGAAAGCGTCCCGTCATATGCCGTTTGCTGTACCCATGATTTGGACCGAACCAAGAGATCACATTTCGGGCTGCTATTTTTGACTTACTGGCGTAAATGGTATAAATTTCAAGAAAAAAACACAGAGTTATTTACCCTAATTTACCTTCAGTCATGAGACCAGTCCCTCATAGTGAAAATTTGCCTATACCAGTTGCATCTGCGTCAGTTGAGATTGACGATGCACAATCCTCCATTTCAAGCCAATGTGTTGATGAGGACGATGACTCTGAGTTTAAAGAAATTCTAACCAAGCCACACTTGATAGCTCAAGGAGACCTAAATGATTTGGTTCGCGATTTAACCCATTTATGCCCAGAATTATTTTTTCTTTAAATCTTTATAAATCTCACTTATTTTAGTAAAATGACATATAAATAGACTAAGTAACTGTAAAATAATAAGTTTGAATCAGGAGATTTGATGTTTTGATGTGGGTCGTTTTTGACCCACTTGGGCAAATAGGGTACTATGATCAAATGTATAGTGAAAAACATAAATACTTGTAGGGTGTTGTTATTTTTATCTCCATAAAATCATAAGCCTTTAAATAATAACAAATTTGGTTACAATATTCAAATAGTTTTTTTTTATGAAAATCTACAAAACATTTGTCATGTAAAGCAACTTCACACCGGTCACAAGCTTTAGTGATTTTGTTCTTGCAATGAGCACACCTTCGTCGTGTCTGACTACTCAAAATCAGATGCTGGCCATGTCTACGAGCGGCCGGACTAACAAGTGTAAGCTTTGGGCCAGTAGCTAAGGGGGGTTTTCCATATTTTTGAAGTACTGATAATACAACTAATCTGCGAAATTCCAAATTGTCAATTTTTTTTCCAAATTTTCGAGCCAGTATCCAAGCATTATTCATACATACATCAAACGTCCAAAACAAAATAGGAATATACCATTTCTTTCCACGAAAGCCTATTCGATAGTTTGCCACATTATTGTCCATTTGGTCAACACCACCCATGAACTTGTTGTAACAATGTATCACGTTTGGCTGGGGGATTTCAACTTTTTTTTTTCTCTTTTGCAGAATATCTAGCAGCTTGGCGGATAGGTTCTACGCCAAATTCATTTGATAAAATTGTGACCACACTGTTATCCTTCCAACGGACACAAACAATATTATTTTCTTTGTCAATGGCATTATCAAATACGCCCCTTTCCCTTTTTTTCATTTGGAAAGATTGTTGAAGTGGACATTTATCGGTACGGTTTTCTCGCACTGTACCCGTTGCACCAAAACCCATTTCTCCCAACTTACTGATAAGAGTAGTGCTTGTAAAGAAATTGTCGAAGAATAATGAACACTCAAAATCAGGAAAATTAGTTTGTAATAATTTCGCAAAATTCGTTACTACAGATTCGCCTAGTCCAAGTTTTTCGTCAGTCTGTTGAGATTTTCGTCCTTGATACACGTCGAAATTGACACAATAGCCTGACGGAGTTGCTAAAACCCATGCTTTGTAACCGAAACGGATTGGCTTTCCTCTGATAAACTGTTTACATCCGTTTCGGCCAAAATACGGAATCATGGATTCGTCGATAGACACACAAGAAGTTAGAGGGGTATATCTGATGAAATTTTCGTTCATTTTTTCAATCAAAGGTCGTAGCATTTTATCATTCTGTGCTAAGTTGTTGTTATCAGCTGCGTGCAAAAATCTAAATATTTCTTCAAACCGATTTCTTCTCATAGAGTTATAAACCAAAACATTTCGGGCGTCATCTCGTCCTTCCCAAAACATGCGACGTCTGGGAACGGGAACGTATCCACTCACATAAAGAATAGCAATAAAAACCAGCATGTCGTCATTGCCAATTTCTAATCTACAATTTTTACTGCGAGCATATAAGACGGTATGTTTTACAAGAAGTTCCAATATTTCCGGATTCAGGAAGAGCTTTATAAAATCCAGAGGTTCGCATTCATCGCCTAATGTCAACACAGGTAAAAGTTCGATATTTGACTGTTTTGTTTTACCTCTATTCAAATCACCTATTACCCATTGTCGATTCTTCCGTGACTTGTTTTGCCTTCCAGCAGATTCTGTTATGTTACTGTCATCATCGTAATTGCTGGCTTCTTCTGTATTGGTTTCCGCTGGCGCTTGAAGCTGCTTTGAGTTTAATCTGTTGGGATCATTACAGTCTTCATCCCCTGAGTCTTCATTACTTTCAAACCCATTATCATCTGGGGGAGTTATATAGATTGCATCTGGAATAGGATCATCATCGGTTAGTTTTTCTATTTCGTCTAACAACTCAGCCGTCGTCAATGGTTTCGTCCTAAAAATAAGAAAATGTATAGAACATATCTGCCCAACGGGTCAAAAACGACCCAAGCAACTTTTCATGCATTTATTTTACAAATAAAAAAACCTAACCTCCAAAGAAATATTACTTCGCATAATCTGAAATCAGTACAATAACTAATTTGAAAAACCACACAATAAGTAGTCAAATAAGCCACTTACCAGTACGATTTTCTTTCCATGTCACGCTGCAATAATTTATCATTTTTTTTTTCACGAATACTAAAAAAACGAATTCTTAGCACGTTCTGCAATATAGTGCTAATGATGTTTATTCTTTCAACAACTGAATGCAACGATAGGTAACACTTTACACATGCACGTGTATAGGTAGTTGTATAATTAAAGTAGTGGGTCGTTTTTGACCCGTTGGGCATAAATGGGTTAAATTTGTCAAAAAAGCAGTCAGAACTATTAGGATCTCGATTAAAAGGATGGAATTTGCTACATCATGAAACTAAAATCAGCTATTTTCGAAATTGTGATCAACACTTCAGATCATACTTTTCTCAAGATGGGTGTATTGTAATGATATAAATGGGATTATGAAGATTTTGGAAATCGATTTTGATCCCTCTCAGTGGCGTTTATTCATTGACTCTTCTAAAACAAGTCTAAAAGCAGTGTTACTGCATAACGGAAATATACTTCCTTCTGTTCCTCTGGCCCATGCTGCTAATATGAAAGAAACTTATGAAAACATGAAGTTATTACTTGAAAAAATCAAGTACAGTACATATTCTTTCAAAATCTGTGGCGATTTAAAAGTTGTTGCCCTATTACTCGGACTTCAGCTGGCTTATACTAAATTCTGCTGCTTTTCATGTGAATGGGACAGTCGAGACAGAACAAACCACTATCATAAAAAAATATGGCCTACGCGTGCATCTTTAGTTCCTGGACAAAAAAATGTGAAGTATTTACCCCTTGTAGAGCCATCTGAAGTACTTCTTCCACCATTGCATATCAAATTAGGCCTGATCAAAAATTTTTTAAAGGCAATGGATCGCAATGGGAGTTGCTTTTTGTATCTAAAAGAAAAATTTCCCAAAATAAGTGATGCAAAGATAAAAGAGGGTATTTTCGTAGGACCTCAAATCAGGGAGTTAATAAAAGATCCGATATTCGAAGAAAAATTGAGCGATTTAGAAAAACTAGCTTGTTGTTGCAAATTTTTTGGGTAACGTTAAGACTGAGAGCTACAGAGAGTTGGTTAGCGAGCTATTGTTGGCTTATCAAGCATTGACTTGCAACATGTCACTCAAGATTCATTTTTTAGATTCACACCTGGATTTTTTTCCTCAGAATTTGGGGCTGTGAGCGATGAGCACGGAGAAAGGTTCCATCAGGTCATTTCTAAGATGGAAAAACGTTACCAGGGCAAATGGAACCCAAATACGTTGGCAGATTACTGCTGGACAATCAAAAGGGACCAACAAGGATCTAAATTTGCTAGAAAATCTTAGATCGTAACTTCATAATAAAACTTTTTTACATTTTTGGTTTAGGAGGTCATTGGTTTTTGAAATATTTTAAATTACTTAAGAGAATAAAATTCTTGGCTAACAGATTTTTTTTAATGTTTGTTTTTACTACCAACCATTAAAGTAAAAAATATCATAAAAGCCCATGTGGCACGACAAAGTTACAATTTTGTTTACCAGTGTAGTCTAGCCCGTTGATGCCGCTGAGTTTTTTTTCCCCGGATGACGCTGAGTTTTTTTTCCCCGGATGACGCTGAGTTTTTTTTTACTGGCAGTTGTAGGTGTAGGCTTTTTAAATTTATCCTGCTGTTACTGCATTTGCGATTTGCGTCTTTACCTAGGCTTACTGACGAACTCTGTCCGTAACTTTGAACGTCTATACTTTTGATGCAAAAGCAAAGCACTTTGTTACATATTTTTCCCCGATGATAAATATTTTCTTTATTATTTATTATGTTTAAAAAATAATTAAAATGTCCAGATGTCCAGATATTCGGTTGTTAACTAACTTGCCACACACTCTAAAATATTTTTGTCCACAACACCAAAAATATTAATATGATATCATAATATGATTTTTCTTGACATTCCGACATATTTTCATGACGATATAAAACATATATGCATCTAATACAGTAAAATTTATCTTTTTTCGTGCTGTCTTCTATTACATACGTAATTTAAAGAAAAAGAAGAGGAAAAAACGCAATATGGAGTTCTGTTATCGATTCTACATCCCTTCTTTCTTTTGACATTCTTTATAATTTCATCCATGACAATATTTAATAAAAGACGACTTAAAGTGTATCCCTGCCTGATTCCAGATTCATAGTTGATTGGTTCCGTCATTCCTTCTGCCAATCTTGCGAGTAAGTTATTGTCTTTATATATATTCTCGATAGTTTTGATTCGATCTAAAGGGATGTGCCTGTTATATAATAGATGAATAACGTCTTCTGTTTGCACATTGTCGAAAGCTTTTTTTAAGTCTATCAGGCACAAGTATGCTGGAATGTTGTACTCTATGGATTTTTCTTTTACCTGTCTCACAATGAATACGGTATCGGAGCCTGAGCGCCCACTTCTAAATTCTTGCTTCATACGTTACACCAAATATTATTTAATGTACAGCAAAGAAAATAATATATCGGCTTAGCTGACTAAGATCCTCAAGTAAGTGCGTAGCTATTGCATCAAAAATACGAACCTCCAAAGTTATGGGTTACCGGGACGGTCATTTGTAAATCACCAAACTAGGATATGCATTTTTCGCTCCATACCAGAGCTCATCAGCCAGCCTAGCAAAACAAAGTAACAGCAAGAGTGATTTAAAAAGCAGACACCTAAAATTGCCACTTGCCAACAAACTAAATCTCATTTTCCCGGTATATTTTTTTCTTAAATTAAAAATTTTTGCGGTTTTCACACCGGATAAATAAATAAATTTAAATAAATACTTTATTTAGCACTTGGCCAGTACATTTTCACATATAAACAATGTTACATTTTGTAATTTGAATGTAAGTAAGTAACAAAATCTTCTATTAAATATCCTTAAACTACATGCGTTCTTAACATTATCGGGCAGTGCATAAAAAGACGTAAATACCATCGTAAAATAAACTTTTTGGTAAGGAAGAAAATTTGGTCTTATGGATATTATAATTTTCTTAAGACCTAATGCTGTATTTATGAAAACTTCATCTTTTCTCCAAGTAAATCTTAACGTAATTTGGAAGGATGTTGTGTTCTATTTTGTAAATTAGTAATAAATTTGCCCTCTGAACACACTGCTCGACATTAAGCCAATTTAAAGAACTTAACATGAAGTCAATGGGAGTGTACTTATTACAACCCAAAATGATTCTCATTGCTTTATTTTGTTGTATCTGCAACCTGTATATATCTTCCCTGGTACATGAAATGAGTAAAGAGCAAGCGTTTTTTTTTTACTGGCAGTTTTAGGTGTATGCTTTTTAAATTTCTCCTGCTGTTACTGCATTTGCGATTTGCATCTTTACCTAGGCGTGCTGATAAACTTTGTCCGTAACTTTGAACGTCTATACTCTTAATGCAAAAGCAAAGCACTTACCTGAGAGTCCTAGTCGCTCAGCCGTTATATTTTTTCCGTAATGAAAGACAATTTGTCAAAATTTCCACTTTTTATTACAAAATTGCATATATTTTTCCTTTGTTGCATATTTTTCGCCGAAGATAAATATTTTCTTTATTACTTATTATATTGAAAAAATAATTAAAATGTCCATATGGGGGTCTATAAATGCACAATATAACTATCTTTTTATATTCGGTTGTTAATTAACTTGCCACACCCTTTAAAATATTGTTTTTTTTTTTAAATTTTAGTCCACACACACCAAGAATATTAATATGATGTCATAATATGATTTTTCTTGACATTCCGACATATTTTCATGACGATATAAAACATATATGGATCTAATACAGTAAAATTTATCTTTTTTCGTGCTGTCTTTTATTACATACATAATTTAAAGAAAAAGAGAGGAAGAAGAAAAAAAAAAAAACGCAATATGGAGTTCTGTCCACATAAGCAATAATTCATAACCTAAATTGTAGATGAGATAAGACTGCTGGCATAGCAGGGAAATAAAATTTACTTGATATATATGCATCTTTTCCAGAAAATCTATGCTTTTTCCCAAAAAAATTTATTGCAATACTCCGATAGTATAAATCTTAACGTAGGTCTTCGACAGACAGAAAGAAGTATATTCATGATTTATTGATTTCTAAATATTTAATACATGCAACTTGTCTGCTCACATACAAACTGAAAAAGAAAATGTTATTCTTAATACCTTGTAAAAATTTCTATATTGCTTTTTCAAGCGCGATAAAGTAAAAGATACTTTCATATTTTAATTTAATGCTATTTTTTTCTTTCCTTACTAAAAGAACTTGTATTCGTGAAAAAATCACACTTTTCTTCACGTTCTAGGGTTCCCAGATCACAAAAACATCGTCTTTGATTGTATTAGCCGATACTTCTTGGAAATCCATTATAATGAAAATATAGAAACCACTTAACAATTGTTTCAAACAGACAGTGTCTTCTTCGGAAGCGTATTAAGCATATCAAACTATTTTAAATGGTTATGTAAGTAATATAATTTATACCTGTTTTGGGTTAATGATTTTATTAAATTCTGTACAGTTATGCTGTAGAATTTGTGGTTTTTAAGTTAGAATGAGTTTAGTGAGACCAAGTGCAGCGTTTTTGAAAAAATGGCGAAAATTGAACAACGTGCGGTCATCGAGTACCTGTTTAAAAAAAGATTAACACCATAGGAGATCCACGATGATATGAAAACAGCACTAGGGGAATCTGCTCGATCATATACCACTGTGAAAAAATAGGTTGCAAAATTTAAACGTGGACGAGAGTGCATCGAAGATCACCCGCTCTTGTGGTGTGTCTGAAAAGTTCTGTTTGTGGCTCTCATGTTTCCTCAGAGAGCGTTCTTTACTAGTGGTGGTCGACGGATTTCTTTCTGACACCTTCACTATCAACGCCAGTGTGCCCCAAGGCTCCATACTGTCTCCTACTCTCTTTCTCATTTACATTAACGATCTGCTGGAATAGACCGGGAATCCAATCTACAGCTTTGCAGATGACAGTACGCTTGTCTCTTCGTTCACTTTGAATGCTCGGACATCGGCTGCACAGGTGAATATCCGCAGACAGCAGGAGATTGTTCAAGTTAACAAAGACCTGGAAGAAATTCTATCTTGGGGTGACAGTAACCAAGTGGAATTTAACGATACAAAAACCCAGGAGGCAGTTTTTACTAAAAAAGTTAACGTTGCTGAACCCGACGTAGTTATGTCGGGGCACTCCATTCCCCTAGCATCGTCGCTCAATTTGTTGGGCGTTAGTTTGGGAGCAAATATGTCCTGGCATGAACATGTTGCAGGCATAGCAAGGAGAGCCTCTCAAAAATTGGGAATATTATTTCGAATCAGAAAGCTTTACACTCCACAGTAACAACTGTTACTTCTTTACAAAGCTCAAATTCGACCAACTATGGAATACTGCTCCCATGTTTGGGGCTCCGCTCCCAAACATACACTGCATTTGTTGGATTCTATTCAGAGAAGAGCTGTTCGTCTGATTAGAGACCCGGAACTGACCAGCGGCCTTGACTCGCTGGAACATCGAAGAACAGTTGGCGACTTGAGCCTATTCTACAAATATTTTCATGGAAAATGTTCGAAGGATGTGGCCCGTTTAATTCCTCCCAGAGCAGTGCATGTTAGAAATACACGTCGCGCTGATACTTCACATCCGTATGAGGTTCAGCTTGTTACTCCTCGTACAACGCTCTTCAAGCAGTCTTTTATATGGAGAACATCATCCCTTTACAATTTACAGCGATTCAAGAACAGCGTGAATCCGCACACGTATCGCTCTTGTAGCGCTTTAGGGACTTCCCTGCAGCACGTGTGCTAGACCCATAAAAAAAAACTTCGGTGTCTGTCCGTCTGTCTGTGCATTACCTTTAATAATTTATCTGGTATATATAAAAAAACAAATATTTCAAGGTCATAAATTTTCAGTAAAGATTGGAAACAAACTTTGTTGAAAAACTCATTTGGAGTGTGTTTGTGAAGTCACTGATCATTTTGTACCACTGTAACAACATTTTTAGTGTTCCGTATGGAACACTTATAAGATCACTTCGGTGTCTGTCTGTCTGTCTGTCTGTCACACCCGATTTTCTCCGAAACTATTTGACATAGAAAGGTGAAATTTGGTAATAATATAGGAATTGAGGGCCTCATTAGAGCTATGTAGTTTTGAGAATTAAATTTTGACTTAAGGGGTTAGTTTTGGGGGGTGAAGTCGGAAGTGAAAAAAAAATTTTTTTACTAGGTCATCGAGTGTGGTGTCAAATGAAAGCTTGTGAAAACACGAGTGAAAAATATATATATAATATTATACTTTTCTTTGTATTATTTTTAAAAATTCGCGAAAAATCGCTGTCCCGGGCCTTATCTCGAAAAGTACTTATCAAAAAATTTCGAAAAAAATTCTGGAATATTCTCCACGGGGTGTAGATTGAACGAAAATTATCACGAGTGCATTACCTTTAATAATTTATATGGTATATAAAAAAACAAAAATTTCAAGGTCATCAGATTTCAGTAAAGATTGGAAACAAACTTTGTTGAAAACTCATTTGTGGTGTGTTTTGTGAAGTCACTGATCATTTTATACCACCGTAACATAAATTTTGACTTGAGGGGTTCGTTTCAAGGGATGAAATCGAAAGTGAAAAAAAATTTTTTTTACTAGGTCATCGAGTGTGGTGTCAAATGAAAGCTTGTGAAAACACGAGCAAAAAATATATATATAATGTAATACTTGCGCACACTTTTCTTCGTATTACTTTTAAAAAATCGTTCTCTCCTACCTTATCTCGAAAAATACTGATCAAAAAATTTTGAAAAAATTCTGGAATATTCTCCACGGGGTATATAATTTATTTGGTATATAAAAAAAAAACAAAATTTCAAGATCACCAGTTTTCAGTAAAGATTGGAAACAAACTTTGTTGAAAACTCATTTGGGGTATGTTTTGTGAAGTCACTGATCATTTTATACCACCCTAACAAAAATTTTAATTTTAAAAACAATCAACGTACGGAACACTAATTGTGCAAGTTCAACTTGCACTTGACCGGTTTTTTATTTTAAAAGCAATCAACGTACGGAACACTAACTGTGCAAGTTCAACTTGCACTTGACCGGTTATTTTTGATATAGACAAATCGAAGAAATTGATCGAATTATTGGTTTCCAGTTCTAGCGTAAATTTATTATTGGGATGTAAATTTTTTAAGAAATTAAGGAAGATAGTTAGTTGTCTATCCGTTCCAGTAAAACAAGAAATGATGTCATCAACATATCTATACCAATAAATCAAATTTTTACTAGTTACATTTTGATACATTATATTTAAAATAGTTTAGTTAATCTTAGTTCACTTCTGAAGAAGACACTGTGTGTTTGAAACAATTGTTAAGTTGTTAAAATAAATAAATTGGAAATTGAAACTAGAGAAAACTATATTTTTATTAAAAACATCGTCACTTATTTTCGTCAGTCTGTCATTCTGTTGGCACGATAACTCTCGAACGAAATGAGATATCAGTTTCAAACTTGGTACATAGATATATCTAATAAGCAGTTGAAGCCTATAGTTTTTGAACGATATACGGCTTCAGGCCAGGGGATGACGTGGGTGGGGATTGATAAATTTTAAAAAGTTTTAGGTAATACGGAAGTTTTTCCTAAATTTTTGTTGAATAATAAACAAATTGTGTCCATAAATATTTATAGTAAGATATTTATAAGGGTGAAAGGGGTGGGAAAGATAATTAGAGGGGGTAGCTTCTTATATATCGTGTTATATATCTTTTTCTGGATTCCTGAAGTCTAGGGATCCAAAAATTAGGTTTATTTTTCATTGCTTTCCAGTTCAACCCTGGAAGAGGCTGACCAACGTGGGGGTCGTTTAATATTATATAATTTCAATAACATTTTGAGATATTTACAAGTGCTTTGGTTAATGAAGTGAATAAATTTTAAGCATATTATTTATAGTAAAATATGTAAGAGATTTAGGGTGGGGTAGGGGATAATGGGTCAGCTGGCACCATTGGTATAACAACTAAAGACGAAACGAAAAGAATCGCATTTTTAGAAGTTACCAAAAGTGTTCTTCGTATTTGCTGAACCATCCCAAGTCATCAGCTGGGCTAGGTTCAGCAAATACGAGAACACATTTTTAGTCCATTATCCAGGTAACTAACGGAAAACTATAGCAAATAGATGTTTATACTGCACTCTGTCGATGACTTACTAAGCCTATTCAAGCAGAGCGGCACAGCACGGCTGGCACTTATTGCAGAAACGCACCTTTCTCGAGCTTACTGCTTGAAGGCATAGATGGCAGCATTGGTATAACAACTAAAGACGAAACGAAAGAATCGCATTTTTAGAAGTTACCAGAAGTGTTCTTCGTATTTGCTGAGCCATCCCAAGACGCGTTTCGCCATATCACGGCTCATCAGCTGGGCTGGATAAAGGACTAAAAATGTGTTCTGCTGTATTTGCTGAACCTAGCCCAGCTGATGAGCCGTGATACGGCGAAACGCGTCTTGGGATGGTTCAGCAAATACGAAGAACACTTTTGGTAACGTCTAAAAATGCGATTCTTTTCGTTTCGTCTTTAGTTGTTATACCAATGCTGCCATCTATGCCTTCGAGCAGTAAGCTCGAGAAAGGTGCGTTTCTGCAATAAGTGCCAGCCGTGCTGTGCCGCTCTGCTTGAATAGGCTTAGTAAGTCACCGACAGAGTGCAGTATAAGCATCTATTTGCTATAGTTTTCCATTAATTACATGGGGTAGCCTATATATGGTGTTATAGGTCTTGTTTCAAGTGTATGGGTTCGAGGAATCTGAAAATCAAGTTATATTTCATTACTTTCAACTTGTGGGTGAAGGGATAAAAGGGGCGTAGTGGTTAAATGCTGCTTGGAGCAACAGGAAGGTATGTAAATAAATGGATTTGATCTGCAATAAAACTTCGTTACAAAAGAGCATTGTTACCTGAAAATACCTGGGAATAGATGGCACGCTTCTGTTATAGGACCGCCGAACAGTCCACGAGCATTTTTATTACTATTAGTTTCAAATAAATAGAGTATAGTATGAAAATTATTAGTGTACGTCGATATTCCAAAACGGAGCAAAGCTCTATAATCGAATTTAACAACGGTTGTATTGTGAAACAATATTTATCCAAAATTTTATCTCCATTTCAGGAACAGTCCGAATGTCCTTCAATCCCTACACTACCATGGGAGGCCGCCCATCTCCTTCCTCGTCCACCAACACCTGTTATAGTCAAGTGCCCGACGACGTCCTAGCTCGCCGTTGCGAAATGCGACAGTTATCCTGACACAGGGCTAATACGGGAACGAATGGCAACAACGGCAACATCGTGGGGAACAACACTTCGGCTGGAGGAGGGTCTCAAAGGAAGATGTGGATTTAGGGAGGGAGTTCCTCACGGGAGCCGAGACTTAGTATGAAACCCCGTGAGGAAGACATTGTAGAAGAAGAGAGTAAATTGTAATTTTGTTGATAGACTGAGAGATCGAGTCCGCTCGCATACAACATACAATGGATGTCTGTGGTTATGGTGCTAACATGTAAAGGGTGTCCCAAAATTCATGCAAGAAGTAAATTTGATAGAAAACACAGGTTTTTAATTAAAAATTGTGATTTTTTATTGATTCATAAAGTATACAGTATAGAGTTATGTATGGAATATCATATCGGGTAAATGACCTCCACTGGCATATACGCACTCTTTTGTCGAAATTTTCCATGACCGTTTTGTATAAATGTGGCTGAATTTCGTTGATATATATATATCAAGGATTTTCTACAGCTGACGCTGTCTTCCTTCTCTCGGCCCTTGATTCGATCCGTTTCTATCTTCCCAGTCTCCATCTGTTAGACCCTGTCCTCCATAGCCTCGTCCACATCGTCTCTCCACGATCGTCTGGGTCTTCCTCTTTTTCTTCTCCCTAGAGGGCTCCACTCCGTTATTTTCTTTATCCACCTATTATCTTCGCTCCGTCTTATGTATCCATACCATTTTAATCGTTTTTCTTCAATGGTGTTTACTGCGTTCTCTTTGATGTTCATTCTGCTTCTTATTTCTTCATTTGTTATTCTCTCCATACGTGTCACTCTACAACATCTTCTCCAATACTCCATCCCTACCGCGTTAATTTTAGATTTATTTCTTTTGTTGATCGTCCATGTTTCTGACCCGTATGTCATTATGCTTTGTATTATTGATTTGTATATGCGTGTTTTGTTTCTTTTTGTAATGTGTTTGTCCCACAAGACCGAATTTAATTGTCTTATGCATGTCCGCGTTTGTCCTAATCTAGCTCTAATCTCTTCTTCCGATGTTGCGTTTTTTGAAAGGATGGTTCCTAAATATTTAAATCTATCGGTTCCTTTGATTATTATTTCGTTATCGACTTCTAGATTCTCCACGTTTCCCTCCTTTGTTGTTAGATATTCCGTTTTATCAAAGTTTATTGCTAATCCTGCTTTAGTGTATTCTTCTTTCAGTTTTCTTACCATATAACTGAGGTCTTCCTCATCTTGCGCTATGATTACTTGGTGGTCTGCGAAACTTAGAGTATATAAGTAATCTTCTCGTATTGGGACTCCCATTCCACTACATTTTTGCTTCCATTTTTTTAATGTTTGTTCGAGGTATATTTTGAATAGTGTTGGGGATGTAGAGCATCCTTGTAATAGGCTTTTGATGTTTGGAGTCTCTTCCCTATTTTATGTCCTATTTTTATGTTCACTGTGTTGTTTTCGTAGAGAGCTTTTACTGCGTGTCTTAGTTCTTTGTCAATGCCTATTTCTTTCATTGCGTTCCATAATCTTTGTCTTGGTACTGAGTCATAGGCCTTTCTTATGTCTATGAAGACTAGGTGAACTTCTCTATTCTTTGCCAGTTTTTCTTTCATTGTTTATTTTATAGTGTATATGTGGTCTATACTTGATTTTCCGGCCGTAAAGCCTGCTTGGTCTTCTCCAATTTTTCCTTTTATATTTTCCTCTATGATATTTTTAATAATTTTTCCATACAAACATCCCATACTCGATATTATGCTTAGGCGTCTATAGTTTGTGCATTTTCTGCGGTCTCCCTTTTTAAATATAGATACTACATAGGCTTTTGACCATTCCTCTGGTATTTTTTCTCCATTTATCGCTCTGTGGAACATGTTTCTCAGCATTCGATGTAATTTATTAGACCCGTACTTAATTATTTCATTTACTACACCTCCAGGCCCTGCAGATTTATTATTTTTGAGTGTTTTTATTGTCTTCTTTACTTCTTCATAGCTTAGTTATATCTCTTTTTTTTTCCTTATTCTGTTCTTCTTCAGGGTTCTCTTCTTGGTATTCCTGTCTGTCTTCTGTTAGCAGGTTCTTATAATATTCCTCCCACTCGCTTTCTGGGATATACTCTATATACGTCTTCTCTCTATTGTTGGTCCTGAATGCTTTAATTATTCTCCATGACTCTGTGCTTCTAGTTCCTCCTATATACTGTTCTACATGTTCGCACGATTTTTCCCATCTCTCGTTCTTTTCTTTGTTTATCATCCTCCTCGTTTCTGCATTTCTCTCTTTATATTTCTGTAGATCTTCTTCTGATTTTGTATTCAGCCATTTTTCGTATAGTCTTTTTTTCTCCTTTATAGATTCTTTGGTTTTTTCACAGATTCTAATTTTATGTTTCTTATTCTCGTTGTCTTCTTTACCTAATGCTTCTAGGGTCGCCTGTTTGATGTATTCTTTTATGTGGTCATACATCTGTTGGAGGTTGTCGTAGTTAAATTCATTTAATTTTTGATCTGATCGTCGTCTATATAGGTCTTTTATCGTTTCGTCTTGCAGTAAGTGTATTTTGTATTTTGTAATTTCGTTGATACAGCGCTTAATTTCCTCCTTCAAGTCGTAGGTGATCGTGGGCTTGTTGGCATAAACCTTAGACTTTAAAAAAACCCCAGAGAAAAAAGTCCAACGGCGTTAAATCGCATAATCTGGGCGGCCAATTCTGATCATCAAAACGGGATATTACACGACTAGGAAATTACTCATGCAGAAACTGAATTGTTTCACGGGCTGTGTGGCATATGACACCGTCTTCTTGAAACCACATGTCGTCCACAACCATATCTTGCAATTTAGGCATAAAAAACTGGATTATCATATCGCGATAACGATCACCATGATGCCTCCGGCCCAAAATCCGCACCAAACAGTGACACATTGTGGATGCATTTGTTTCGCAAGGGTCACGTGTGGATTGTCTGAACCTCAAATGCGACAATTTTGTCGATTAACGAAGCCAACAAGATGGAAATGAGCCTCATCGCTGAAGATGATTTTCTTCAAAAGATCAGTATCCACTTGTTCCATAATCCATTCAACGAACTCTCTTCGTTGTGCGGGGTCAGTAGGCTTCAGTTCTTGAGTCAATTGAATTTTGTAAGCTTCTTGAAATGTCCAATTCTTGACCACGGTGACGAATTGATATTCCTGGAGTCTCAGCAACACTCTCAGGAACTGCTTTAATGTTTTGTGTCGAACGACTTGTTGAAGGACGGCCAGAGCGTTTAAGATCACTAACTGATCCAATCTCCCTAAATTCTTTAATTAATCTCTTCACAGTTGATGAGGTTAAATCACTCCGAGCATATTTTGTACGAAAATTCCGAACTGTAGCTGCCAAACTTTCATTACTTTTAAAATATTGCTCAATAATGAAAACACGTTGTTCTTTCGTGTAGCGCTCCATATTTAATAACCCTGAACTGTCAGCTGTCACGCTGTGTTTTTTGTTTTATTGGCAACACTTTACCATACAAATGGCGCCGGGATACCTTTATATGTTGGTGAGCAAACGAGTCGACTGGTATTAAACCGATCGGTACGTAATTCAACGATGACGTCCATGGTTTCTTCTTGTAGCGGACGGACTCCAGGCTCGATTCGAAAAATGTATTGTATTTTGCCATGGTGCTGTAAGAAAAACTAATATAGCTTTAAATTATAGTAGCTGCGGAAACATTGTTCTCAGAATTTATCTTCCACTAAGGTCTTGCTAGACCGAAAATAAAGTACATGTTAAAAAGGGCACAACTAACGAATATTTTGCTTCTTTTAAAGGCTAAAAAAGGGACATTATTTTCAATTATTTATTTTAGGATCAGTGCAAAATTGGATGTGTCAACTACGTATTTTTCGCAATTTACTGTTTCAAAAACTGTAATAACCTGTACTTTTTTTAATAAAAAAAAAGAATGGGCTATTTCACGGTTAATTAATGGAAACTTGCGAAAAAAAATCTAAAACTAGAATTGTTATTCTACATTCGTCTACTATTGCTCGAGACTTATTTAAGAGTTTTAAATCCTGATAATCCAAACCTTTACATTCACAGTGGAGAATAAAAATGATTTCATTTTCACAAAGCTGTGTAAAGCTTAAATACGATTCCTTATGAGGAAATTTCGACTACCTGGTCGTGTTATATTAAAAAATAATATCTACTAAACTCTTGTAACGATAAAACAATTGAGCCGCAAGGTTCCTGCAATAACTGTTGCGTTTTTTACTTTATTTTATACTAAAATAGTTCCACAATCCTTTAAAAAAAATATTTATCGTCATTTTATAGATCAAAATAATCTGAAGACTAATTATCGATAGAATTTAACTCTTCTTTCTAAGCCTGTGTTTATCCACTCTTGAACGTAGGCCTCTTCCAAAACCTTTCATCTCCTTCTAACCATTGAAACTTGTTTCCAGTTCGTTCCTGCACTCCGCTGGATGTCGTCTCCCCATCGCTTTTGTGGTCTTCCCACACTTCTCTTAGTCTCCCTTGGTTTCTATGTTAACAATATATTAGTCCATCAATATTGGATCTTGTCTCGCAATGTGGCCATTGCTACCTTAGCCGTACTACTTTTTCCAATACATCCGGTACTTTTATTCTTTCTCGGATATTTTGCTGTCCGATTCGGTCTCTAAGACTTATTCCAAGCATGGCTCTTTTCATTGCTCTTTGAGTGAAAGTAATGAAAGACTTGATTTTGTCAAATTTTCACTTTATTTAGTTTCACTGAAACTGTATGACGCGTTTCGCTATACTATAGCTTCGTCTGATACAAAATGATATTAGAATATTAGTGTTGTTACATTTGTACAAATACCCTAAGGTAGATAGGTAATAAAATTAATACTATATGCTATTGAATATTGCTGGGAAATCCATTCTGAATATTAATTGTATAAATTGAGTAAAGGTGAGTTACCATGGGCCAGACAGGTATCTTTTTGTTCGTTTAAGATTATGTCTGAGTTTTTAGTTCTATTTATTTCTAAATTTTCTAATAAGTTTAATTTTACTCCTTTGTTTTGTATGTGTAGAATTTTAAATTTATCGTCAAAAAGATGATTTGATTCTGTTAAAGGATTACTGTACGCTGAGTCAGTTTCGTTTTTTAAATAGCTTCTGTTATGTTCTGAAATCCGAGTTCCGAATGAGCGACCTGTCTGACCTAGGTAACTTTTATGACAAGAACCACAATTCAATTGATACACTCCAGATTTTTTTGATCTATTTTGTTTTCCCTTTGCGTTTTTAATGAACTTTCCTAACGAGTTGTTTGTTCTAAAAGCTATGTTAATATTATATTTGTTTAAGTGGTTTTTAATTTTCTCTGACGTGTTACCAAAATAGGTTAAAACATTATATTTTTTCCCTGTGTTTTCGTCCCTAAAGAAATAGCTTTATTTTTTAATTTTTTGTTTAGAATTGAATCTACGGTGTTAGGAGAATATCCGTTGTTAACAGCAATTTGTTTTATTAGATTTATAAATTTATCAGCAACAAATTTTTCCAATCGAGAAACAGCCCTCTTAAACAAAGGTTTTAAACATAATTTAAATAATAAATTTGATTTAAAAGAATCTGAAATCTTGGCTGTAGAAACAGAAATAGCTTTAATAAATGTACCATTCAACACGCCAAAAAATTACATTTGCGCAGATATTATAAAAAAGGAATTTCTTAGCAACAAACGAAATTTAGATAATGAAATAAATGTAGCTAGATCAATACAAAACAAAGCTAAAAATAATAATATTATTTTCACAAAAGCAGATACGGGTAACATAATAGTCGCTATAGATCAACAACAATATATAGACAAAACATTAGAATTTATTAAGAAAGGAAATTTCAAAATATTACTAAAAGATCCAACAGAAAAATTCAAGAAAGATATTAGAACAGCGTTAGGTAAAGCTTCTAGCATCATATCAGACAACCAAATCTCAAAATTAACAGTCATGAATCATCAGCCCCCTCTACTTTATTCATTAGTCAAATTACATAAAGAAAATCATCCTATTAGACCTGTAGCCTCTTACATATCGGCCCCAGCTTACAAACTCTCAAAATTTCTCATAGATGTCATTAAAACGAACATTAACTTCACCCCAACTTACACAATAAAAAATTCGTTAGAATTAACGGAAAAAAATTTCCAACGTCTTTCTACTAGATAATTCAAAACTAGTATCATTTGACGTCCAAAATCTTTTCCCTAGCATACCCCCGGATGAAACAGTAAAAATCATAAAAACATTCCTAATCAAAAATAAAGTTAATATCGTTATACAAGACATACTAAATTTATTAAACACAAGCCTCAATCAAAATTATTTTTACTTTAATAATACGTTTTACAATAGTTCTGAGGGTCTCATAATGGGTAGTCCACTTAGCCCCCTTTTAGCAGAAATATTCATGGATAACCTAGAAAAACAAATACACCGACAAGAATTTAGCAAATCATTTTTGTATTGGTACCGATATGTAGACGACATATTTGCTTGTTTTAATGATACAGAGCGTCAACTTGACAATGTTTTTAACTATATAAACTCGATACATAAAAATATTAAATTTACTATGGAACTAGAAGTCGACAATAAAATTAATTTCCTTGACTTAACGATAACCAGACATTACAACAAACACAAATTCTCTATTTTTCACAAACCCTCACATACAGATACTACAATAAACTCACCCCCTACAACACAAATTGGCGGCTTACCACAGTATGTTGCATAGACTTGTAAGTGTCCCCTTATTTGTAGATGATTTTAATAAAGAATTAAATCTAATAAAACAAATTGCTGTTAACAACGGATATTCTCCTGACCCCGTAGATTCAATTCTAAACAAAAAATTAAAAAATAAAGCTATTTCTTTAGTATACCCCAAGGAAGAAAACACAGGGAAAAAATATAATGTTTTAACCTATTTTGGTAACACACAGAGAAAATTAAAAACCACTTAAACAAATATAATATCAACATAGCTTTTAGAACAAACAACTCGTTAGGAAAATTTATTAAAAACGCAAAGGAAAAACAAAATAGACCAAAAAAATCTGGGTGTATCAGCTGAATTGTGGTTCTTGTCATAAAAGTTACATAGGTCAGACAGGTCGCTCATTCGAAACTCGGATTTCAGAACATAAAAGAAGCTATTTAACAAACAAAAACGACTCAGCGTACAGTAATCATTTAACAGAATCAAATCATCTTTTTGACGATAAATTTAAAATTCTACACATACAAAACAAAGGCGTAAAATTAAACCTATCAGAAAATTTAGAAATAAATAGAATTAAAAAACTCAGACATCATCTTAAACGAACAAAAAGATACCTGTCTAGCCCATGGTAACTCACCTTTACTCAATTTATACAATTAATATTCAGAATGGATTTGCCAGCAATATTCATTAGCATATAGTATTAATTTTATTACCTATCTACCTTAGGGTATTTGTATAAATTGTAACAACACTAATATTCAAATATCATTTTGTATCAGAAGAAGCTATAGTATAGCGAAACGCGTCATACAGTTTCAGTGAAACTAAATAAAGTGGAAATTTGACAAAATCAAGTCTTTTATTACTTGCGTTATGAATTTCCATCAAGAAACAGCCACAACAATTTAAAGCTCTTTGAGTGATTTGCAGCTTGTTAGCCAACTTGCGAGTTAGTGTTATAATTTCTAGACCATAAGTGAGAACAGGCATTAAAGATTTTCCTTTTCAGATTTATTAGGATAACTGGTGACTTCATTATAAGTCCCAGTTTACCGAATGTTACCTATCGAAGACTTACTCGTCTGGAGATTTCCAAGATGCCAAGATACGGAAACCTCCAGAATTTAATTAACTGGGGTTAATTTCAGTCATTTTAACTTGTTGTTGTTTTATAACACATAAAAACTCCATCTCTAGATTGAAACAGAAGCTTTTAAAAAAGTCTTTTGTTACTCTACCTATTTCTCTATACACTCACATAATTTCTTCCCTCCTTTGTTAAATTTAAAATCCGTCTGTAAGTTTCTATGTGTATATCGAGAGTCTTAAAACCTTAAACAATTTTATAGAGAATCCTCGATGTGTCCAATCAGTCCTAGTCCTATCGTCCTCCTAAGCATGTCCTGGTATCATGGCCGCGTGCGTTATACCGCGCCGGTTTCGGAGCCCCGAACGTTATTCTCGATCTGGCTCGCGTCACCGTTAGTATGGAATATCGAACTCCTCTCAATATATTCACAACATATGGGTCATTCCATGCCAAATCAACCACTTTTGACCCCGACTTCTTTCGATTTGGCTGACAGTTTTTTATATTTTTCTACCGTATGAAAAACGGTTCTCAGAATTTTTTCAAATTTTTTTACCTACCTCAAAAAAAGTTATGAATTTTTCAAAAAAATGGCTCTTTTTTTTCAAATTGCCATAACTTTGTCAAAAATTGGGCGTTCGTTTTTTTTTTCAAAATTTTTGTAATTAAATGTACTTTTAAAAAAAAAATACAAAAAAATTTTTAGATAATAAAATCTATGAAATTTTTGCCTTTTTTGAGAAAAACCGTGAATTTTTGAAGTTCGCCATTTTTTATTTATTTTTTTTTTCTTAAAAAAAACTTTAATCAATTCTTCAGTTATCCCCGCCATTCCCAGAGTGGGCCGAATTTTTTTTCTCTTTTTTTTTTAATTGAAAAAAAAATTTTCAGTTTTTCACAATTTTTTAATTTTTTTTTTAGAAACTTTGTTTATATAATAAAATAAATGCAAGTAAATGATTTCACGGTATATTATACTTAATTTATAGTCTAAACTTACAACTAATGACTAGGATTCTATGTTTGATACGATTAACATTCACTGTTTTTAATACTAATTCAACAAATAATTTATTTCATTTTTCTTTGGCGTTTGAATAATTTTATTCACTATAATTGTGTTTCACATTATAAAATATTTTCCTAAGCATATTATAATAAATTTTAATTTAATAAATAGTATTCAAATTCAGCACATTAATTAGATCGATAAGGTAGGGCATGACAATCACAGACTTACCTACGGCCAATTCATTAGATCCACGCGAATCTGTTCTATTTCATAAGCCTACCACCACTTTATATTGAGATCCAAAACATAACCTTAAAAGTATAACGGTTAAGTTTTCCGCAGAAGAGGATTACAATAAAGCTGTGAATGATTTGAATGACCGATTTTTGAAAACAAAACCAATTATGGGAACTCAGCAATTACACAGTGTAATTCCAGACACAGATGGTTGTTTATATGTTAGAAATTTTTCAAATTCGAATGAACATAGAATATGTAAAATATTTAAACGCCAAAGAAAAATGAAATGAATTATTTGTTGAATTAGTATTAAAAACATTAAATGTTAATCGTATCAAACGTAGAATCCTAGTCATTAGTTGTAAGTTTAGACTATAAATTAAGTATAATATACCGTGAAATCATTTTTTTACATTTATTTTATTATATAAATAAAGTTTCTAAAAAAAAAAAATAAAACAATTGTGGAAAACTGAAAAAAAAATTTTTTCAATTAAAAAAAAAATAGAAAAAAAATTCGGCCCACTCTGGAATTAGCGGAGATAACTGCAGAATTGATTGAAGTTTTTTTTAAGAAAATAAAAATAAAGAAAAAATGGCGAACTTCAAAAAATTGACGGTTTTTCCCAAAAAAGGCTAAAATTTCATAGATTTTATTAACTAAAAATTTTTTGTATTTTTTTTTAAAAAGAACGTTTGATTGCGAAAATTTTTTTTAAAAAAAAAAACGTCTCGATCGGCCAATTTTTGACAAAGTTATGACAATTTGAAAAAAAAAAAAAAAAGCCATTTTTTTGAAAAATTCATAACTTTTTTTGAGGTGGGTAAAAAAATTCTGAGAACCGTTTTTCATAGGGTAGAAAAAGATAAAAAAAACTTTCAGCCAAATACAGCCATGTACAATGAATAGTTTACAGTTCAAGAACTTCGATTCTGTTGAACGTTCTACCTTTAACTGCCCAAATCTCTATACTACATATTATAAATAGTCGTTTCTGCGAAGGAGCAGATTTCTGAATTAAAAAAAAAGTTCTTGTTTGCATAGACACTTCTAGGTTTCATTTCCATTTTACAGTCTCTATAAACGTTAAGAGAAGAGCTGAAACATTGTCTGTCTAAAATAATTAACCTCAACTATCACGCTTTAACGATAATCGATTATACGCACCTTAGTAAACATAAAACTAAAATATCGATGGATGGAACCGTGTAAAACGATGAGTATCATCGTTCAGTGAAATGAATAATCATGCTTTTAATCACGGAGCATCTTTGTAGTATAATGTAAAAAGTGTATAAATAATACTAGGCCATAGTTACGGCTGATATCCTTATCTTTAGATTAAAAATTGTTTTACTCTACTGTAAATAGAAGCTCTAAAGTACTAAAAAGTAAATATGAACTTTTTTACCCATGAATAATTTTTAAAAGTCCACTAGAACGCAAACAATTTATTTATTTATTTATTTATTATTAGTGTATTTTTATTTTTCATACCTGCTAAAAAATGAAAAAAGACTTTTTGAAAGGCTCTATCAACCTTGACATCTTCCGGTACAGTTTTCGAAAATAAATCGAATAAAATATTTATTCCGGCCCTGTCATTTTATCGTCTAAAAGCTTTGCTCTTCCAAATACATAAGAGTACTCACAAGAAAAGGTTCTGCTCGAATCGTTTTCGATAAGTTCGCGTAGTTCTACTTATTTCCGTATAACTTTAGCAGTAAAAATCAAAAGGATAGTTGAACCTTTGGGTTTCAAATTATGAAAGTCCTAAAATAAATTCTCACAAGGATATATTCTAATAACAAGTATACCCTAAAAAAACGCTAGAATTCATACCCCCCGAACAATCCTGGAAGCGAATCAATGTTGGAGTCATCCCAGTTTAACAAAAAGCAGAAATATATTCAAATTTCTTGTTTTGACCTACAAAATTATGACTGTTTTATTCAGTTTCGCGACGACTTTGTAGTGCCAACATGTCTTTGCCATGTACAATTTTAAAGAGAATTGTGGAGCGAGGCCCCGTGGGCTAGTAGGGGCAGATGCAGTGAGGAGGGAGTCCTAACTGGTTTTATTGGATAGAATATCGTAAATTAGGGGCACACGTGAAACCCTTGTTTTATGGGTGTTTCAAGGTCGATAATCCTCTGTCTGATAGGAAGGTTGATACCAAGTTGCGGTAGGGTCGGTAAAAGGCAATAAAAAGTTCCGAGTTGTGGTACAGACCTTCTTCGAACCCGAAATTGACGGCCGAGTTGCGGTCCGTCACAGGCAGGTATAGAGCTATAAGTATGCAAGTTATGTGTGAAAATTAAAGCCTAAGACATATTTTAGTAATTACAATACAAATAATATTTGTAAGACATACATTTGACAAACGTTACAGAATCAATTTTTTTATGTATGGTACATATTGAATTACCTTATTTTCTAAAAATGCTGAATTGTACCTATTAGTCGAACACTTTGGTGCACTGGTTTGTACAGCGTTGATTTTCGCGTATATTTCAGTCTGGAAACCCTTGATGACCTCTAAAAATTCATCAAAAATTCGGATAAGGCGGACGACTATCCTTTGCAAATTTTGAATGAAAAGCCTCAATCCGGTTGTTAGTTCTCCAAATGCTGGCCTCGAACTCGGCCCCAAAGGGTTGTTGGGAAAGGAGCACTATCATCGATGTAAGTTTCAACTATGTAGTCAGCAAACAATGTTACTTGTGGGTGGACTGGCTGATTTTCTAATAAATATCTCCCACGTAATCGGCAGGGAGAAAAGTTAGCCCGAACATGTGATGAAGCCATTTTCTAATGGGAGAATTTTTATCTTTGTATTCTCTAGTTAATCCTAGATTCTGAATTTTTCTCCACCAGAATTGTCCTAAATGGAATCTGCATCCCACGAGCGTTGTCAATAGAAATTCGGTTGAAACTGCACCGTGAATAGCGCGTTCAAAATCTGACATGACCTTTGTAGGCGAAAAAAGACTCATCCTACTGCAGAGAATACCAAAGAATACGAAGTTTCCTTCTTGTCGTACAATAAGCTGAACATCAAAGGAATATAGCGGCCACTGATGTATGCTAGAATAGTAAACATTTGTAAAAAAACTTCGCACAACATTCAAATGTACCGTCCACCATCACATTTTCCGCCGCGCACAGAAATTCTAAATTACTTTTACAGGAAAATATCACACCAACCTGGACATCATTAAACATCAGGAAACCTTCATGCCTGTCGGTTTCGACCGAGATTGAACTGAGATATTCATGAACTACCTCTCGGGACTTTGGCAACTTTGGATAGCACTGCAGTCTGGCTCGGTTCAAATTCTTCCCTATTCTTGTCATATCGGATCTGCAGCCACCTCCCGCCGAATCATCTTTCTTGGTCTTTCGTTGTAATGTTCCTCGTTGACTCTCTTCTTCACTGCGTTGTTAATTTTTTGGCGATTCAGTACTTGTTCATTATCGTGTTGATGTTGATTGCCAGTTTGTCGTGAAAATATGTCATTTAGTCCAATGGTATAATTGGCAATGCAGTTCTTGTTTGTGCAGACCCAGCACATCTCTTCTGTCGATTTTAAACGGCGATATTGTCGAAATTTGTAATTTTCAAATAGGATCAAAGATTTGCCTTTCTCGCTCAACATCCTCTGTACTAAGACCATGTTGACTTGAAAAAGTTTAAACGTAAACTAGTAAATTTCAAAAATGCCCTTACGTTTTATTCTTTTATCTAATTTAGGTTAACCTAATACTTGATAATTTGATAATTTAACCCTACCTATCTGCCGATTTGTCGATTACCGCAACTCGGATGAAAGGCAGGTCAAAATATTTACAACCTTCTAAATGCCATTAGGAGACCCGCAACTCAGTACCTACGGATAGAAACCGGATATACCCGGCAGTCTGTCACAGTTTTTCGGGCGAGTCTTATTGCTACTGCCAACTCAACGTGGTTGGATAAAAAAGAAAGTTGCTTTTTGAGCCAACTATTTAAAAGAAGAATATAATATATTAAAAAAGAACAGCTGGGTTACGGACGTTACTGTACAGACTCACATAAAGGTGGTTCCTGTTGAAAAAAGAAAAATTAAACGAGCATCTAAACTCGAGGAAGTGAAAGGCAGCCTTAAGGGTAACTGGAGCTTTGCTTAAGCAGGAGATGTATGCCAAAAAAGGGTTGCATATCAACCGATATTAGGCTTAATAATCCTGATAGCTGTACCCGTAAAAATCAAGAGTCTGTCTTATTTTCCGTTACGCGTCTCCGTGTCTATAATTATGTTTTACTTAATTTTTATAATTTGCCACAAAAAAAACTTAAGACAACGTGGACACATTGGGCTAAAAAAAGGGCTCTAATAATTTTATGATCTAATATTTATTTCTTTATAAATGTAAGCTTCCGAATCAGTATTTTGTGATTTGGTGAAGCAATTTGTTTTAGTGAGTACCAAAACTTGTTAAAATAATATCTCAATTTAGAAAAAGCCCTGTATCTCATTCTATTTTTATTTTTAGTAAAAAAAGAGTCTTGAAAGAAAATCTACCTAGTCTCGACAACTGTACATATTAACAATAATTTAAGTAAAACTTACCAGCTGTTTTCTAGATATAAAGCAGGGAAAACATAAGCGCTTTTAACCTATATTTAAAAAGCCTAAAGATTTTTACTATATAGCAACATTTTTACCTATCCCTCCAATTACATTATGCCATCTTTATTGTAATTTCAAAAGATAAAAGGGTATTTTTTAACTTTCTGTAATTCTAATCCTTTAAAAATAATATCTTGAAGCTAGTAGTGAGTTTATACTACAAGCAAGAATATCAGGGATTTTTTTGCGACTTACCGTTTTCATGTATCTCCACTATAATTTTGAGGTTCCGGTCAAATACGGTTATTATTGGTTACTTGCGAAAAAATCCTTATAATTACGAGAGTCCTTCGAAAGTAAGGTAAACGAGGAAAAAAGTACTAACAAAATAGTTGTTCACAGTTTACATCACTTCGTCATTTCCGTGAAATCGTTGTCCTCCAAGAAATTTTTCAAGGTTCGGGAACATACAACAATCGGTAATTTGTTGTATTTCCACCGAACAAACAATAACCGCTCTAAACTAACCTAAACTCTACCTCTGATCACTCTAACATCTGATCTTCTAGGGGATGAAAACTAAGTGATTCAATACCAATTTTGATCATAGAATCGCAATTTCTGTCTCGTATACCTTACTTTTCAAACGACCCTCGTAATATTGTAATTTAACTAATTTATTGATTTAAGTATCTAAAAATTATTAATAATAAGAATACTTTAGATTGATGGATGAGTCATAATCTGTAAAAGTTTAAGTAATTTAATTTTATCTCCATAACAATATTCATTTAATATTTCTAGGGGAAAGTTCGGTTACTACCACCCAGTACATCAAGTATTTAGACCTGACTGACTATTAATGTTGTTTAAACGATCATTACACTCGGTCACAGTTGAGTGACGCTCAGTCAGGTATAAATATTTGCCTCGTGCTATCGTAGGCGATACGTCGCAAAGTAACTTCAAATTGATACGACCTAATCCCTAAAACCACGATTTTTCATCAAAAAACATTTTTTTAATGTGTTGGATCTTCTCTTTGCGTGTGTTATTTGCACCCTATATTACCGGACTCTCCCCTATTTCGAAAGAAAAACTTACAAGGAATAATTATTAAAAATAAAACCTAGCAAGTTGCTTCATGTAAATTTGTATGTTATGCCTCTATTAGTGAATTGTAACATTGTAAAAATTAAACTCTTGGGAAAACCATCCCGCTTGAACACCCGGTGATCTATTAAAACTATAAAATACAATATTTCCACTATTACAGGGGATCGAAAAAAATAACTTCACACGAATCACAACTTTTTGTGGTGGAAGGACTGCCTTGCGAGACTTGGCATTTTTTTACATTTTATATTTTTAATGGGATTAATAGTATTCCATATTTCTTTGGTAACATTATCGGCAATATTTATTCAAAATTATATAAATTTTCCTAGCCTCTCGTAAAAACTTTTTATATTAAGTTTTTTGTGCCTGTGGTAGTTGTTTTTTTCTGGAATATCTAATTTTTTGCGTCTCTTTATGCCTTGCCTAGTAATTTTTTTTTCATTTTTTATATTTTGGTTAAGACAAGAATATTTTTTTAGGTATTTTCGTTGTTTTAAAAGGACGTGCAGCCTTATAGCACCAGACAATGAAGTACATACATAAAAATTAAAAAGCATTGTTAACATCTAGATCATACACAGTGTCCCAATCTACTTTATTTAATAAAAATGAAAAAGCATTTGTTTCCCTTATGCGGCGCTTTTTATACTTGTTTTAAAGGCCTCATCTGTTCTTGGAGTATCCGGAAAAGAAAAGATTCCTAAATAATCTGCTCCAAAGGAAAAGTGTTGGACATCATATAATCAATACACCTACTTTACCCACCGCAGTGACATATGCGCTTAGGCTTCCTTTTTGAAACCGTCAAACAGAATGATGTAAAAAGGTGATTTGGTAAATTGTTAGCAACTCGCTAAAGAATTCCCCCGCCCATCTCTGGCCTCGCCAGAGGATAAGTATGCCTTCAAAAACTAGGCTTATAACAGACAAAGTTACGAATTTTGGATTGTAGTAGCTTCTACTTGATGGAAATTCATTATATATTTATAATGAATTTCCAAATTTCCAAAAGACTGTTTTTAGTCAACTGGTTTATTTAAATTGCGATGACGCGTTTCGCTGTCGATGCAGCTTCTTCAAATCTACATTTTACACTGTCAAGTTAGGTTTAATATTCACAGTTTTATATAATTTCTTAATTATAATATTACACCTAATTAAATTACATTGATAGTATTGGAAAATCCACACAGATTTGAAGTTAGGAGAATAAATTCAATAATGGTGAATTACTTAAATCTACCTGATCGTTGAGTAAAGTACCTGTAGTCCTTAATCGATTTATTTGCAGTGTCTCTAAAAGGATTAGTTTTAAACCTTTTTGTTGGGTGTGTAAAATTTTGAAAATTCTTGTTAAATGTGTGATTTTCTGTTAAAAGATGATTAGCATATGTTGAATTAGATTTTCTATGGATGAAACTTTTTTCGTGTTCTGTAATTCTTTGTCTAAATGTACGTCCAGTTTGTCCGATGTATGTTGTAGGACATGACCCACATGTTAATTGATAAACCCCTGATTTATTGTCTTTATTGATTTGTGGTTTGTAGTTTTTAAGATATTTCCCTATAGTATTGTTAGTCTTGTAAGCTATGTTGATATTTTTTTGATTTAAAAAATTCCCGTTTTTCCGTTGGTTTGCCGAAATAGGTTAAGCATTTAAAAGTGGTATTTCTGTCCTTAAAACGTGGGTATATTTCTGAGATTGCCTTGTTTCTAAGTTTTTTCTTAGCGATACTATTGATTAAAGTAACCGAATAACCGTTGTTAACGGCTACTTGTTTTTGGTAGTTTAATTCTTTAGTAAAATTTTCTTCTGATAAGGGGATATTAGTTAGTCTATGTATAAAACTATGATAAGCGGCAAGTTTATGATGGTTAGGGTGGTGAGAACTATTGTGAATTGTGGTATCTGTATGACAAGGTTTGTGATATATTGCAAATTCATGTTTTTTCATGGCTTTACTGATTGTTAAGTCTAGGAAATTGATTTTCCCTTCGACTTCTTCTTCCATTGTAAAACTGATATTTTTATGTAAAGAATTAATATACTGTAAAAAGTGAGTTAATTGTCTGTCCGTACCTGTAAAGCATACAATTATATCGTCTACGTATCGATACCAGTATAGACAATTATTACTATTGTTCTTATGGTTGTTAAATATCATTGTTTCAATACTGTCCATGAAATTGAAACAATGAAACGATGATATTTAACAACCATAAGAACAATAGTAATAATTGTCTATACTGGTATCGATACGTAGACGATATAATTGTATGCTTTACAGGTACGGACAGACAATTAACTCACTTTTTACAGTATATTAATTCTTTACATAGAAATATCAGTTTTACAATGGAAGAAGAAGTCGAAGGGAAAATCAATTTCCTAGACTTAACAATCAGTAAAGCCATGAAAAAACATGAATTTGCAATATATCACAAACCTTGTCATACAAATACCACAATTCACAATAGTTCTCACCACCCTAACCATCATAAACGTGCCGCTTATCATAGTTTTATACATAGACTAACTAATATCCCCTTATCAGAAGAAAAATTTTACTAAAGAATTAAACTACCAAAAACAAGTAGCCGTTAACAACGGTTATTCGGTTACTTTAATCAATAGTATCGTTAAGAAAAAACTTAGAAACAAGGCAATCTCAGAAATATACCCACGTTTTAAGGATAGAAATACCACTTTTAAATGCTTAACCTATTTCGGCAAACCAACGGAAAAACTGGGGAAATTTTAAATCAAAAAAATTTCAACATAGCTTACAAGATTAACAATACTATAGGGAAATATCTTAAAAACTACAAACCACAAATCAATAAAGACAATAAATCAGGGGTTTATCAATTAACATGTGGGTCATGTCCTAAAACATACATCGGACAAACTGGACGTACATTTAGACAAAGAATTACAGAACACGAAAAAAGTTTCATCCATAGAAAATCTAATTCAACATATGCTAATCGTCTTTTAACAGAAAATCACACATTTAACAAGAATTTCATAATTTTACACACCCAACAAAAAGGTTTAAAACTAAACCTTTTAGAGACAATGCAAATAAATCGATTAAGGACCACAGGTACTTTACTCAACGACCAGGTAGATTTAAGCAATTCACCATTATTGAATTTATTCTCCAAATCTGTGTGGATTTTCCAATACTATCAATGTAATTTAATTAGGTGTAATATTATAATTAAGAAATTATATAAAACTGTGAATATTAAACCTAAGTTGACAGAGCAAAGTGTAGATCTGAAGAAGCTGCCTCGACAGCGAAACGCGTCATCGTAATTTAAATAAACCAGTGGAAATTGACTAAAAACAGTCTTTTATTATATATTTATAATGAATTGCCATCAAGTAGAAGCTACAACAATATAAAGTTACGAATTGTTGAGCCGTGATACGACGAAACGTTTTCCAACATAAATTGACAACTGACAGTAAATATCTACTGAAACAGGAGCTGTGTTTTATTTTAGTAGTTGATAATAAATTTAGATGGTCAAATTATAGAGACTTATTACAGGAACCGTGTAAGCGGAATGAGGAGATATTTTTCAAATTACAATTTCTGAGTGCATTTATTTTGGAGGACAAGACTACGCATTATAGCCCCAAAAATATATTGATATTTATAGTTTTAATTAAGTCGTTATTTAATGACAATTTACTGAGAAAAACACTTGAAAAATAATTTAGATATTTTTTAGACAGTCTTGCTAAATGTGTTTTTAACAGACAACTCTAAAAATGATCTACACTTTTGTATAATCTAATACAAATTCATATCATAGTGGTTAATAATAATCCTTAATCGAAAACTGATTTTGACCAATTATGTGATACTATGTAAAAAAATATAACTGCTGTCGTTAGATAATTTAGCACAAATGTAAAATAAAATGATTATAGCTGTATATAAATTGTTTGTATTTTCGATATAAATTTTGTCTAAAAGTTACTTTTATTAATTTAGTAACTTATAATGTTTATTATCAACAATTCTTTAGACACGTTAAATATATAATAGTTTATTATGAACCTAAACTAAATATTTCTTGTTAAGAACCTAGACCATATCTATGTATGTACTAATTTTGGTAAAAAAATAAGTACTTATTTATTTTTGAATTATAAATAAATACAAGGTGTTGTGAAAATAGTTTATTATATTGAAATTAGTGATTCCGTAGGTCACATGACCAACGTTTAATACTTTTTTCTCAATTTGGATATACTTAGAATTTGGTAAAATTCTTATTTATTACCCCAGTCTGACGCCTGTGCTTAATATTAATTTTTCCTTAAAGTAAACTATCTTTTTCGCAAAAATATTTTTAAATTAACGGCATTTTCAAGTTAAAAAATCAAAAACAGTTTTTTTTTTGTTACCTAAAGCATATTTCTGTTTCAACCAAATATGGTAATAAATATTTAAAATGATAGTTACTTTCTTATGGATAAATTTAACAAATAATTTTTTATTTAGTAAAAAAAATACCTAGAAATAATACCATCGTACCCAAAACATATTTTTATATTGTATTGTGCTCTGTATTCCTCAAAGAATAATTAAATGTAGAACAAATTTAGAATGTTATTAAGCCTGTGAAGCCACTGCGAAACTTTTGTCAAAAAATATTTTTAAATTAACGGCATTTTCAAGTTAAAAAATCAAAAATAGTTTTTTTTTGTTACGTAAAGCATATTTCTGTTTCAACCAAATATGGTAATAAATATTTAAAATGATAGTTACTTTCTTATGGATAAATTTAACAAAATAATTTTTTATTTAGTAAAAAAATTACCTAGAAATAATACCATCGTACCAAAACATATTTTTATATTGTATTGTGCTCTGTATTCCTCAAAGAATAATTAAATGTAGAACAAATTTATGATGTTATTAAGCCTATGAAGCCACTGAGAAACACAATGTTAACATAAAGAAAGTACATGTGGATTCCCCCACTTTAATAACACGTACTAAAAGCATGTAAAAAAAACACATCAGAACAAAAAAGTAATTAAATCAACGGCGTTATTACACCTGAATTACAGACGGTATTACTAATTCACGGAGATAAAAAGCAAGATACGAGCCTAGGCCGTACATAAACTATTCAGAATCACACATCAGCTGACCAGTAATAACGAGACCTAGGCAAGAAATGGTTGAAGTATCAATAGAGTAAAAATATAATTTGCATTTAAATGTTCATGTAAAAATAATTTCATTGTATTGACTAAAATAAAAAATCTTAACCTACAAAAATGGTTTAAAAATGCACTAGACCTAACTGATAATAATAGGCTGGAAACTCAGATTAATCAGTGGACGGAATAATACTGAATTTTAGCTATATACGTGTACATAACCGATGAAATAGCCCTACAACGCGGAATAAGACAAGGCGACACTATCTCGCCAAAACTTTTTACACTGGCTTTAGAGGACGTCTTTAAACAACTGGATTGAGAGGAAAGAGGAATAAATATTGATGGAAGATTCTTGAACCACCTCCGTTTTGCTGACGATGTAGTTTTGATCGGCGACGACTTGCAAGAGTTACAGGAGATGGTCCAAGATCTGAACGCAGCTTCAGAGAAAGCTGAGTTGACTAGGAACTTAACAAAAACTTAAAGCCTAACTCCAGACGAAACACCAGTCTATGTTGGAGGCAGCAAAATAGAAAAAGTAAAAGAATATATTTACCTAGGTCATGAAATAAAACTCGATAAAGAGAACCAAAAGCCGAATTATGTAGGAGAATTCGAATGATACGGGCAGCCACTGAAAAACTGGGACACGTCTTAGAAGGTCCTAATATCCCAATCAATTTGAAAACCAAAGTTTGTAACTCGTGCATTCTATGATGACGTATGGATTAGGTAGTGATAAAAAAGATTTTTACACGGTATCGTGCCATCAATGAAACTAATAAAAATTAAACAATTTTTTAAAGGAAATATAGTGATTCATAGCATTACCAAAAATGTCGGCTTTGAATAGAAAATTATTTGTGTAGGTTAGATTTTGGCGCTTTTGTGTATTAATCTCTTTATTTAAAACACTGAACATCAAATGTAGTTGGTTTCTACAGAATCAGAAACTTTTCTAAACTGTAATAGGTTTAGTTCTATTCATTAATTATAGCATGAAATAATAATAATAAAAAAAACTATATTAGATTAAGATACCAGTCTCTCGTTTCTGATATAAAATCATTGGTGTAACTACTGAAAAACTAAAAAACTTTAAACGTCAGGGTCCATTTCCTCATTAGTTATTGACAAGCGATATTATTAATTATTTTTGTGAAGTTACTCTCGATGCAATAATTTGCTAGTTTCAATATATTAAGCGATTTTCACAACACCCTATGTATTTAAACTCTGGAAAACCGCAGTGGTACAAACCCTAAGGATGTGGGTACAACACCCACCGACACCGAGAATTTTATTCTCTCGTGATAGTGTCTTTGCCTATATTTTATTATTTGGTCACTGATTTCGGTGGTCCCTAAACTAATATTAGTTGATATTTTCATGATAAAATTTTTTACTTGATCAATAGTAAAACTTGATTTGTTTTTAGGTTTAACTTATTTTATTTTTTCATGTAATATGTACTATAAAGAAAACTGAAATTAAAAATAAATATGCACAAATATTGGTAAAAATTAAAACACCTCTATGTGTAAGATATAAATTTTAGAAATATCTGTGAAACAATGAAACGTATTTGTCAGAATTAATGTTTATAAAATGTGAAATTAAATTATTATAAAAACTTATAGGTGTTTATTTTATTTAAAAGTCGTCTATAATATATATAAAATGCAACCTCTCTCTGTCTGTCTGTCCGTTAGTGCGCTTATCACTGGAGAACAACTTATCTGATTTACGTGCTTTTTTTTAATTCGTAAATTTGTTCTCTGGCCAGGTTATCCGTAATCTTTTACGAGTATGATATATATAAAATGCAACGTCTCTCCGTCTATCTTTCTGTCCGTTAGCGCGCTTATCGCTCGAGAACCACTTACCCGATTTACATGTTTTTTTTTTTAATTTATACATTTGTTCTCTGGCCAGGTTTTCCGTAATCTTTTACGAGTATGATATATATAAAATGCAACGTCTCTCTGCCTGTCTATCTGTCTGTCCGTTAATGCGCTTATCACAGAAAAACTAGCGTGTTCTCTCGCAATTCGCTGCCTAAACCATTAAATATGAAACAATATCATGTAACAAAGAATATAATATATATATATATATATATATATATATATATATATATATATATATATATATATATATATATAAAATGTAACGTCTCTCTGTCTGTCTGTTTGTCCGTTAGTGCGTTTATTACTCGAGAAGTACTTATCCGATTTACGTATATTTTTTTCATCCATTCATACCTGTTCTCTCGCTAAATTATAGGATATATTTTATTACGTTAGGTAATATAAGGAATAAGCAGTGACGATAATAGTGAATGAAGTCCATGCGAGCGCAGCCGCGGGCACGGCTAGTTAGATAATAATATAGAATTTTTTATCTCATCCTTATTTCGAACCCGGGGATTGTTATGGAGTCTAGTGTTGTAGGGGCTGATCTTGTGTGTTTGATCATCACAAAATGGAAAAATTTAAACCGAAAATAATTACATATCAGACTTTAACATCACAGCCTAGGATGAATATTATAATAAAATATTGATACTAAAATTGATCTTTTTAACGGATATATTGACAGTGAGCGACATGAACTTCTTAAACCAGTGTGAGTCACTAGACCAAAGGCTTACGGGCCACATTAAGACCCTCATGAGGGAGCAGGCTAGAGCTCTGAGAAGCTATAAAATCTCTGTATTACTTGGGAACTGAAAAAATTATATTCAAGTGAGAAATCGGACTTTGAGCTACGTTCGTAGACAAAAAAGGTCATACGTTGATAGTGTGGTAAAAGAAGGCACCCGTAAGACCACTTGGAAAGCATTAAGAGATATGAATATAAGATCACGAGAAAAAAATAAGATCCCTGAACATCTTAAGATATATAAAATCTAATAAATAAATATTTTTCCTCCGTTTGAGATGATTCAGCGCTATTTGAATATGCCCAGGTATTACGAAATGTTTTTCGCCTGAGAATTCCAACGGCACAGGAGACCGTCGAAGCATTCGAAGCAATCACGCATTTAGATCGGATCACCATCTATGCTTAGCCATTGTTTGTATGCTTTGTTGTCCTGTCTTACAGACATATTAAATGTGTGTTTAGAACGCAGTTATTTTCCACTTTCCTGGAAAGTCTCCCATGTTCAACCCTTACCTCAGAGCTCCAGACATGAGTCATATGCAGATCTTGTCTGTTATGTCCAATATGTTGAAAAAGATAGTATAGTGTATAAAGAAGTCAGTACTGTGTCCACAACAACATTATTCCTAATTTACAATCGGGATTTTGCATGGGGTACACTACCACTACGGCACTGTTAAATGTCTTGGACACTATTGGGGGATGTGGACAATGCATGTATATCGTGCCTAATCTCGATTTGATACTATAAATCATAACCTTCTCTGCGCGAAACTGAGATATTACAGATTTGATGATGAGGCTGTGGAATTTGCAGAGAGTGTTGGAATCTGATCCGCTCCCAGTTAAATTGGGTGTTCCTTAGGGTTCAATTTTGGGACCCTTGTTATTTCTCATATATAGTATTCGGCGGATCTGCTCAGGAGTGTAATAAACTGTCAGTACCAGGCTTATGCTGATGGCATTCACCCTGGAACTACATAACTTAAAACGAATCGAAATTGTATATTCTGAAGGCAGTAGGGCGGATGGGGTAATACAGTATATGAATATTCAAATAGCAGGTAATCCGTTAGTATGGAAACCTGTGTAAAACTTCTAGGGTTAGTGAAGTGAACATATCACAGCAGCAACTAAAAAACATTTTCTTAATTTGAAATTATTATATACTAGTCGTCATTTGCATTATTATTATTTAAAATATACTTTATCATTTAAATAATGAAGTCTTAAGAAAAGGCATCAAAATATCGTAGAATAATATTACTTTAAATACATATGAAAAAAGTCTTTGCTATAATTATAATGCTACATTATTTACAGTCTAGCACAGAGCGCCCTCTTTAACGATAACTAAAAAGTAAATGAAGGGTGCCATCTAGTGGCTGTTTCCTATGAATTTAAATAATCAGAAACGCAGCTCCCTTAAATGTGTGGCGCAAAAGTTAGCTGCATGCACCGATTTAAAATTTAGGCTATGAAAAAATCGATCAAACATTGCGGGGAGAATTTCTGTAAGTCAAAACAATGACAACGTAATAAGGAATCTGTAATACGTATGTATATACAAATAAAAATTAGGAAGTTTGCAGATGTTGTTAACAGCAGGATATGAAAGCTACGTTGTTAAAAATAAAAAACGTACAACACTTAAGGGTTGTCTTTACAAAAAAATACAGGGTGTTTTTTAAGTTGTCACTAATCTACTGATTAGAGTACGCACTAAACACTAAATGTTCAGATAAAGCACTGCGCCGCATATTGCCTACCTAAAAGTTAAAAAAATATATTTTAAAAACCTATCCCCAAATTGCATTTAGTACTGGCCCAGAGAATGCTGCGTATTAACCGAGCTTCTAAAATATGTATGTACATATTTCCCTTTAAAATCGTCGGGGCCTTGGGGGAATCCCCCTAGCCCGTTATGTTTTTGGACTCTTTCAGCATGTAAATTTGCGGAATGCAATGCGTTATAGCATTTACTACGGAGAAGTACGAGTTACTCACATAATTTATTTGGTTGGAGTTCTGGTAGCTAAGTGTAATTAATACGAACTGCTTTGTTTGAATTTTTGTTTGTCGTAATATAATGGAGCAAAACAAGTGTAAAAGAATCGTCGTTCCTATTGAAGAAAAATTAAAAGCCATCAGAAGAATTGAAGCAGGAGAGACAATTCAAGTTGTTGCACGAGATTATGGAGTAGGTGAGGTAACAGTTGGAGATTGGAAAAGAAACCGCACAACAATAGAAGAGTGGTGTATAAATCAAGCCTCCTCGTCCTCAGGAAGAAAATCAATGAAAACCGGCGACCATGAAAAGGTTAAGGAAGCTTTCTTCATGTGGGTTAATCAACAGAGATCAAAAGGTGTGTCTCTGTCAGGTCCAATTTTACAACAGAAAATAATGATTAGTAGGCAATTCCCAGAGATAGATCAGTTTACCGCCAGTTCTGGATGGCTTGACCGCTGGAAAAAACGGCACGGTCTACGACAACTGACTGTATGTGGTGAAAAACTTTCTGCTGATGTGTCATCAATTGAGAAGTTTAAACAGAACTTTAAAAAGGCAAATCGAAGATTGTGGATACACATGTGATCAAATTTACAACTGTGACGAAACTGGTCTGAATTGTAAAATGCTTCCATCAAAAACATTGGCATCTCGACAGGAAAAATCAGCTCCTGGGCACAAACGAAGTAAGGAAAGATTAACTAAAATGGTATGTTCCAATGCATCTGGCAAGCACAAACTCCCACTATTGGTGATTGGCAAGTCTACATGTCCAAGAGCTTTAAAAGACATCTCACCCAAAGCTCTACCAGTCTATTACAAAAGTCAGAAGAGCGCATGGATGGATGCGACTTTATTTACTAACTGGTTTGAAGAAAAGTTCGTGCCATCTGTGACTAAATTTTTGAACAGAAACCGTCTTCCTATTAAAGCAAATTTGTTAATGGATAATGCCCCCTCTCACCCTGGAGAAGGACTTCATGTGGGCGAAATTGTTGTAAAATTTTTTCCTCCAAATGTAACCAGCATAATGCAACCAATGGATCAAGGCATCTTTGTTTATATCTTGAACATCTGTTAGAATACACAGAAAAGGAGGATATTATCAATGGAATGAGAAAGGTTACACTGAAAAATGTTATTTACTGAGTAAGTCAAGCTTGGGATTCTGTGCGTACTACCACTATTCAAAAATCTTGGTCAAAAGTTATTGATTTTGAGGACTATAATGACAGTGAAGATGATACTCCATTAAATGAATTAGCTTTGAAATTGAGAAGCCATGGAGAAATGTCCGGTTCAAATTTTGACAGCGAGATAGAAGAAAAAGAAAAAAGCTTATTTGAATTAATGCAAAAATTAAAAGGTTACGAAAATGTGACAAGAGAAGATGTTGTTAAACGGATTACAGCAGATGATTTAGAAGAAGAAATGAGTATTGAAGAAATAACGAATGCCTTTCAGGAAATCGAAAAATCAGATGACGATGACGATGACGAAGCGGCGGTGGATGAACAGTCTCCCACTAGGATCTCTAAACAAGAAGGTTTTGCTTCTTTGGAAAAAGCTTTGAGGTATATCGAACAACAACCAGAGGCAACCCCAGCGGATTTGCTTCTTCTTAATAGATGGAAAAACATTGCAGCGAGGAAAAGAAGATGCAATATGAAACAGAAGCGCATAGATACCTATTTCACTATTTTATATTGTATATACCTATTTATATGTTAAAAACGTTAATACATCGGTTTAAAGTATTGGTGTTTATTTTTTGAATGAATAAAAAAACAAATCCGGATTATCCGAGTTTTCAGTTATCAGAGGAGGGTGCCCCCCACGTTACCTCGGATAACCGGGGTTCTACTGTATTAAAATTGTACAAAATATATAAACTTTTACTACCTTTACCGAAGGTCAAAAACTATACTCTTCTTCTCGTTCATTTGATATCGCCACTACGGAATTTGGCAATCATCATTGCTATTCGTATTTTTGAAGCTGCTGCTCTAAACAATTGAGTGGATGTACACTCAAACCACTCTCTCAAGTTGCGAAGCCAAGAAATTCGCCGTCGTTCAACACTTCTACCCTGAACCATCCTCTGCATGATCAGCTGCAAACAGATGGTATTTTTGCTCTCTCATCCCATGGTCCAGATATTCGAGCTTTCCCCCGTTTATTGGTAATTAGAATTTATCGATCTTTGTTCATTCTTTACAACACTTTAACGTTCGTGACTTTATCAACCCAAGGTATTCCGAGTATCCTTTCATATACCCACGTTTCGAATGCCTCTAGTTTATTGATGTCCACACCTCTATCCCGTAGAGCAGAACCGAGAAAACGGAACATCTAACTAATCACATTTTTAAGTCTAAGTTTATATCGTGGCTTAAAAAGAAGTTTTTTATCTTCACAAACGTAGCCCGTACTTTCCCAATTCTCGTTCGAATTTCTTGTGAGATGTCATTATTGTTATTGACACTTGTTCCCAAATAAATTTGACTTTCTTAACATTAAGGGTTAATACTCTTTCTTCACTGGCTTCAACTGCCCTGTCTCAAATACTTTGTAAATCCTCCAGAGGTTTTGGAATTAGGAGAGTATCATATGCGTATATAATCTTGCTGACTTGCTTGCCGTTAATTCTTATTTCATTCTCTTCCTCTTCTAGGACTATCTTAATGATCTGTGCAGAATTCTAATCCATTACAAAGTTATAGCAATAAATGTGACCTGGCGTCGGATTAGGGCCGCTACCTGTTTTCAGACACTGTCTGCAATATTACTCAGACAATTTTTAATATTTTTTAACTTTTTTCTTTAAATATTAATAATTACTTTTTCTACAAAATGTTGAGAGGTTTTTTAATTTTTTTAGTAGACAATTTTTTATAAATAATTAAACATAAATTTTATTATTTTATAGAAGTGTATGTATTCCACGCCTATTCCCAAATTGTTTGATTTCTCAATATATAAGCAATTATCTTGGTCCTGCAGGAAGAACGACGGATATCAATCTCGTCGTTAATGAGCCATACTTGTTAGAGGAGGTGGCCTAGATGATGTCTATACCGACTTTTCCAAGGCATTCGATAGGGTTAATTACGACCTATTATTAGCTACGCTTGAGGTATTGGGATTCAACGATTCTTTCCTGGGGTGGTTGAAGACATATTTGGAAGGGCGTGAATATCAGATTAAAATTGGGAATGTGCTATCAAATTCATTGCAGTTTCTGGAGTGCCACAGGGCGCCCATTGCTCTCAGCTCCTTTTCAATTTGTATGTCAATGATATTGCCGGTCATATATTGAACTCTGATTTCCTTATGTTCGCCGATGATCTTGAAGTATTTAAAAAGGTTTTGAATGTGCAGGATGTCCGGCACTAGCAGGCGGACTTGGATAGACTTGTAAATTGGGCTGAGACAAACTATCTACAGCTTAATTCATCTAAATGTAAATCTGTTAGCTTCTTTAGAGGACATAAGAGTGTCAATAGTAATTATGTTATTAATGGAATAGTATTGGACAGTTTGGGCAAAGTGAAGGGTCTAGGAGTAATATTCCGCCTCTCTTTCTGTGATCATTATGTATATATTATTAATAAGTCCAGTAAGATCTTGGGACTTATATATAGAAATCTCAGGGATTTATCATTGTCCTCATTAAGGGTCCTGTACTGCAGGTTGATGAAGTCTGTTCTGGAGTGTTCAGCGGTTGTCTGGTCGCCAGTGTTTGAAGTACATAAGTACAATCTCGAAAAAATTCAGAACAGGTTTCTACGACTGTGTGCTTATAAGAGTGATATAGCAATAGCTGACCATAATTATACTGTTATTAGGGGCCATATGAACTTGAATCTGTTAGCTCATAGACGTTTGGTGAGTGATCAGTATTTTCTGTATAAAAAATAATTAACGGGTTGATAGATTGTCCTACTTTATTGTCATTAGTAAAATTTAATGTACCTCAAAGACATTCAAGGCAAGCTGAATTGTTCTTTACTGGCTTCCACAGAACTGATTATGGTTGTCATTCACCACTGCTGAGGGCTATGAGATTCATGAACCAGTGCCGGGAGCTGAACATTTTTTCAGAAGAGTTGCGCTGGCGTTGATTGTTTCACGGTAGGAGTGTAAGCAGTTCTTGTGTTTCATTCCACATTTTCGGCCGTTCTGTTATTGATATGGGTTATATTGTAAAATATTATAAATACGTTGTAAAAAGGAGTGTGTCCGTATATTCTAAAATAAATAAATAAATTTTTTGGTCGAAAATTGCATATAAAGTTTGAAACACCGTATTTTTTTTTTATTTTTGAAAAAAAAAAGCCCTTCGACAATTTTTAACTACTGCATTATCTTACAAAATTAATTTTTATTTTTGCATATTGGATTATTTTTTGTGAAGTTATCTCCCGCAGCAATTGAGCCGCTATAGTTTTCATCAGTGGTCCACTCAACCCGATAAAAAATAATGTTAGTATTTAAAACATATTTAAAAAGAAAATTTCTTCTATAATATATATAAAATGCAACGTCTCTCTGCCTGTCTGTCTGTCTATCCGTTAGTGCGCTTATCACTGGAGAACCACTTATCCGATTTACGTACTTTTTTTTAAAAAACATACGTATGTTCTCTGGCCAGGTTATAGGCTATATTTTAATACGATAGGTAACATAGGGAATGAGCAGTGACGATAATAGTCAATGAAGTCGGAAAAAAGTTTGCCGCTAGCGGGTTCCCTTGCAGTACACAGCCTAAACCATTAAATTTGGAAACAATATTATGTAGCAGAGAATATCTGTAATCTATAATCTATAATATATATAAAATGCAATGTCTCTCTGTCTGTCTGTCTGTCCATTAGTGCGTTTATCAGGCGAGAACCAGTTACTCGATTTAAGTGTCTTTTTTTAAATTCCTACATATATTCTTTGGCCAGGTTATATAGCAATAATAATAATCTATATAATATATATAAAACACAACGTCTCTCTGTCTGTCTGTCCGTTATCATTCGAGAACCACTCATCCGATTTACGTGATTTTTTTTAATTCTTAATTTAATATATGTCAAAAAAATCTATAATATATATAAAAAGTAACGTCTCTCTGTCTGTCTGTCTATCCATTACTGCGCTTAGCACTCAAGAACCACTTATCCGATTTACGTGTTTTTTTTTTGTAAAATACAAAGAGAATAAACAGAGACAAAATGCTAATATGTAGGAAAAAAGATGGAAGTTTAGCAGTAAGCTGAGCAGAAAGACTGAACAGATGGGGGGAATACTTTAAAGAAGCACTAAATGGAGATGAAAATGAGTTGAATGAGAAATAGGAAGCAAAATTAACTGAAGGGCAGGAGGCGACAAATAAACCCTGCAAAGAAGAAATAAGAGAAATACTCAGAACCCAAAAAAAATAAGGTGGAAATTGTAGAACTGATAAAAGCTGGAGGAGTAGATCTGGAAAATGAAATATGCCGGTTGGTGCAAGAAATATGGGAAACAGTGAGCTGGAGAGAGTCGCTCATTTGTCTAATATACAAAAAAGGAGAAAAAACTATATGTGCTAATTATGGACCAACAGCCTTATTGGATGTCGTGTACAAGATAGTAGTGTTGACTATGAAAAAACAGACTAGCAGAGAAAGCCGAGTCTATTCTGGAGAGTACCAGTGTGGATTCAGAAAAAATAGATCGGTTACAGACCAGATATTTTTGATTAAGCAAATTCAAGAAAATAGCTTAGAACAAAATTTGACACTACACTTGGTCATTGTGGATTTCGGAGAAGCAAATGGCTCTGTAAATAGAGAAGGACTCTACAAGATAGTGGAAGAACTAAAAATTCCAAGTAAATTGATTCGCATGGTCAGAATGACCCTGAATGATACAGAAAATAAGACAAGTTTAAGGTGAAAAGAGGATTAAGACAGGGGGAACCAGTGTCGACATGTCTATTTAATTTGGTACTAGAGAAGATAATCCGGGAGTCAGAAATAAAAACAAATGGAACGATATACCAACAAACCTGCCAATGCTTGTCCTATGCGGATGATGTAGCAGTAATTGCAAGAGCAAAAGAGAACCTCAAAAAAGCCATAAGTAGGATAGAAGAAAGGAAAGGATGAGAGGACTAAAGATAAATGAGGAAAAAACAAAATACATGGAAATTACAAAGAAGAAGGATAATAAAAAACAACAAAAGTTTAGATATAATAAACAACTTAGGGAAAAGATATATGTCTGAAAAAGTAGACAAATTTAATTATCTGGGAGTAACAATAACAGAGAGTGGACAAGAAAGGACGGAGATACAAGAAAGAATAGCGAAAGGACAGAGATGTTTGGGGGCAATGAATCCAATATTGAAATTAAAGAAGGTATCAAGAAAAGCAAAAGAAAGAATATATACGACAGTTGTCAGACCCACGGTGACATATAGATGCGAAACGTGGAAACTGAATGCAAGAGAAAAGGAGACGTTGGAGGTGTGGGAAAGAAAAACTTTGAGAAGAATCTACGGAGGAAGGAAAGAAGAGTGGACTGTGGAGAAGAAGAACAAACTACGAATTAAAATGCCTATATACGAAATCTCTTATAAGCCAAATCAAAATAAGCCAGCGATTAGGATAGTTGGGACACGTGGCAAAGATGAAGGAAGAAAGACAGGCAAAGCAAGCCCTAATAAGAGGAGTGGTCGGAAAAAGAGGCAAGGGTAGACCTCGATCTACCAGGCAGTAAAGATCCGGAGTTGATGGGAATCCCGCACTGGGAAAAGCTAACAGGAGACAAAAAGAACTGGAGACAAGTATGCAACCAAGCCATGAGCCTCTAAGGCCCCTTGAGCTATATAATAATATAAACATAACAAATAAGCAGTGAATCAAGTCCACGCGAGCGGAGCCGCGGGCACGGCTAGTATAATTTAAAGCACAATAAATATATAATCGCCATTCTTTAAAATTATTCACTTAATAGCCTTTAAAATATATTTTTTAAATATACATACTCTTTGCAGCGCCCAGGTATATGTAACCCCTTAAGATATTAAAGGATACTAAAAACTAAAATCGGTATTTGATTTTATTTATAAGTTATCATGCCAAAAAACAGTCCGACCAAAAATTAGAGATTATGTTTTTCGCCATAAGGGGCTCTGACACGTGTAGAGACGTAAAAACCTCGGCGAATGATTTTTCCATGTATACAGTTTTAGTAGGGGTTAAAGTATTAAACACATTGTCTAGAAAACAAGGTAAAAGATTTTAAACAGAAATTCTCCTGTTCAAAGTTAGCAAGAAGTTCCTGCTCAATAGACCCCTAAAAATTAATTTATCAGGTACAAGGTGTCGGAGTTTTAACAATTTTTTTCCATTTTTCTTATTTGTTCCAGACATTTTAAAAAATACTTCAATGAAATTCGTGTAATACAGTATACAGGGTAGACTTATCTCAAGAAAGTCTAAATCCAAACGAAAAAGTTTAATCCAAAAGTTGTCTAGTACAAATTTTTATTTTGATATATTCTTATATATATATATATATATATATATATATATATATATATATATATATATATATATATATATATACTGTCAACGACGACGATCTGGCTAATAACAAGGATTCATTTTTTGAACAACTAAATGAGGAAATACGCAAAATTGGAACATCAAGAGAGATATTACTTTTAGGTGATCTAAATGGAACAGTAGGAAGGAAAGAACACGATAAAGTGGTAGGAAAACATGGCGAAGTTACTAACGACAACGGAAGAAGAATTATAGAGATATGTGAACAAAACAACCTTACAATATTAAACGGACACTACCAGCATAGGGATATTCATAAATATACGTGGAGACAAACAACAAGAGATTTAAAAACTATTATCGACTATATGATAATACGTCAGAGATCTAGATTAAGCTTCCTAGATGTAAGAGTCCAAAGAGGGGCTTCATGTGGCAGCTGCCACTACCTCGTGAAAGGAAAGATAACCTCACGAACAACACGGGAAAGCAAACTGGAAGATACAAGTGCATAGCACACAACAAGTGAAACAACAATAAGATATAATACCGACAGCTTACAAAATGAAAGTATCAGAAATCTATACAAGAGTAGACGAAATAGAAGAAGAATATAAGTATATAAAGGAATGCCTACCCGCAGCCGCACTGGAAGCATTAGGGTACCAAGAGACAAGGGAAAAACAGCAAAAATCTTATTGGTGGGATGAAGAAATTAAATACGAAATTGAAGAAAAACGGAAAAGCTATCACAAATACTTAAGATCAAAGAGCACAAACGACAAAGTAAAATACAAAGAATCCCAAGCTAGAGTACGCAAAATGATTAGTGACAAAAAGAACAACCAATGGGAAAAGACATGCTCAAGACTCAACACTTACATAGGACATAGGAGGAAGAAAAAGCACAGAAAGCTGGAGACTTCTTAAAAAAATGAGAACAGAACGGAAAAGAGAAATCTTCTCACCAATAACACCAGAAAAATGGAACCAATATTTTACAAATATGCTAACAGAAGATAGACCAGAGTTCAAAAGTACCCAACATGGAAACCCAAATATAGTTACACGAGGATCCCCAATAAGGATAACAACATCAGATGTTAAAAAAGTATGTAAAACGCTAAAAAATGGTAGAGCTCCAGGACCAGGAAACATCCCAGGAGAGATAGTAAAATACGGAACTGAAAAGCTATTTAGCGCTTTGAGAAACTTATTCCAAAGATGCATTAACACATCAGAAGTACCTGAGGAATGGAAAATATCATACATATCAACAATTCATAAGAAAGGAGACAAAAATAATTGCGATAAACTATAACGGAATACAGGATCTATTAGCAGAATATACGGAAAAATACTTAAAAATAGAATAGAAACGGAAAACGCGGACGTAGAAGCTGAAGAACAGGCAGGCTTTAGAGCAGGAAGATCCACAATAGACCATCTCTTCTCACTGACACAAATCCTAGAAAAGAAAACCGCATTTGATCAGGAAATCCATGGCTTGTTTGTTGATTTAAAAAAGGCCTACGACAGCGTGCCCCTAATGAGATTGTGGGAAACACTACAACAGAGTAATGTAAGCACCGAAATAATTAAAGCCGTAAAATCCTTATACCAAGACGCAAGAAGTAGTGTGAAAACCAAATATGGTATAACAGGGTTCCCGGTCACAAAGGGTCTCAAACAGGGCTGCTGTATATCCCCAACGCTATTTTAAAATCTATTTGGAGAGTGCACTGAAGAACTGGAAAAGGAAATGCAGCAGTATGGGATTACCACTGGATGACGATACTACATTGTACACATGATATGGAATACATGACACGAAAACTTATGGAGGAATATAAAAAATGGGGCCTAGAAGTCAATATTAAAAAGACCGAATACATGTGTGTCGGAGGACAACAGCAGGACTTGAAACTGGCCACAGGACACACCATCAAACACTGTGCCAGTTATAAGTATTTGGGAACGAGAATATCTAGGGACGGAACACTGGAAGAAGCAATATTCGAGAGGAATATCCAAGGAAGAACAGCGATTGCAATGCTTAGTAGTATACTATGGGACAAAAACATAACCATTGAATATAAGAAGAGAATTTACAACTCAATAGTGAAAAGTATAATAACTTACAGCTCCCAGGTGTGGCCACTAAATGAAAGAACAGAAAAAATACTAAAAGCTACAGAAATGGATTTCTGGAGACGAGCAGCCAGAAAATCCAGAAAAGACCGCATGCCAAATGACACGATAAAGCGAGCTTTAGAAATAAAGCATGATATAGTGAACGAAATCAGAAACCCAACAGTTGGTATGGTACGGACATGTACAGAAAATGTCACAAGACCGACTACCTAAAAGATTTTAAATTGGAATCCTCATGGAAAAAGAAAGCGAGGAAGACCACGCCAAAGCTGGAGAGCAGGAATCAACAAGGAAGTACTAGAGGGAGATCTGGAGGAGGAGGGATGGAGAAACCGGGAGGAGTGGAAATTAGGCATCGGAAGACGGAAGACGTTTTAAAACCGATTGATATATATATATATATATATATATATATATATATATATATATATATATATATATATATATATATATATATATATATATAACATATATATATATATAATATATATATATATATATATATATATATATATATATATATATATATATTCTTATATGTACAGAATGTCCTACATTCAATTTAAAGACTGATTTCTTACATCTCTTTCGGTTCCAATATCACTTGCGGTTTGGGTATGATATTGAGACAATGGGAAATTTAAATTTAAGGCATTTTCGTTTGACTTTTATTAATTATGGGTTTTATAGATTTTCCAATTTAAATTTTCTTCATTAACATAGATAAGCAATATAATGGGTTTTTAAAAATATGGGTTGATAATAAAAATTCTTTAGTCATATCCGACTGGCAAAAGTGAATGTAAAAAAAATACCCGAACAATGAACAACGAAAATGAAGCACGAAGAAAACGGTAGTTAAATAACAAAAAAGGCATAATTATTATAGCAACATGTGCAAATCTATCAACAAGACATCCCTTAACGGCCACGCGAGGCTTCCTTCCGTTGGTCCGCGTGAATCCCGCCCTTCGTTAAAGGGCTGCTCCGCCCCCAACAATTATTATCGTATTGAAAATTACTACGACCGATTTAAAACTTATTCTGTGGTCAAATTACTTACATGTCCTTGTTTAATGTGGTCAAGTGATAGTGGTGAATTAAATGATATTAACTGACAATTTAATTTGTTCAGCATAAGGTGAGAAAGTTTTGTCAATCTGTTTTTTCTTTTTGCAAAAATAGTCAGTTACAGTTTTTTTTTGATTAACTGAACAATATTCATTTGTTTTAACTAAAATTCGAATGAGAATAAAACTAAAAATAACCGGTCAAGTGCAAGTTAAACTTGCGCAATTAGTGTTCCGTGCGTTGATTGCTATTAAAATAAAAAATTTTGTTACGGAGGTATAAAATGATCAGTGACTTCACGAAACACCCCCAAATGAGTTTTCAACAAAATTTATTTCCGATCTTTACTGAAAACCGATGACCTTAAGATTTTTGTTTTTTTATAAACTCCTGGACAAAATTAACGCAACAATCTGAAAATTAATTTATCTTTTTCTTATGTCAGTTTTAAAGTATATCGAGTATTTGAATAGTAGGCTATGCATATTTTGTTTCGTTGTTCATGACCGAAATCAAAACAATTCGTTTAGATTTACACTTTTAAAGAATTTTTTAGAAGATAAACAATTTTCTGTAATAATGCGATAGATTTTCTTTAAAAGTAAGCTATATGAATTGTTCCCTTTTTCAACGTAATACGTTTTTGTGGTAGACTGTTTTATTTTTGACCCCGAAGAATTAGAAAAAATGAATCGAACAAGGAATTTAACTGAACACGAGGTAGTGCGAGCCTCAGTTTTATTGGACGAGGGATATTGTCGGAGTTATGTTGCCAATTTGTTAGGCAAACATCGTTCCACAATAAGTCGTATAGTAAGACGCTTGAATGAAGTAGGAACTTATTCTAGAAGGCTAGGGCAAGGGGCGAAAACGATGTACTAGCAACCTAGATGAACGTTTTATAAGACAATATGCTTTAAGAAACAGGACTGTCACTAGTTCTATAATAAGAAACGAACTCGAAGCTGTTCGCAATGTCACAATTTCTTCTAAAACAGTTAGAAGACGGTTAAATGAAGCTGGATTAAACAGTAGGAGACCAGCCACTGCGCCCTTGCTTACTAGAGAGAACAGGTTACGTTTTGTTCGAAATCACGAAAACTGGTCTGTGGATGATTGGAAACAAGTTTTCTTCACAGATGAAACTAGGGTTAGTCTAAAACATCCAGATGGTCGTGACCGAGTATGGCGAAGACCAGGAGAGAGGATTTGCTCCTTGCAAGAATTCCATTCGGAGGTGGCTGTGTTATGTTCTGGGGTGGCATCTGCTTTGATGCTCGCACAGAGTTAGTTCCTGTCCATGAATGCTGACTACTATCTTGAAAATATTGTAATAGAACATGTGATGCCTTTCGGTCATTTTGTGGGGCCCAATTTCCTGTTTATGCAAGACAACGCTCGACCTCACGTGGCTAGGGAGGTACTCGATTATCTTAATCAAGTTGATATACCGATTATGCAATGGCCACCAAAAAGCCCGGATCTGAATTCGATAGAATATGTATGGGATCACCTTAAGAAAAATGTGAAACGTCATATACCTGCACCTAGAAACCTGAGGTAACTTGAAAATGCAGTTATCACAGAATGGGAGCAAATTCCTCAAGATTTTATCCAAAATTTAATTAGAAGCTGTCATCCGAAGTAGAGGAGGCAACATACGCTACTAGTGTGCCAGTTACACCATTAATTTTGCTACTAGTGTCCCAGTTTATTTTTTTCATTATTACATAATTTCAACGATTTTGTTATTAGGTCTTAAGAATAATTTTAATTCGAATCTTATAGAGAAATTTGGTAGCTAATTCACTTTTAAAGTATCCGAATAAGTTTTTTTTTTCCAGCTTTTAGTGTAACCAATGTTCATAAAAAATTATTAAAATTAATTCATTATAGAGATTTGTATGATTTAATATATTGTTGCGTTAATTTTGTCCAGAAGTGTATATAACAGATAAATTATTAAAAGTAATGCACACGTGATAATTTTCTTCAATCTACACCCTATGGAGAATATTCCAGGATTTATTTCAAAATTTTTTGATAGGTACTTTTCAAGATAAGGGGGAGAGTGACAGCGATTTTTTCGCTATTTTTAAAAATAATACAAAGAAAAATGTGCGCAACTATTACATTATATATATTTTTGAACTCGCATTTTTACAAGCTTTCATTTGACTCCCCCCCATTCGGTTACCTAGTCAAAAAATTTTGATGATGATGACCTGGTATTTTTTTTTTTACTTCCGATTTCACCCCCCAAACTAACCCCTTCAGTCAAAATTTAACTTTCAAAACTACACGGCTCTGATGAGGTCATCAATTCTTATATTAATACCAAATTTCAACTTTCTATGTCAAATAGTTTCGGAGAAAATCGAGTGTGACAGACAGACAGACAAACGGACAAACACGGAAGTGATCCTATAAGTGTATCGTACTGAACACTAAACGAACAGATAAATAATCAAATTATTTGATAAAAGAATTATAGCATTGTATTTACTTAAAGTGTATTTGTTTAGAGTTGATAGCAGAATTCTCTCATTATAGATGCAAATACATGTTGGGGTGGGCCCAAAAAAAAGAGATTTCCGGATTTTGCTATCTGTTTTGAATTATTTTTAAGGGTTCACCCTATTTTAGGCAGACTACCTCTGCTATACAATAGAATCATAAAACGTATATGAGAGTTCATCGGTAGCATAGCCGTCCGAACATAACCTGCTTTTCGTGTTTAATAAATAAAATTGTCTAAAAATAAAGTGACAGAAATAGTTATAAGGATTTATTACCAAAATTTTTTAATCTACAGATATATGTGATATATTGTGAAAAAAGTACAAAATGAGATTAACGAAAAAAATTATTTCCTGGGAAAACTATGACTGTGATAAAATTATCGAAATGTTACGAATGATAAATTTCGGTGATATGTTAAACGGTGATATAGATTTTAAGGTATTTTTCATAGGCCACGCATTGAAGGATATTATGTTATCGCTAACTGAAGAAAAAACCGTAAATATAAAATTTGATGAACAAATGGTATGATTGGGAACTGACAGAAATACATAGAATAAAGTATGAAAAATACCAAATAGCCAAAATAACTAATGATTGGGAAGATTACAAGACAGTGAAAAAATTATATAAAAATATAATTAAACAGAAGAAAGTGCAATATGTACAGAACAAAAATTGAAAATAATCAAAAAAAACAGCAGAGAAATGTGAAGAGTTTTAAAAGAAGAAATTTGTATGTCAAAAAGTACCAGTGCAATAAACAGAATCGTTATGAATGGTAAAATAATTGAAAATGAAAAAGAAATTGTTGAACTTTGAAATAAATTCTTTGTTCAGAGTATCATTGACATCAAAAATGGTATAGACGTTGTGCAGAATACTATGGGAAATACAAATATAATTAATCACCAAATTTAAATTTCACACAGTAGATAGTACAACTGCAATATTTGAATGATAACAATATTATTATTCCAGAGCAATCGGGTTTTAGAAGCAAACACTCATGTGAAACTGCAATTAATGATGTTAGAAGTGAATGGCGTGAAGATTTGACGAATAAAAAATACATTGTATCAACTTTCATAGATTTAAAAAGAGCATTTGAAACTATAGACAGAAAATTATTGCTTATGAAACTGCACAAAATTGGAGTGCGTGATATAGAATTAAAATGGTTTGAAGATTATCTATCGAATAGAAAGCAACAAACAAAAATTGGAAACACGACATCATCAGCGATACCAGTGAATATTGGTCTACCGCAAGGCTCTGTCCTTGCGCCGGTACTGTTTCTCATATACATAAATGACATTAAAGACGGTTTAAAGTACGGGGATGTTAGACTATTTGCAGACGATGCACTGATTGCAATTAGTGATGTTAGTTTCGATGTGGCTATTAATAAAATGCAGTCTGATATGAATATTCTTTACAAGTGGATGTGTATAAATATGTTAAAACTAAATACAGATAGAACTAAATATATGATAATATTACACAATAACTATACTAATAAATAAAATACATAAATAATCGTGAAATAGAAAAAGTAAACGAAATTAAATAATTGAGTATAATAATAGATTGTAAACTTAAATTTGATGCACACTTCAATATTTAGTGAATAAAATAAACCAAAAACTTTATCTCATGTATAGAACTTTGCCACATCATAAGTGAATACCATAAAATATTAATATATAAAAGCATAATTGAGCCCCATTTTATTTATTGTCCTTCGGTATTATTTCTTGCTAAGGATACACAAATAGAACTACTGCAAAAACTTCAAAACAAGGCAATGAGATTTACATTGCGGAAGCCTAGAGATACGCACATAAAAGATATGTTAGATCGATTAAATTGGCTGAGTGTAAAGCAGAGCTTATTTTATTACGCAATGAAATTCATCTATAATACAAAGATAAAAAATTGTCCCACATATTTGACCGAGAAAATTAGATACGACAATCCGATACACAACTACAACACCAGAGGACGAAATGACTTCCGAGTAGTGGGAATTACAAATGAAGCTGGTCGAGCAAATCTTTATTATAAAGGATTTAAACATTTTAATGACCTACCAAATAATATTAAATATTGTGAAACCATAAATAAGTTTAAGCAACTATTATATCAACATTGTAAGAATATGCCTATCTGATAGTTAAATTAGGTTCTAATGAACCGTAAATAAATAAATAAATAAAAAATAAATATGTTTATAAACAAATTCACAATTCCCGTTATATAAGTACTTTAATTACAATCAAAAACAATCATCATCTTCAAAATCTAAAGACTCGACTTCTCTTAAATTGATAATTAAGGGTTCTATTTTCCACAGTTTCTTCGATGTATTCGTCAAGTTTCTACATTTTATTTCTTCTTCTATAACATCTCGGATGGCATTTTTCCAATTATCCTCTTTGATCCTCTCTATTCCAGCGAGTAATAATTGCCTTACGAATTGAAGTATGAACCTGGTGTTTTCCTTTGCGACGAAACCTTTCGTTTGTACCCAAATTAGCTCTATGCGATTCAATTTACAATGATATGGAAGTAATCTAAGCACTGTGATATTCCATTCCTTTGCCATCTCATCGACTGCGTATTTCTTGAACTGTGCTTTATTTTGTTTCGCAATTTTCAGAAGTTGAGCATTTAAGATACCACCTTATGTTTGAGATTTTTGTCTCTTATCCATTGAAGAATATCCGCTTTCTTCCATGAATTTGTCGGGGGTCGTTCTAATAATCAAGAACGGTATGGGGCATTGTCTAATACTATAACTGATTCTGCTGGTATACCATTCAATCATTTGTTGGTAAGTACTTCTCAGAAACATCGGCAAACATCTCCTCATGGTAATCTTTAGTTGACTTTGATTTGAATTCCAACAAGCCACCGTCGAGAAATTCATTTCACTACCGATATGTGCTATAATTAGCCTAGCTTGTTTGGAACTCTTCATCGATCTCTAAGGACTCCTTTCCTTTGTGATTCTGAGATTCGTTGCAAGGACCGCGTTTTTTCTTTTTTTTAGAAATCTATAAATAGTTGCTGATCCAACTTCCGTCATGTTGGCACAGGTTTCCACAATTTCACGGACTTGGCTTGTTGGCTGTTGATGCACCAGGGCATCGTGGACGTTAAGTATCATTGTTTTTTCTCGCAGAGAAAATAAGAATTGACAGACTCCGCGAAGTTTGACCAGGGCAAAGCTGAAAATTGAAGCCATCGCTGTTCTGATTTGAACTAAGCATATTATAGGTTTTTGCTTTATTTTTAAACTTACACAGAATATTTTTATTGCATACTTAGGTACTTAGGCGCCTAGGTACCGATAAGTGCTTTGGTTAAACATATTCCAATAACTGCTAAAATCACAAATAATTTTATTGTACCTAGTATCATTGAGCTTTATAACACTGTAGATTTCTAGTTCTTAAAAATTGTTAATTGTAGCTTTCGTTTAGGCCTTTATCATACAAATAAGATTTTTACTTTCATCATTTACTCATTAAAATAAACTTTAAAAATGCGTTGATTTATACAGCTTATTGTAAAGTTTAGAAGACATGTAATAAAATATTTTTTAGGAAAAAGTTGCAGTGTTGTATAGAGATAGAAAATAAAGGTGATTAAAACTGAAAATGCAAATAGTTAGTAGAGAAATTTCGGACGTTTATGATTTATAACAATTTAATGTTTGTAACCCATGTTATGTGCTATCAACTTCAAACAAACGGAGTATATATTTTAGAATGTTTAATTCTTGTTTGAGTATTTTCCGAATATCAAATGTATATAAGTTATGTTTTTAACTTTTATACTTAAATTAGATTCTGGTTTTCATTTTCTTATGGTTAAACAATTACTGCACTGACTTAGCGTTACTTGATGGAGATCCATAATAACTAGGAATAAAAATTTAAAACAAATGTTTATGATCACCACTTATGTTTATTATTGCTGACAATTGTTTCGACACACTGTGTCTTCTTCTGGAGCACATATGTAAATTAACCAACAAAGTATGTTTCAGAATACATAGTTTACCTAATTACAAGTACTAAATTCATTAACATTATTTACCTTAATACCTAGAATAAGTTCAATAAAGGAGACCCTCCCCCATCTAATTGATCGTTGAGTAATAGACCTGAGGATTTTTTCTGATTAATTTCTACTTGTTCTAAACAATCCAGTAATTCTCCTTTCTTTCCTTTATGCAAAATTTTGAAATCTTCATCGAATGTATGCTTTTCCTCTGTTAAATGTTTGGCGTAATGAGATTTGTTATTTTTCATCCTAAAGCTATGTTTATGTTCGTTTATTCCTTTTATAAAAAGGTCTGCCTGTTTGTCCTATATACGTTTTATTGCAACTGCCACAGCATAATTCGTAAACCCCCGATTTATTTTCTTTTTTTGTTTTGCTTTTATTATTTTTAATATATCGAGATAATGTGTTATTTGTACGGAAAGCGATATTTACATGATTTCTATGGAAAAAATTTTGAATTTTATTAGTTAGTTTTCCGGTATAGGTGAGTGTATGAAATTTTTCTTTGTTTAGCTTGTTTGTACGGGTACACCAGTCCTATTACTCTTTTAAATTGTTTTTTCATTAAAATATTATCTACGAAATCGCTACTATATCCATTGTTTATACTAATTTGTTTTTATAATATGTAAGTCTTTCTGAAAATTTTCTTCCGTTAATGGTGTACTTTAATTGTATTTATTATAGTCTATGGATGAAAACTATTATAAGCAAAAGATTTTATTGATTTTTATTTGTAAATCTAGGAAATTAATCGATTTATTTGTTTCAATTTCTGTTGTAAAAGTAATATTATTATGAAGTTGGTTAATTAAAATCTAGATGAAAAAATTTAATTGTTGATCTGCGCCTGTAAAGCAAATCAATATATCATCTACGTACCGGTACCAATAAAAGAAATTTTTAAAAAGATGAGAATTACTGATTTGTTCTTCTAGATGGTCCATGAAAATTTCAGATAAAATTGGACTAAGAGGATTTCCCATTATTAAACCTTTCTTACTTATGTAAATATTATCGCTAAATTCAAAATAATTCTGATCTAAGCACAATGTTAAGATATCTAATATTTCTTGTTTAATTATTGGGTTAACATTATTTATTATTGAGTAATCTTTGGACCAAATTTATAGCGTCTGATGGTGGTATACTAGGGAAAAAGATTTTGTACATCAAACAATATAAATCTGGAGTTACTTGGTATAATTAACGTATTAATTTTTGCTATCAATTCGTTACTCTTTTTTAGTGTGAATTTACAATATTTTGTCAAAACCCTCAATCAATTTATTTGATAAAGAAAAAGCTGGCGCTGTTATGTATGAAACTACCGGACGAATTGGTGAGTTATTTTTTATGTAATTTAATAAGAGAATATAGTTTTGGAGCTTGAGGGTTCATGAAGACAAGTCTGAATTTTTCCTTCTCTGTAAAAATGCTTTATGTCTTTTAGCACATCTTTAATTAATTTTTGGAAAGTTATTGTTGGATCAAAGTTGATGGATTTGAATACATCTGGTTTTAGAAAATCTATTGTTTTTTCAATGTAGGTTTGTTTCTTTATAGCTATTAGAGTTCTTCCTTTATCTGCTATTTCCGACTCGGTTATTTTCCCATCTACTATGGAAAGATAACCGAAATGGATGAGTGATTCAGGAAGCCTGGCCTCTCCTTCACACTCTGAGGCTGACAGTCGACCGGCCAATTAAGCCCTAATACAACATTGACGGCTCAAACTGGCCCCCCCCCCCCCCCCCCCCCCCCCCCCCCACCCCCCCCCCCCCCCCCCCCCCCCCCCCGAAAGAGAGGCGTTACTCCTTGAGGGGAAATCAAGAGACCAAAAGCACCGAATCAACATACACGATCCTGATGAACAATTCGGCTGCTTCAACACCCCCCCCCCCCCCCCCCCCCACCCCATCCCCCCCCCAACCGCCCCCCCAACCTCCCCCCCCGGTACCATTACATCACGCACACACTAAACCTGCGCGCACAGGATTACACTCCCTCCAGCCCGGCTTTTCAACCGCGGGTTTCCCGGGTTTGTGCTCCTCGTTTTCCTTCGGACCACTCTTCCAACCAAAGCATTCACGATAAACAGTCTGCCCGCCTCCACGAAGGTCTTATTAATTCCTTAAGCTGATTAATCCGTTTTGGCCTACCCTTCACTCACCTAAACAACTACTGGTTCCAATCATTCCTCGCCGATTTAGGATCTTGACCAAGTCACACCGCCCTGTCGAAACAAAGTCCACCATGTCCGAGGTAAAGATAGTACTCAAGGCGCCGGGAGTCCCACAAGGCCCCTCCGCCTATATCCCCCGCTCACTATTCAATATCTTCTCGATCCCGATATTCCCTAACCGGATCGATTCCAACCAACACTCCCCCACCAATTGTAACGCACGACACGACACGGCCATTACCCCCCGCTTCAACGCAGCAGAGAATCCCCCTGATCACATCACCGGCCCGACTTCAACGTCATCTAACGCGCCTCTCTAGACCTGGTTTTGCCGGAACACGGCTGGAGGATTACAGGTCAATCCACGCCAAAGACACCAGGCAATAATCTTTGGAAAACGGCCCCTTCCGCATAACACCCTCCTCAAACTCTCACTGATGGCCAACTAGGCATCCGATGGGCCAAGCAAACATCAAGTACCTGGGCCTTCTATACGACAAACCCGGCTCGTTATGGACCAGGACTCCAAGTGCCTAATGGTCGTGCGCGCAACCGCGGTAAATTCAGCTTCTAGGGAAACTCGACTGTTTCACGCTCCCTGAATCATCTCGTAGTACCAATTACCCCCCCCCCCCAACCCCCCCCAATAATCAACAAGTTGCTTTTTAATTTCACAAATACGATTAAATCAGGGCGCGGACTTACACCGTACGCCTGTACAGGCCTGGTCGCCCCGAGTGGATGTCCAAAACTCTATTCGGAACCGAAGCGTACTGGCAACAGTCCCCTAAATACCAACGCCCTCCGTCTGCCCCAAGAGCCCAAGGAAGCTCCCTGGTTCGCGCCCGCAAACAATCAAGGTTGCCACAGGGGAGTTCGCCGAAATCGCCCACAAATAAAATACGATATTCACCTGCGTAATGCCGCACAAGCCTTCGCTTTACCTTGAGAATCCAGCAGCGCGTTCCTCATCCAAACACCCAGATAGCGAACACTTTCAGAGGCCAACGCCTTAAATGTCGGCAATCGAGATACCTAACGACCAACGGACATTCTACCACATACATAACCACACTAGTTTCCAACATGACTACCCTTATATAATTAGGCCGAAGTTTTTTGAGACCAACTCCTTCAGTTTAAAAAAGTGTAAAAAAACAAACACTATCACAATTATAAAACCACACCCGCCGAAAATGGGTACTAGGTTAGCAGGAGGTCAGATCTAGTGATAGAGGAATCATTAAGTTAGGGTGGGTTGGGTGGAATCCTCATTTGTTCTCAGTGTATTACAAAAGTAGGTTAGAATCGGGGGGGGGGGCGAGGGTTAGGGAACAAATATCTAGATACATTTGACGAAACGCATACGGCTTGAAAAAAGGATTAGAGGGTTTTCCCGCAGGCTCGCCAAGGAGTTTTAGTGGGGTATGGGGCCGTAAACCTTAAGGTCTTGGGAGAAAATACATACCGAGATTACTGGGGATGACATGGGTATTTGAGGCGATAGGAGGATAATTTTTAAAGTATGTATTCTGGAGAAATTTTTTTTTATTTTTTTTTGAGAGAGATA
>CM032454.1:212401497-212435344 GCA_019049505.1 Pachyrhynchus sulphureomaculatus | reverse complement strand
AAGCTCTTGTACGTGTAAACTTGCCAATCACCATCAGTGGGATTTTGTGCTTGTCAGATGCATTGGAACATACCATTATAGTTAATCTTTCCTTACTTCGTTTGTGCTCAGGAGCTGATTTTTCCTGTCGAGATGCCATTGTTTTTGATGGAAGCATTTTATAATTCAGACCAGTTTCGTCACATCAGCAGAAAGTTTTTCACCACATACAGTCAGTTGTCGTACACCGTACCGTTTTTTTCAGCGGTCAAGCCATCCAGAACTGGCGGTAAAACTGATCTATCTCTGGGAATTGTCTACTAATCATTATTGCTTTCTGTTGTAAAATTGGACCTGACAGAGGTACACCTTTTGAACGCTGTTGGTTAAACCACATGAATAAAGCTTCGTTAACCATTTCATAGTCGTCGGTTTTCATTGATTTTCTTCCTGAGGACGAGGAGGCTTGATTTATACACCACTCTTCTATTTTTGCGCGGTTTGTTTTCCAATCTCCAACTGTTACCTAACCTACTGCATAATCTCGTGCAACAACTTTAATTGTCTCTCCTGCTTCAATTTTTCTGATGGCTTTTAATTTTTCTTCATTAGGAACGACGATTCTTTTACGCTTGTTTTGCTCCATGACAATACGACAAACAAAAATTCAAACAAAGCAGTTCGTATTAATTACACTTAACTACCAGAACTCCAACCAAATAAATTATGTGAGTATACTCGTACTTCTCCGTAGTAAACGCTATAACGCACTGCCTTCACGCAAATTTACTTGCTGAAAGAGTCCAAAAACATAAATAGGGGAACCCCTCACACGGGCCAGAGGGATTCCCCGAAGGCCCCGACGATTTTAAATGGAAATATGTACATACATATTTTAGAAGCTCGGTTAATAGACAGCATAGACGCGCGTATCTCGGATAATCAGGTTCTTAGATTGTTTCGATTAATCCGGAGCTCGGATAATCGCGACTCGGTTAATCGGGGTTCTACTGTATTTATTTTTTTAATTCTTAAATTCCGAAATAATTCTCTTATTCATCCGTCATTTATTTCAGTTTTGTAACAGTGTTGGGTGAATTCACTATCGTTCGACATTTCAGTATAGTGGCGGCACGTGTCGAGCGCACGAGTAGTTGTCGCTGAGAGCGGTTGGCGCTCGAGTGAGGCTCGGCTCGCGTCTTTGGTTGTTGAAAAAAAACATCACGGATGCTTTTAAATTTCTCACGTTTTAGATCACGAAAATAATGGTCTTTAATTTTCGTTCGTCTGTCGGCATATCGCTTTCACATTAGTATATGTATGATACTGAAAGTAACAAAGAAAACTATAGTTCTTGAGCTAACTGTCTTCAGAAAAAGGTGTTTAAAAAGGCGAAAATCGATATGTTTGCACAGTTTCGATAATATGATGAGAATTTTTCCTGAAGGAAGTAATCATTGTAAGCAATATTATTAATAATCCAACAGATAAGAAATTAAAGATTGTCTTTTTTTCGACATTCTAGGAGTCGAGAAATTTAGAAATTATGTTGTTTTTTTATTATTATTTTAGAAATAATTAAGGGAAGAGATTATAGAGTGACCTTAAAAAATATATATTTTGACCTTACAACTTGTATTTGCAGAGGCGATATTGGATAAATAACTTTTTAGGATTTTTTTTACAAAAATGTAGTTAATTTGAGAAAGCAGCTTGCAATTAATATTGATAAAATCATTTTGTACATGAATTTCACACATGAAACATACACTTACTGGACCGTAGACATATTTAATTTAGCTACAAAATAAATGTATTATTTGCAATGATTATAGTTTTATTTTGTGCGATGATAATATAGCAACTTAAATTTTAGATAAAAATAGGGGTTATGGCAAATGGAAACCTTTAGTGTTAAATAAAAAAACTTAAACTACTATGCTAGCATTTTTAACGTGTTTTATTTTTACAATACAATTTATATCTATTCATGAAAAAAACTCGCTTGCAAGCACTACTTAATAATTCCAGTAGGGACGTGGCCCATTTGTGTCGACATAGCTCCATAAAAATGGGCTTTAAAGCTCACAATGTTTATTTTCTATAAAAAATGTAATTCTGACAAATTGTAGCTATTTGGGAGCTCGAATTTAAAATAGTTAACTTAATAGTTCAATTTATAAAGCTAACGTCAGAACATTTGCACTTTTTTTTTAGTATCTCTTTAGTAGTCACTGATTTTAGAATGTTTTAAAATTAAAAAACCGGTCAAGTGCAAGTTGAACTTGCACAATTAGTGTTCCGTACGTTAATTGCTTTTAAAATAAAAAATTTTGTTACGGTGCACATTGGGACCGAATGCCGAAAAGGTGGCCATAAGTCCCTAAAATGAATGTTCGATTGAGGGACTTTTCAGGCTCTAGGTATGTGGGTTGGTACCTGCGCTATTCGAAACGACCGGTTATAATAATCAAGTCTGCACCCGTGGCTCTTGACACCTATTGTTGTTAGAGCGTCGAACAGGCCAGATTCTGAGCTTGTTCTGTTTGAGTTAGACAGGCAGATTCAATTGCGCTCAAATGTTTTGTATTTGAAGTTAATTTAATTTCGTGAAATGGATTCTCCGAATAAAAGTGAGTACATTTAAACGATATAAATTGGGTTTTGGTCCCAATGTGCGGTGGTATAAAATGATCAGTGACTTCACAAAACACACCCCAAATGAGTTTTCAACCAAGATTGTTTCCAATTTTTACTGAAAACTGATGACCTTGAAATTTTTGTTTTTTTTTATACCAGATAAGTTATTAAAGGTAATGCACTCGTGATAATTTTCGTTCAATCTACACCCCGTTGAGAATATTCCAGAATTTTTTTTCAAAATTTTTCGATAAGTACTTTTCGAGATAAGACGGGAGGACAGAGATTTTTCGCGATTTTTTAAAAATAATACAAAGGAAAGTGCGCGCAAGTATTACATTATATATATATATATATATATATATATATATATATATATATATGTATATATATATATATATATATATATATACATATATATATATATATATATATATATATATATATATATATATATATATATATATATATATATATATATTATATATGTATATATGTATATATGTATATATATATATATATATATATATATATATATATATATATATATATATACATATATATATATATATATATATATATATATATATATATATATATATATATATATATATATATATATATATATATATATACAGTCCCTGGCCAAATTATTAAATTATTTTTTTTTAGTAATTTTATGTTTCTTAAGAGTTTTTATGCAATAATGGAATATTTAAACTACAATATTATTGATTTTTATTTAAAAGAATTGTTGTAGACTACATATTTGCATTTATTTTTAACATATGGCAACACTGTGTTGACAAAGTGATACATGAACGTAAACAAGTACAAATCTGTATCAGTCGCGATCGGAATCGAGTCAGGTACGGACGTGTTTCTGTGGCTTTATGGACTGTGATTGTTTGTTTAACAGTTTTATACTACTCAGTTATTAGTTTATTTTGTATGCAGTGTTTTAAAAAAGTAATTGGACTATTTTCATTATGGGTAGAAAAGGCGATCTTTCACCACGTAAAAAAAGCTGAAGTGAAGGCCCTTGTGATTGCGAAAACATTTACAAACCGAGAAATATCACGAAGATTGGAGGTTTCTGAAGCTAGTGTACGACGCATAAAAAAGAAAATTGAGTCAGGGAAGGAATTAAGCCCAAAAAGAAAGAAAAGATGCGGTAGAAAACCAATTTTCACTCCACGGTCAGAGAGATGTTTGAAGAAAATTTGTGTAGAAAACAGATTTGCTACCACAAAGGTAATAAAAATCACAACTCCAGGATGCTAGCGTAAATGCTTCTGAGCGCACTGTTCGAAGAAAATTGAAAGAATTAGATTTTAAGGCCTGTCGCCCCGCCAGGAAGCCCAAGTTAACAGCTGCAATGAAAGCAAAGCGCCTGAAGTGGGCCAAACAATGGCAAGACAAAGATGTGGACTTCTGGAGATCGGTAAGATACAGCAATTTAATCAATAATTGATACATTATTATCATTTTCAGTTAAATAAAGCAAATAAACATGGAAGTTTATATATTTTTCCTATTTTTGACAGGTCTGCTTCAGTGACGAAAGCACATTCGAAATTTTGCAGAATAAAGCTCAGTATGTGCGTCGTCGTCATGGAGAAAAGTTTCATCCTGATTGTGTCGTCCCGACGGTTATACATCCCACCAAAGTGATGATTTGGTCAGTCATCAGCGGCAAGGGCACTGTACGTCGTCAAAGGAATAATGAGGCAAGATCAGTACAAAGAAGTATTACAAAATCGGTTGATTCCGCAGCTCAGAGAATGGTTTCCAAATGGGGAACTATTCACTTTCATGTAAGATGGAGCTCCCTGCTACACTGCTCGGTCTATTATAGCTTTTTTGGCAGAAAAAAATATCCCTCTGTTGGATTGGCCCTGATATGAACCCCATTGAAAATGTGTGGGGGCTGATGAAAGAGAAGTGGCTAAAGATGTGATTACCAACAAAACCCAGCTCCTAGAAAAGATTATTCATGTGTGGAATCATCATCCTCAAATGCAGGAGACAGTACAATCTTGCATTGATAGCATGCCGCGCAGAATTAAAGCTTTGATAGCGGCTAAAGGTGGCTCAACTAAATATTGACTTTTACTAACATTAATTTCACTTTTCTTTAAAACTTAATAAACTTATGCTTTTCTAAATTAATGCTGTTTTTTTATGTCAAATAAATAGGTAATTGATTGGATAATATAAAAATAAAAAACAAATCAATTTAAAATAATAAAACGGTACAATATCACTCGGTAATTAATATTTTACATGAAATCTTGCAGTGCGTCTAATAATTTGGCCAGGGACTGTATATATATATATATATATATATATATATATATATATATATATATATATATATATATATATTTTACTCATGTTTTCACAAGCTTTCATTTGACACCACACTCGATTACCTAGTAAAAAATTTTTTTTTCACTTCCGATTTCACCCCCAAAAACTAACCCCTTAAGTCAAAATTTCATGGCTCTGATGAGGCCATCAATTCCTATATTATTACCAAATTTCAACTTTCTATGACAAATAGTTTCGGAGAAAATCGGGTGTGACAGACAGACGGACAGACAGACAGACACCGAAGTGATCTTATAAGTATTCCGTACGGAACACTACAAATAACCGGTCAAGTGTAACTTGAACTTGCGCAATTAGTGCTCCGTACGTTTGATTGCTTTTAAAATAAAAAAAATTGTTGCGGAGGTATAAAATGATTAGTCACTTCACAAAATACACCCCAAATGAGTTTTCAACAAAGTTTTTTTCAAATCTTTACTGAAAACTGATGACCTTGAAATTTTTGTTTTTTTTTTATATACCAGATAAATTATTACAGGTAATGTACTCGTGATAATTTTCGTTCCATCTATACTCCGTGGAGAATATTCCAGAAGTTTTTTCCAAAATTTTTTGATCAGTACTTTTCGAGATAAGGGGGGGACAGCGGTTTTTGCCCTTTTTTAAAAATAATATTAAGAAATTTGTGCCCAAGTATTACATTATATATTTTATATTTTTTTCTCGTGTTTTCACAAGCTTTCATTTGACATCACACTCGATGACCTACTAAAAATTTTTTTTCACTTCCGATTTCACCTCCTAAAACTAACCCCTTAAGTCAAAATTTAACTTTCAAAACTACATGGCTCTGATGAGGCCATCAATACCTATATTAGTACCAAATTTCAACTTTCAACAAATAGTTTCTGAAAAATCGGGTGTGACAGACGGACAGACAAATAGACGGATATACGGACAGACACCGAAGTGATCTTATAAGTGTTCCGTACGGAACACTAAAAAGAAGCTGAGTAGTATAATTTACTTCCTTTACTAAAAACTACTATACTATACTATATTTGTCATTTTTGAATCTCTTCACTGTTCAGGGTGGCCAGAGGTGCAAAAACATAGTTTTTAATTTCTAGTAAATAAGAAAGGTTTAATAATGGGAAACCCTCTTAGTCCAATTTTATCTGAAATTTTCATGGACCATTTAGAAGAAGAAATCAGTAATTCTCATCTTTTTAAAAATTTCTTTTATTGGTACCGGTATGTAGATGACATATTGACTTGCTTTATAGGCACAGATCGACAATTAAAACTATTTCTAGGTTATATTAACCAACTTCATATTTTTACAACAGAAATAGAAACAAACAAATCGATTAATTTTCTAGATTTAAAAATATCAAACAAAATGAATAAACACGATTTTGAAATCTTCCATAAACCAACATACACGCTAATTCTAACCACCCGTTCACACATAAAATCTCGGCTTATAATAGTTTCATCCATAGTCTAATAAATACACCATTAACGGAAGAAAATCTTCAGAAAGAATTAAATACTATAAAACAAATTAGTATAAACAATGGGTACAGGAGCGATTTCGTAGATAATATTTTAATGAAAAAACAATTTAAAAAAGCAATAGGACTGGTGTACCTGTACAAACAACTAAACAAAGAAAAATTTCATACACTCACTTATACCGGAAAATTGAATAATAAAATTCAAAATTTTTTCCATAAAAACAATGTAAACATCGCTTTCCGTACAAATAACACATTATCTCGACATATTAAAAATAATAAAAATAAAACAAAAAAAGAAAATAAAACCGGGGTTTACGAATTATGCTGTGGCACTTGCAATAAAACGTATATAGGACAAACAGGCAGATCTTTTTATAAAAGTATAAAGGAACATAAACAAAGCTATAGAATGAAAAATAACAAATCTCATTACGCCAAACATTTAACAGATGAAAATCATACGTTCAATGAAGATTTCAAAATTTTGCATAATGGAAAGAAAGAAAAATTACTGAATTGTTTAGAACAGATAGAAATTAACCAGAAAAAATCCTCAGGTTTATTACTCAACGATCAATTAGATGGGGGAGGGTCTCCTTTATTAAACTTGTTCTAGGTATTAAGGTAGTACTTGTAATTAGGTAAACTATATATTCTGTAACATACTTTGTTAGTTAATTTACATCCTGCTCCAGAAGAAGAACAATTGTCAGCAATAATATAATAAACATAAGTGGTGATCTTAAACAGTTGTTTAAAAATTTAGCTAAATAAGAGTATATATTTTTTTCATTTAAATGAAATGGTACTCATCGATAATAAGAAAAAAACAACACGATTACTTCGGTAATTACAGCTAATAAGAAAATTTAAAAGTATCCTAACATAGAACATTAATTATTAAGTAAAAAGCGGTACAGCAGATTATTAAATGCCTTAATAAAGTCCAATTAAGAAAGTTAACAAGGGAACGTTTTCCGTTTTTCATGTTTTAAAAGGAAAAGTGCCATCCTTATACTATTAAATTATCTCTAAGTACATGCAAATGTTTTTAAAATGTTTTCATAGAAATTTTAAGAGGGAAAGCTTGTTCTATATTTAGGTGGATTAAAAATACTTCCAGAATAAATATATACCCCTATGTTCAAAAATTTACTGGACTCATTAAATAAAAAACACCAATTATTAATTTAGTCATCCAAGTCTATTTGATTCTTTCAACGTAATTTTCTTCCACTGTTACACACCTATGTTATTTTACTTTCTTTCGTAAAAACATCACGTTCCAAGATTTGAAATGCTTTAACGAACTCACGTATTTTGTGATTTTAAGAGAGAAACGTAATTTTTAATCATTAAATACTTTTTTAATTATTTAAACAAGGTAAATTTTAATTTGTTAGTATAGTATATCTGGTATATATTGCATAACGTATCACAATAGCCATTTTTTTTATGTTTTAAAGTTTATCTTTCAACCTCTATCATTATTTTTTTAAACACATTATTTATTTGGAAGTAAAGTTACATCTCAAAAAACTGTTATTTTTTTTTAAAATTAAAATAGTAATCTATTTAATAATCAGTGAAGTTGCGGAATAATAATGAATTGGGAGTCTAATATCAATTAGGTCTATGTAACACTATATATATATATATATATATATATATATATATATATATATATATATATATATATATATATATCTATCTATCTATAATATATATAAAATGCAACGTCTCTGTGTCTGTCTGTCTGTCTCTCCGTTAGTGCGCCTATCACTGAAAAAATCACTTATCCGATTTACGTACTTTTTTTTTTAAAAACATACATATGTTCTCTGGCCAGGTTATAGGCTATATTTTATTACGATAGGTAGCATAAGGAATGAGCAGTGACGTAAAATAGTGAATGATGTCGGAAATAAGTTTGCCGCTAGCGCGTGCCTTTGCAATACACAGCCTAAACCATTAAATATGGAACAATATTATGTAGCAAAGAATATCTGTAATGTATAATCCATAATATATATAAAATGCAACGTCTCTCTGTCTGTCTGTCTGTCCGTTAGTGCGCTTATCACTCGAGAACCACTTATCCGATTTACGTGTTTTTATAAATTTATACATATGTTCTATATAATTCGATATAAGCCTAGATAATGGGAGATAAGGTGAGATAATGGGAGATAAGGAGAAATAATGGGAGATAAGCCGAGATAAGCCTCGATAATGGGAAATAAGGTGAGATAATGGGAGATAAGTATAAATAATGGGAGATAAGGAGAGATAATGGGAGATAAGCAGAGATAAGTCTAGATAATGGGAGTTATGGTGAGATAATGGGAGATAAGGAGAAATAATGGGAGATAAGTCGAGATAAGCCTAGATAATGGGAAATAAGGTGAGATAATGGGAGATAAGGAGAAATAATGGGAGATAAGGAGAAATAATGGGAGATGAGCAGAGATAAGCCTAGATAATGGAAATTATGTAGAGATAATGGGAAATAAGGAGAAATATTGGAAGATAAGGAGAAATAATGGGAGATATTTTATTACGTTGGGTAACATAAGGAATAAGCAGTGACGATAGTAGTGAATCAAGTCCACGCGAGCGAAGCCGCGGGCCCGGCTAGTATATATATATATATATATATTTTTTTTTTTTTTTTTTTTTTTTTTTTTGTTGAGTGTAAGGTTCTTTGATCTTGGTATATATATATATTTTTTATATTTTACGTGTTATTGGAATTAGATCATTAAAACTATTCTTGGATCTGTTATATATTTATTAACGTTTCGACCATCGGAAGAGGTCTTCTTCAAAATTTGCTCTAAAAGATTACATTAGAAGAAACAGTGGTTTGTTTGTAGAAAGTAAAAATGTGATTTTAACAGTGTTTTAAACTTAACATCCCACAAAATGAACTACTTTCTAAGGTAACGCCCTCATTAATGTATACATTTAATTGTATTAAATTAAAAACTACGAAAAGACACAAATATTTTAACCCCGAAATACACAACAAACTGATTAATACTTATCTATATTTAATTCTTCTAATGTAATCTTTTAGAGCAAATTTTGAAGAAGACCTCTTCCGAAGGTCGAAACGTTAATAAATATATAACAGATCCAAGAATAGTTTTAATGATTTAATTCCAAGACCACGTAAAATATAATATATATTATACGAGTATATATATATATATATATATATATATATATATATATATATATATATATATATATATATATATATATATATACAGTGCAGTCTGCTTACAACGAACCCGTTTATAGTAAATTTCCGGTTAAAACGAACTATTTTATAATGCATGAAAAAACTTCCGTAAGACCAATGCAAATTTTTATCAGTTGTAACGAACCCGGTTATAACGAACTTCCGGATAAAACGAACCAAATTTGGATGTTTTTTGTCCATTTAAAACGAACTTGCCACTCCCTATGCTTGATGTTGCGCGACTTGATATAGGGAGTTCACCGAAACCGCCGCGTCTCTAGTTCGAGCAGTATTATTTTAAATCCACTTATTGTGTTATGTGGTTCTAATGCATATTTGATCAAAGTAGCAAAGTGAATGTTTAAGTTTTTATTTTAAAATGAGTACACCCAAGCGTAACGCGTTTACTTTAAAAGACAAACCCGATATTATAAGAAAAATAGAAAATGGAGTTAAACAAAGTGATGTTTGCAAACAGTTGAATTTAACTAAATCTATGGTTTCTACCATATGGAAGACTAGCCGGGCCCGCGGCTCCGCTCGCGTGGACTTGATTCACTACTATCGTCACTGCTTATTCGTTATGTTACCCAACGTTATAAAATATCTCCCATTATTTCTCCTTATCGCCCAATATTTCTCCTTATTTCCCATTATCTCTACATAATTTCCATTATCTAGGCTTATCTCTGCTCATCTCCCATTATTTATCCTTATCTTCCATTATTTCTCCTTACCTCCCATTATCTCACCTTATTTCCCATTATTTAGGCTTATCTCGACTTATCTCCCATTATTTCTTCTTATCTCCCATTATTTCTCCTTATCTCCCATTATCTCACCATAACTCCCATTATCTAGACTTATCTCTGCTTATATCCCATTATCTCTCCTTATCTCCCATTATTTATACTTATCTCCCATTATCTCACCTTATCTCCCATTATCGAGGCTTATCTCGACTTATCTCCCATTATTTCTCTTTATCTCCCATTATCTCACCTTATCTCCCAGACAGAGAGACGTTGCATTTTATATATATTGTATTCTTTGCTACTTGATATTGTTCCATATTTAATGCTTTAGGGAGTGTATTGCAAGAGAACGCGCTAGCGGCAAACTTTTCTCCGACTTGATTCACTATTATCGTCACTGCTTATTCCTTATGTCACCTAATAAAATATATCCTATAACCTGGCCAGAGAACATACGTATGTTTAAAAAAAAAGCACGTAAATCGGATAAGTGGTTCTCCAGTGATAAGCACACTAACGGGCGGACAGACAGACAGACAGACAGACGGACAGAGAGACATTGCATTTTATATATATTATAGATATTCTCTGCTACATAATATTGTTCCATATTTAATGGTTTGGACTGTGTATTGCAAGAGAACGCGCTAGCGGCAAACTTTGTCCGACTTCATTTACTATTATTGTCACTGCTCATTCCTTATGCTACCTATCGTAATAAAATATAGTCTATAACCTGGTCGGAGAACATATCTATGTTTTTTAAAAAAAAAGTACGAAAATCGGATAAGTGGTTCTCCAGTGATAAGCGCACTAACGGACAGACAGACAGACAGAGATACGTTGCATTTTATATATATTATAGATGTAATAAAATATATACCTATAACCTGGTCAGAGAACATATGTATGAATTTAAAAAATCACGTAAATCGGATAAGTGGTTCTCGAGGGATAAGCGGATTAACGGACAGACAGATAGACAAACATTGCATTTTATATATATTATAGATATAGATTATTATTATTATTATATAACCTGGCTAAAGAATATATATATGAATTAAAAAAAGACAGGTAAATCGGATAAGTGGTTCCCGCGTGATAAACACACAAATGGACAGACAGACAGACAGAGAGACATTGCATTTTATATATATTATAGATTATACATTACAGATATTCTTTGCTACATAATATTGTTCCATATTTAATGGTTTAGGCTGTGTATTGCAAAGGCACGCGCTAGCGGCAAACTTATTTCCGACATCATTCACTATTTTACGTCACTGCTCATTCCTTATGCTACCTATCGTAATAAAATATAGCCTATAACCTGGCCAGAGAACATATGTATGTTTTAAAAAAAAAAGTACGTAAATCGGATAAGTGGTTCTTCAGTGATAGGCGCACTAACGGACAGACAAACAGACAGACAGACAGAAAGATAGACGTTGTATTTTATATATATTATAGAAGAGGCAAGAAATCTTATCAATCTATGATAAAAGAAACTTTAGTTGTAAAAAAACCGGTCAAGTGCAAGTTGAACTTGCACAATTAGTGTTCCGTACGTTGATTGTTTTTAAAATAAAAAAAATTGTTAGGGTGGTTTAAAATGATCAATGACTTCACAAAACACACCCCAAATGAGTTTTCATCAAATTTTGTTTCCAATCTTTACTGAAAATTGGTGACCTTGAAATTTTGTTTTTTTTATATACCAAATAAATTATTCAAGGTGATAATTTTCGTTCAATCTGTACCCCGTGGAGAATATTCCAGAATTTTTTCAAAATTTTTTGATCAGTTCTTTTCGAGATAAGGTAGGGGACAGCGATTTTTTAAAAAGTAATACGAAGAAAAGTGTGCGCAAGTATTACATTATATATATGTTTTTTACTCGTGTTTTCACAAGCTTTCATTAGACACCACACTCGATGACCTAGTAAAAAAAATTTTTTTTCACTTCCGATTTCACCCCTTGAAACGAACCTCTTAAGTCAAAATTTATGTTACGGTGGTATAAAATGATCAGTGACTTCACAAAAACACCCCAAATGAGTTTTCAACAAAGTTTGTTTCCAATCTTTACTGAAATCTGATGACCTTGAAATTTTTGTTTTTTTTTATATACCATATGAATTATTAAAGGTAATGCACTCGTAATAATTTTCGTTCAATCTACACCCCGTGGAGAATATTCCAGAATTTTTTCGAAATTTTTTGATAAGTACTTTTCGAGATAAGGCCCGGGACAGCGATTTTTCGCGAATTTTTAAAAATAATACAAAGAAAAGTGCGCGCAAGTATAATATTATATATATATTTTTTACTCGTGTTTTCACAAGCTTTCATTTGACACCACACTCGATGACCTAGTAAAAAAATTTTTTTTTCACTTCCGACTTCACCCCCCAAAACTAACCCCTTAAGTCAAAATTTAATTCTCAAAACTACATGGCTCTGATGAGGCCATCAATTCCTATATTATTACCAAATTTCACCTTTCTATGTCAAATAGTTTCGGAGAAAATCGGGTGTGACAGACAGACAGACAGACAGACAGACAGACAGACAGACAGACAGACAGACAGACAGACAGACAGACAGACACCGAAGTGATCTTATAAGTGTTCCGTACGGAACACTAAAAAGTAAGAAAATCTACACATGACCAAGTCGATAAAGGACTCCTTAAATGGTTTAGTCAAAAACGACATGAACATGTTCCTATTACCGGCTATACTTTACAAGAGAAAGCTAGTGAATTAGAAAGGAAAATAGAGAACACCGAGTTTAACTGTTCTAGAAGTTGGATTAAACGATTTAAAAAGCAACATAATATTAGTGGGGGTAAGATAGTAGGAGAAACTTCAGGAGTGAATAAGACCGTTGTTGATCAGTGGTTGGCCAATGTATCGCCGGAAATTCGAGACAATTATGAACATGTGGACGTTTTTAATGTGGAGATGAAATGGGTTTGTTTTACAAGATGGCTCCTGATAAGACACTAAAGGTTGTCGGAGAGAATTGTGCTGGTGGAACATTATCAAAAGTAAAGATTACTTGTGTTGATAACTGCAAATATGTCTGGAACAGAGAAAAGAAAACTCTTGGTGATAGGAAAGTCCGCCAATCCCAGGTGTTTTAAAAACAAACATTTACCAATAAAGTACCAATCAAACAGTAAAGCCTGGATGACATCAGAAATTTTTAAAAACGAACTGATCGAATGGGACAAAGAATTAAGGTTCATAAACAGAAAAATATTACTTTTCACTGACAACTGTCTAGCGCACCTGAAGTTGATCTACAGCAAATAAAATTGGTTTTGCTTTCAAACACTCCAGAATAGAAAGATTTTACTTTTAAAAATGTTAGAGACGATCGATAAAGGTAACATTTTTTCTGTAACCCTCTTAGACGCTATAAACTTTGTCCATATGGCTTGGCAAAGAGTCAGTAGAGAAACCATTGAAAACTGTTTTAAGTATGGAGGATTTTTAAGGAAAGAACTTAGATATGACTCAGATGATGAGCTACCATTGACTCAGTAGATTGAAAAACATCGAGAAGATCCTACTGATCGTCTAGAATTTGTTTACGATGCTCACATTCAACAAAGTACAGTGGAAATCGAGATTAAAAAGAAGTTTAATCACTTTAATTTTAAAGAACATGTATGTGCTGATAACACAGGGGAACAGCTGTTTTGGTGTCGAGGTTTTTTGAGCTGATTCTATATCAATTTGATGTCCTGAATTCAAATAACGTATTCATTTGTACCTAGGAGCTCAAATTTTTAAGATATACAATTTTAGAGAAATATAAGATACATTATTGTAACTCAAATCCGTAAGTGTAGTAAACAAAAGTAGATACGAAATTTTTATTTTAGTTATACAAAATACAATTTTATGTCGTACTTACAAACAAAAAAAAAACATTGAAGAAATGAAATGGTCACTCAACACTTGGAAAGCTTCTTTTCCGCGACATTCTTGAATGTTTTTTAAACAGTCCCTTTTTAAACTCCAGCAGTAATCTGCCATCATGTGCATGTCTCATCTTCCTTGGTAGCGGTCCTCCATAACTTTAATATCTTGGTGAAATCTTTCACCTTGTTCCTCACTCATGTCTCCTAAATTTTCTGGAAAACGGTCTAAGTGGCTGTGTAAATAGTGTATTTTAATACTCATATTGCACCCTAAGGATTTGAAACTATTAAGCATCTTGTTAACCATTTCAACATAGTTTTGAGCTTTATGTTTGCCTAGAAAATTTTCTGCAACTGCAACAAATGATGTCCAAGCTTCTCGTTCAACTTGATTCATTGAATTTATGAAGGCAGGATCCTTAATTAATTGTCTTATTTGTGGGCCGTCAAATATCCCTGCTTTGAGTTTTTCTGTGCTCAACTGATGCATTTTTACCCCTATATATGCAAAACAAGAGCCTTTACAAATTGCTTCATTAAGCCCAACTTTATATGTAACGGAGGAAGTATGATTTTTTCTCTTTCAACCAAAGCGTCGTTAATGACATTCTTTTCCCCAACGTCCATGTTTTCTCTCTGAGGCCAATCTTTTCTAACCCAGTGGTGTGTTTTGTCCCTACTATCCCAGAGGCACAAGAAACACGGATATTTCGTGTAACCACTTTGCTGCCCAAGAAGAAAGTTTACCATTTTTAAGTCTACACAAATCATCCATTGATGTTCGTAATACTTTATCTTCTGCAAGACCAAAGCTATGGTATTATATTCTTCTTTCAGTTTCGTTGAGTGAGCTAGTGGTATTGAACCATATTTATTCCCATTATGTAGAAGGACACATTTTAAACTTCGCTTTGAACTGTCAATAAATAGGCGCCAATCATCTGGAATATATTCAGAAAGTCCCATTTCTTTCATGAGTCCCCTAATTTCGTGACAAAATACAAGATTGTCTTCTTGAGAAAAGAATGGTAGCAGATCTTTTTCTCTTGTACGGTAAAAAAAAGGTAATTTTGGTTCCTTGTTCCAGTAAATTTTTGTCGTTCAACCTAGAAGCCAGTACTTCAGAAGCTTTTTTCGATAAATTGAGATCCCTGGTGAGATCATTTAATTCATTTTGATTGAAGCGTTGAGGAACTGATGACGTCCCCTCATAGTCACCGTTAGTTTCATTAGCATCAGAACTTTTATTAGCATCAGAAGAGCGATCAGAGGGAAAATATTCGTCATCAGAGATATGTGGTAGCTGATGAAATGTTGGAATCGGTATTTGATCTGAGTGCGGGATAGGGCGTATTGCCGAGTCTAAATTGGGATAAGTCCACTTACTGCGGTTATTTCGATTGATTCCATTAGTTTTTACTAAACAGAAATAACAATCATTGAAGTGGTTTTTTGGTTCTCTCCAAACTATTGGTACGCCGAATTTTAGACATTTTCTTTTCCCGGTAGTCCACTGCCGTAAATGCTCTGTACAAGTTTTACATACGAGATGCGGGGCCCACGTTTTGTCCTGATCACCAAGCTTAACTCCAAAGTATCCAAGATACGCTCGCTTTACAAAGTCAGTAATAGTTTGTCTGTTTTGTTGAAGCATGTATTCTCCGCATATATAGCAAAACACATCAGGTTGATTTACACAACTTCTTCTTGAACTGGAACCTGAACTCATTTTAATTCTGTTCAATAACACAAAAACACTCTTTTCTTAACATAAAATAACACGCCGAATTCGATCTACTCTCATTAGTAAGAACGCACAAACTGACGAGACTTACCCGAGTTAGGTGATTAAAAGGGTCAGTTCAGGTACCTGATAGGCAATGGTTCCACTATTTATAGATTTACCTGGAATTTGTTTTACTTTCCTTTGAACGGTTTCTTTCAAGTTAATAACACAGCCCCACAAAAAAAAGGTGGGGTATACTTTTGAAGCGATATATCAGATCCGTAGTATTTTTGCCCGCTGATCACGAATCTGACGTCAGAATATCGCCATCTCATCTCAATTTTTTTCTAACCTCAAAAAATAGGTAAAAAATTAGTAAAAATTAAGAAAAATATACAGTTCTGTTTTCTTTCTAACCTCAATAAATCAGACAGATATAGTGCTTCTCGAATGCAAAAACGAATTCAAATTAAAATTCAACCGATCCTTACCAAATTTGGTACACGGGGATTTTTTGGGTCGCTGATCACGAATCTGAGGTTGGATTTGCAAAATTCAAGATGGCAGATGTTTTCGCGCCATTTTGAACGCCGAGAAAATTCATCGGTCGATTTTTATTCTTCTACCTGCATCTAGAGCACCTCCACGTGGTGACGGTGGGCAACGGTGTTACTCCACTAGCCGGCAGAGTCCCTGGATAATGGCTTAGATGGCGTCATGGCAGGTAGAAGAAAGAGAATTACGATGCAGGGACTCGGAAAACCCAGTATCGGCGGTTGGTCAGGGTGGGAAAGCGGGCCCGCAGCCGTCGTCATCCAGCGACTGTAGCTCTTCATGTGTGGGTGACTTGGCTCATGTAGAGCATAATGCTACAAGAAAACGGTCTCACGGTACAAGGACTTTTCATAAGTGCGATAAAAACAGTGATTCATTTTGTTATATTTGCTGTCAACACGTATTGAGTAAAATGGGGTCACCGATAACGGATAAGATTAAAACCTTATATAAGGATTGTTTTAACATTGAAATACAGCACCAGGATACAGATTGGATTCCCCACATCATTTGCAGTTCTTGCAAAATAATTTTGTACATCAATAAGAAGGCGATTAAATATTCCAGACCAGCAATATGGAATAGGACCATACAGTGAAAATGATTGCTACTTTTGTATGAACGTTGTATCTAGGCATAACCGCAAAAATAAAAGCACTATTACTTATAACGATGTTTCGACAGTAACAAGTCCAACTAAACTAATTCCGCCTCCTGAACCACTTGATGCTAATGTTATGGAAACAAATGATTTCACCCTATCAGTTCATGCCGAAAACATTGAGACTGTTGAAAAAGATTCAAACACTGTTACTAATGAATGTTCTAGTGACAACCTATCATATACTAGTGACACAAATAAAGAATTTCTACCATACAACCGTAAACTTAAAGAAAAGACATTTACTTAAGCCAGAAGCTACGATTTCTTATTATAGAAACAGAGATGAAGAATTTCGAAAATATTTCACAATGGACGAGGAATTGTCACTTTCATATTGTACCGATGTAAAAGGTCTAATGGATGAATTTCAAAATAACTCATACGATCCTGAAGAATGGAGACTGTTCATTGATTCTTCTAAACGGAGCATTAAGGCAGTTTTGCTGCATAATACCAACGTTTACGCTCCCATTCCGATTGCTCATTCCACAGTTATGGAAGAGCAATATGAAAAAATGAAGCAGCTTTTGATAAAAATAAAATATGCTGATCATAACTGAAAAATTTGTGGAGATCTGAAAATTGTAACAATATTGCTTGGCCAACAGTCAGGGTTTACACTTTATCCCTGTTATAAATGTCTGTGGAATAGCAGAGACAGGGAACGTCATTATAAGAAAAAAATTTGACCAACAAGAGAATCGTTCACTCCTGGTGAAAATAATGTATTGTTTCCACCATTGGTAGATCCAGAAAAAGTTCTTATTTCCCCGCTTCACATTAAGCTTGGACTTATGAAGCAATTTACGAGAGCATTAGATACAAACGGCTCATGTTTCAAATATTTGCATAAAAAATTTCCGAAATTTTCTGAAGCTAAAATTAAGGCAGGCGTATTTGACGGGCCACAAATAAGAAAATTGTTTCAAGATTCATTATTTGTTACTAAAATGAATAAAGTTGAAAAAGCTGCTTGGCTTAGTTTTAAAGAAGTCGCAACAAACTTTTTGGGAAACAATAAAAGTCCTAAGTACAAAGAAATAGTCGAGAAAATGGTAAAAAATTTTCAAATTTTCACTACAGTGAGGAGCAAGGGGAACGTTTTCACCAAGATCTGAAAATCATAGAAAATCGGTATCAAGGACGATGGGATGACCATATGCTAGCGGACTATTGCTGGTCGCTAAAAAGAGAAACAAGTCCTCAAAAGCGTTTGGGCAGAAAGCCTTTGAATAGGTCATTTGCGGAAAAAAGAACAAGATACAGCCAAAAAAAGGAAAATTAGGCGCGGGTCTAACCTTCGCAATTCTAGGGCTTAAGGGTCTACTATTTGAGAGTATATGGTTTAAAAGTCCTGGTTTTGAGTTTATTGGGTCTCATTTTTAAAGTTACAGGGTTATTGAGGTCTATTTTTTGAGGTTACAGGGTGTGGGAGTCTAAGGTTTCAGGGTTTAGGGTTTAAGAGTATCAGGTTTGAGGATTTCCCAACTGTATACCAAATTTGGTAGGAATCGGTTGGTTTTCAAAAATTTTGTCCGCCATATTGGATCCGCCATTTTGAATTTTGCAAATCCGACCTCAGATTCATGATCAGCAACCCAAAAAAACCCCGTGTACCAAATTTGGTAAGAATCGGTTGAATTTTAATTTGAATTAGTTTTTGCATTCGAGAAGCACTATATCTGTCTGATTTATTGAGGTTAGAAAGACAACAGAAACTGTATGGCTTAATCCAACCGATGAATATTAGCTTAGCGTATCCGAATATATATTAATACATCTTTGGATTCATGAAAAAGCTTGAATCAATTTTTTAGGAGTATATTTTCTTAATTTTTACTAATTTTTACCTATTTTTTGAGGTTAGAAAAAAATTGAGATGTGATGGCGATATTCTGACGTCAGATTCGTGATCAGCGGGCAAAAATACTACGGATCTGATATATCGCATCAAAAGTATACCCCACTTTTTTTTTGTGGGGCTAGGTAAATTGGACCATTTTGAACAAAAAATGTCTCTTGTGAATTTTCTCTAAAATGCGCCGTTTTCGAGGTATCGGCGATTTTAGGTGCGAGAAAACGCGAAAATGGCCACTTTCACCTCCCAATATCGGGGTCAAAAATTAAAAATTTTCAATGTTGCCAAGTGTCCAAATTAAAGTTTGAGATCTCCTCTACAAATTACCGTAGGAAATATTGCAATATCTTCATTTTTAAATATTGTTTTTTAACAGTTAACAAATTGCTTTCGAGCGCCCGCGGCTGCATCGAAACTGTATACATAGATATATACGCAACGCCCGTACGTAGGCGCACGGAACTGTATACGCACTGCGATGCTCTATAAAGCTTTGTTTCTTGATTTCTTATTAAAATTAATATATTTGAAAAGTATGTAAAAAATATTTATTTATTAAAGAGTAATTGTTATATCAAATTTAATTATTATAACAAATGAATATAAATAAAAATTCAATATTCGATTAGGATGGTAGAAGAATTAAAACAATTTTATGAAATATAACTTATATATATTTAATAGAATTTTCGCAAATATTTAAATTACACCCACACATGAGTATACAACTTACGTTGTTGCTTTTGCAATTACATGCATTAGTTTTACAATTTTTTGTACATTTACATTGCCTAATTAACGAATCTGGTATCGAATTTTTTAACATGAATTTGGGTAACAATTCACCTGTTTTTCTATAGTGTAACCAAATTCTGTTGCATCTAAATGTCGATACCGAGAATACAATGACATTTTCCATATGTACGTTTGTAGTGAAGCTCGTGAAATGTGCAATTTTAAAGCATCGGATGTACATGGAATTTTTCCAAAATTAATACCCCATCCCACAAGAACGTTCTAAAATTATTTGTCTAGCATTATCTGCTGTTTCTCCAGCTTTATTCAAAATTTTCAAATACAATTTTTCTAATGCATTGAATTCCATGGCATTTAATTGTAAGCCAGTACCAAGTGGGGTTAATGCATTTTGAGTATCTAAATCAAAGACTAAATCTAAAGCTTTATTTTTAGTACCTACTTTACTAGTAGTATCACAGCCTGTAAACGCATGTAAAGCAGGCAAAACTTGACAAACTTGACTAGTTAAATATTCAGCAGCTACATTACAAGACAATAATCTTGGCTTCTGACCAACTACTTTAAAATACAATCCTGTACAACCAATTAATTTGAAAAAGCTCCAATAATGAATTGCTAATATAAAAACGTCGGTATCAACGGAATGAATTATTATTTCAGAATTATAAGGTAACATATATCGAGCATGACAAAATATCCTTGTATCAGCCTCTAAGTGATTGTTTTCTAACTCAATAATTTCATGTATATTATTTCCCTGTATACAATAGCACTTTTCAATGTTATAGAATCCACCTGATATTATTAATTGTTGAGTGTGACTTAATGCAACGTAATTTACAGCATTATTAGATAAATATTGAACCAATTGAAACTTATTATTTGTATTCATCATTAAAGTTTTAATATTTTTTGGAATTTTTGTATCACAGTTTTGAATAAATATATTCGCGCCTACGTACGGGCGTTGCGTATATATCTATGTATACAGTTTCGATGCGGCCGCGGGCGCTCGAACGCAATTTGTTAACTGTTAAAAAACAATGTTTAAAAATAAAGATATTGCAATATTTCCTACGGTAATTTGTAGAAGAGATCTCAAACTTTAATTTGGACACTTGGCAACATTGAAAATTTTAATTTTTGACCCCAATATTGGGAGGTGAAAGTGGCCATTTTCGCGTTTTCTCGCACCTAAAATCGCCGATATCTCGAAAACGGCGCATTTTAGAGAAAATTCACAAGAGACATTTTTTGTTCAAAATGGTCCAATTTACCTAAAAAAACTTGTTCCGGGGCGAAAATTTCAATTTTTGGACTTTGTTTAAAAAAAAATTTGTTTAAACAAATTCGGACCAGGTTACCGCCCGGCAACATGTTGATCCTCTTTCAGGGGCATCTCCTGGAGAAGGTTATGAAAAAAAATTCAATTAGAAAATTTTTTCCAACGATGGCGCCGATTTCGCCTTGTCTATAACGAACTTCACATATAGCGAAACATTTTTAGTGATTTTTTGGAGTTCTTTATAAACTGACTTCACTGTATATATATATATATATATATATATATATATATATATATATATATATATATATATATATATATATATATATATATGTATGTATATATAAATATATATATATATATATATATATATATATATATATATATATATATATATATATTTATATGTATATGTATATGTATGGTTGCATAGTCGCTTCGGGACGACAGGATATTTCATTTTTAATTTTAATGGTCAGATGTGTCTCACATCAAAAAAAAGTTTTCCATTTATTAATTTTCATTGGAACTAAAATTCTGAAAAATCGTAAATAAGAGGTGGTTTTAAATTATCTAAAAAAAAAACTTCTAGGAACGTCCTATAATAGTTCATTTGCTCTCTTACTCGTGGGATCTCATTGGCAACAAAATACCTTAAATTTTTAGCTGTGAATATACTATTATTTCATAAACATGTCATACGAAATCAATCACAAAGGCCCACATCAAAGGACCATTTTGGAACATAGGCATCTAATTGCACTCCATCTATGTCTATCCTGTGCTTCTGTCGTCCAGTTCAGCCTCACAGTCACTGTCAATTCATTTTGTTCAACGTGATGGTGTGCGTCCTCCTTTTTTTTCCCTATTATAAGGTCTGCAGTGGAGGATGATGTTCCATCTAGAATCACTACATTTTGCTATATATCTTGCATAACGCCACTTTATGGTGGTGATTATTTCAACTGCATTTTTCATCCCTTTTATTCGTCTAATCCACTCATTGGTTTTCCTCTCCCTCGGAGATATACCAATCGTTTGTATTTCCATAGCCCTTTATGTTTGTTTTGTTCAGGTCCAAGTTTGACCTCTGTACTGAAAGGATACATTGGTTGAACACTTTTGAAGTTTGTTATTGTTTCTAGGTATATGTGACAGTCTTCCGAACTCAGAACAAGCAGGCAAACCTTATCCTTCTGTATATTGCACTCATTTGGTTTTCTCTTTCTAATTGTATTTGGTGGCCAAAGTAAATGTATTTTTCGATGTTTTCAATGTGGCTATTGTTACTTGTTATGTGTGGGTCTTGGTTACACATGATTTTGGTCTTTCTCAAATTAATTTTTAAGCCTAATTTATTTGATTTAAATACAGTGATATAAGACACCTAATATTTATATATAAAAATTCTTATTTGAGATTTTTTTTTGGAGTGTATTAAAAAAAAAACTGAAATTTTGAAAAATTTTTAGAAGAAATCGACTTTTCATTAAACCTTACATATTGTTCGTAATTATAGTTTTATAAACATAAAATGCTGGTAAATATTCTTGAAATATTTCGTTTAAGGAATGATAAATGTTATCTCCATAGTTATGAACAAACTTCTCGATTGAAAGTCGACTTTTTCGACAAACTCTCAATAAAATAAGTTCTGATCTTTTTACTAACTTCCTTAGGCAAACTTTAAAAAGTTTTTAATAAAATTTCGATAAGTATTGTTTATAGAAGAAAAAACAGCTACGGTATTACGCTCCCGGATAAAACTCTACTGAAGATGAAAAAATGGATTAATTCTTTTTGTTTATTTTATGAATTGGAAATTTAAAAAGAAGTTAAGTACGTGTGTTTTGAGGGAAAATATTTTGGATTAAACTTCAAAAGTTACCTCTACAATACTATAATTTTTTAGTTCTTAGAAATGAACCTCTACGTATTGCGACGTCTATGGAGCTATTTCAAAAATTTATAAAAATCTCCCTTATCATGCACCTAGTCTGATACAGATGGCAGAACATTATATTTTACGTATATTGCCTAATGAGATAAGGTGAAAATAACCGGTCAAGTGCAAGTTGAACTTGCGCAATTAATGCTCCGTACGTTGATTGCTTTTGAAATAAAAAAATTTTGTTACAGATGTATAAAATGATCAGTGACTTCACAAAACACACCTCAAATGAGTTTTCAACAAACTTTGTTTCAATCTTCACTGAAATCTGATGACCTTGAAATTTTAGTTTTTTTTTAAATACCAGAAAAAATTATTAAAGGTAATGTACTCGTGATAATTTTCGTTCAATCTACACCCCGTGGAGAATATTCCGGAATTTTTTCAAAATTTTTCGATAAGTACTTTTCGAAATAAGGCGCGGGACAACGATTTTTCGCGATTTTTTAAAAATAATACAAAGAAAAGTGCGCGCAAGTATTACATTATATATACATTCTTTACTCGTGTTTTCACAAGCTTTCATTTGACACCACACTCCATGATCTAGTAAAAAAAATTTTTTTCACTTCCGATTTCACCCCCCAAAACTAACCCCTTAAGTCAAAATTTAACTCTCAAAACTACATGGCTCTGATGAGGCCATCAATTCCTATATTATTACCAAATTTCAACTTTCTTTGTCAAATAGTTTCGGAGAAAATCGGGTGTAACAGACAGACAGACAGACACCGAAGTGATCTTATAAGTGTTCCGTACGGAACACTAAAAAGGGTAAACTTCGGAATGAGAGTTAGAACGCTGAAAATTTGCATAAATCTTTGTTTTGACATTCTAAAAGTTAGCTTAGAAGTCTCATAGAATCTCGTGTCCGTGAGTCAAGATATTCAAGTTCAAACGTGGCGAAAGTAGTTTTTTTTTGCAAATATCTTTTTCCTGTGCTTCAAATGACGTTTGAAGTTATTACAAAATTTGTAAAGCTTAAGACACTGCAAATTTGGTGATATTATATATGTTATGTGGTTATGTGGTGTTATGTGGTTAAAAATAACGACTCAACTAACCACAAGGTTCATCTGTATCTTCTATCGACCACCAAGTGATACTAACTTTAAAACACTTTTCGTTTCTCTTGCAAACATCATCGATCATTTACAAATTAACTATCCAAATGCCGAAATTGCCATCCTGGGCGACTTTAATGTCCACAACATCAACTGGCTTAAATATTCAAATACTACCGACGAACAAGGTTATGAAGCCGAATCATTTTCAGTCAGTTGTGGCTTAATTCAGCTTATTGACGAATCAACACGGATCCCTGATCGAGACGGAGGTTTACACGGTCAGCGTAAATCCGCCGTTAGGTTCTTCCATCCATAAACTATTTTCGACATCGAGTATTCTACCAATCAGTGACAGAGAGGCGCCTAAACCTCGCACAATTTGGTCCTACAAATCTGCTAAATGGGAAGATCTCATGGAATATTTTCAAACTTTCCCTTGGTTAGACGTTTGTTTGTTGAGGTTTACGATGTTATTTTGGCCGGTATGGAGGCTTACATTCCTTTTTCGAAGATATGCCCTTCCAACGGCAAGCCTTGGTTTGACCGAAAATGCAAAGAAGCTGTTGCTTCTAAACATTTTGTATACCGACAATGGCGTGAATCGTAACACCTTTATTCGTGCCAGGAACAGATGCAAAGAAATTATCGACGAAACCAAGGAGGCACACAATCAACGGATTAGAAACAAACTTCTTGCTTGTCCCAACAATTCCAGGTCCTTTTGGTCCGTCGCTAAGGCAGTTAGTCAAAATTTCACCAAATCCACCATACCACCACTCACACGGCCAGATAATTCTATTGCAACGACACCTGTTGAGAAAGCGAACTTGTTGGCTGAACTCCTTGCTTCTCATTCTACTGTCAATTTTCACACACCACCTACTATTTTCATAGTGCAGTCAAGGATGTCCGATATTGTCTTCAGACAGCGTATCATAAAACGTATTTTGATGAAGCTAGACACCAAAAAGGCTTCTGGTGCTGACGGAATACCTGCCATAGTTATCAAAAACTGTGCAAGGAACTAACACCAGTTTTCTGTAGACTTTTCAGTCTATCCTACAGAAAGGAAATATTTCCTTCCTGCTGGAAATGTGCCACAGTTCAGCCGATACCTAAAAAAGGCAAGAAGAGCTTGCCAAATAAATACCGACCAATCGCACTGCTTCCAATAATATCGAAAGTCATGGAAAAGGCTACCAATCAGCATCTTCTAAAATATCTTGAAGGATTCAATGTTATTAGCGATCCCAATATGGCTTTCGTAAAAATAGATTAACAGGAGATCTTCTGACTTATGTAACACATGTTTGGAACAACGCAATTGAACACTTTGGCAAATCTCGAGCGGTTTCTCTTGACATATCCAAGGCATTCTACGTTCTTATGGTATGTCTGAAAAGTTCTGTTTGTGGCTCTCATGTTTCCTCAGAGAGCGTTCTTTACGAGTGGCGGTCGACGGATTTCTTTCTAACACCTTCACTATCAACGTCGGTGTACCCCAAGGCTCCATACTGTCTCCTACTCTCTTTCTCATTTATATTAACGATCTGCTGGAAACGACCGAGAATCCAATCTACAGCTTTGCAGATGACAGTACACTTATCTCTTCATTCACTTTGAACGCTCGGACATCGGCTACTCGACGCATATCCGCAGACAGCAGGAAGTCATTCAACTTAACAAAGACCTGGAAAAATTCTATCTTGGGGTGACATTAACCAAGTGGAATTTAACGCTACAAAAACCCAGGCGGTAGTTTTTTCTAAAAAAGTTAACGTTGCTGAACCCGACATAGTTATGTCGGGGCACTCCATTCCTCTAACATTGTTACTCAATTTGTTGGGCGTTAGTTTGGGAGCAAATATGTCCTGGTATGAGCATGTTGCACGCATAGCAAGGAGAGCTTCTCAAAAGTTGGGCATATTATTTCGAACCAGAAAGCTTTACACTCTACAACAACTGTTAATTCTTTACAAAGCTCAAATTCGACCAACTATGGAATACTGCTCCCATATTTGGAGCTCCGCTCCCAAACATACACTGCATTTGTTGGATTCTATTCAGAGAAGAGCTGTTCGTCTGATTGTAGACCCGGAACTGACCGGCGGCCTTGATTCGTTGGAACATCGAAGAACTGTTGGCTACTTGAGCCTATTCTACAAGTATTTTCATGGAAAGTGTTCGAAGGATGTGGTCTGCTTAATTACTCCCAGAGCGGTGCATGTTAGAAGTACACGTCGCCCTCATACTTCACATCCGTATAAGGTTCAGCTTGTTACTCCTCGTACAACGCTTTTCACGCAGTCTTTTATATGGAGAACATCATCCCTTTGGACTAATTTGCCCAGGACTGGGTTTCCCACCGAGTACAAATTGCAGCGACTCAAGAACAACGTAAATCGCTTTCTCAGCACACGTGTTGCTCCTGTAGCGTTTTAAGGACTTTCCTGTAGCGCGTGTGCTAGACCCATAAAAAATAATAATAATAATAATAATTTACCGTTCTTGAGATAGAGCGCGAAGAGTGAGAAGCGTACATACGTCTATAGGATAACGCTTTGCCAACTATTAGATAATGCCGGCATGCGAAAAACTACAAAAACAAAACTGTACAACAATATTGTACCTCCTAATATTAAACTAGATGAACATAATGTAACACACATTATCGATGGTGGATTTATTCTGCATCGCCTCCTATGGAGCAAACATAATACTCTCTCCATTATTCTTGCAACATCTAAAGCATCTAAACATCAAGAGTCTACCGTCATTGTTGGAGAAGATATTAGTAGTAATACTACAGAGCTCCTGTGACACTTTGACCTTGAAACTCGAAGTGGATGGAATGTGTCTGACGTCACAGTCCAAAGATTGGGCGTGGTCCGCTGAAGAAGTGAGTCATCCTGACGAAGGATGACCTTGAGTTGTCCTTTGGTTGTTGAAGAATAGAGAGTTATCGTACGTAATAATTTTATCATTTTACGGTAAGTGGGTGAAGACATGAAATGATGAGATCGCCGTAAATTCTTGACCGAAGACATGAAATGGTGAGAGACCTTCTAGTTCTTTTAATAGGACGAATCACATCAGCAAGAAATTTTCTTAAGATAATTGGCAATGGCAATGTGGAGACATGAATGTATTCGTCTAAAAGAGGCGACAAATATCCTCGTTTTAAAGAACATATTTGTTTTTGCACGCCTTCAGTGGATGTGACACAACATCTGTGCTGTTTAAAAAAGAAAAACTGTCAATTATAAAAATGTTCGAGAAACATTCCGATTTGCACTAATCAGCTCAATTATTTCATCAAGAAAGCTGCCCTCCAAACACATTGTTTGAAAATAGCATACGTGTTCTTTTAGCAACGTATAATGCCCCAAAATCAGAACACAGTATCGATAATTTTAGGTACACACAATTTATCAAATCAACAAGACACAACAAACCAATCAACATCTTCTAAAATATCTTGACGAATTCGACATTATTAGCTATCACCAATATGGCTTTCGTAATATAGGTCAACAGGAGATCTTCTGAGAGCTACGCTCTTATGGTATGTCCGAAAGGTTCTGTTTGTGGCTCTCATGTTTCCTCAGTGAGCGTTCTTTACGAGTGGCGGTCGACGGATTTCTTTCTAACATCTTCACTATCAATGCCGGTGTGCCCCATACTATCGCCTGCTCTCTTTCTCATTTACATTAACGATCTGCTGGAAAAGAACGGAAATCCAATCCACAGCTTTGCAGATGACAGTACGCTTATCTCTTCATTCACTCTAAACGCTCGGACATCGGCTGCTCAGGCGAGTGTCCACAGACAGCGGGAAGTTGTTCAACTTAACAAAGACCTGGAAGAAATTCTATCTTGGGGTGATAGTAATCAAGTGGAATTTAACGCTACAAAAACCCAGGCGAGTTGCTGAACCGACATAGTTATGGCGGGACACTCCATTCCTCTAACATCGTCACTCAATTTATTGGGCGTTAATTTGGGAGGAAATATGTCCTGGCATGAGCATGTTGCAGGCATAGCAAGGAGCGCTCAAAAGTTAGGAATATTATTTCGAACCAGAAAGCTTTACACTCCACAACAACTGTTAATTCTTGACAAAGCTCAAATTCGACCAATTATGGAATACTGCTCCCATGTTTGGGGCTCCACTTCGAAACATACACTGCATTTATTGGATTCTATTCAGAGAAGAGCTGTTCGTCTGATTGGAGACCCGGAACTGACCGGCGGCCTTGATTCGCTGGAACATCGAAGAACGGTTGGCGACTTGAGCCTATTCTACAAGTATTTCCATGGAAAGTGTTCGGAGGATGTGACCCGTTTAATTCCTCCCAGAGCGGTGCATCTTAGAAATACACGTCGCGCTGATACTTCACATCCGTATGAGGTTCAGCTTGTTACTCCTCGTACAACGCTTTTCAAGCAGTCTTTTATATGGAGAGCATCATCCCTTTGGAATAATTTGCCCAGGACTGTGTTTCCCACCAAGTACAATTTACAGCGATTCAAGAGCAACGTGAATCGCCTTTTCCGCACACGTGCCGGTCCTGTAGCGGTTTAGGGACCTCCCTGTAGCGCGTGTGCTAGACCCATAAAAAAAAACCGGAGCAGTTATCATCTCTTCCATCTATCGTGTCTACTATCATATTCAAACTTGGTTAGGAAAAGATTTAGAACCCGAAGAATGGGGGTGGATATTACAAAACGAGACCCTAGACCCCACAACAACATTATTACTATCAGACCCAGAAGAACTACTCAGCACGATCTACGACAATTGCAAGAAAGGTTCTAGAAAAGTAGAGTTGCGATGATCCTCAGTTTGTGGCCAGTTTAACGGACAAGCATGCCTCAATGTTTCATATCCAAATGATCTTGATGGAGAAAGTGAATATGTATCTGAGATCCTTAAAGCTTTGGAGCCAAATATGACGAATAACGAGGATGATGATAATGGTCTGGAGATCCAATTATGGCGAGCAGAAGAGGATGATGACGACGAACAAGAGGAATATTAAGCTACATGCCTGCTATTGAGAATCAGGGCAAAAAAAAATCGCCTTATATTTTAACTTAAATAAATTGTAATAGGTTTACGATAAACCTATGATAAATAAAAATTTAATTAAGCTATTGCATTTCAATATCTTATTATATAAATCAACCAAATATTATCATAGGGATGTCTTATTTATGAATAATATTTATAAATATCATTTATAGATAATTAAATATAATTCAAGTTTCTTAATAACTATAATATTTCTAAATAATTAATTTTATAAACTGTACTATACATATGATTTCACAGTTGGCACAACGTTATCCTATATACGGATGGGCGGTTCCCACTCTTCGCGTGTTATCTCGAGAACGGTTATATAAAATATAGATCAAATTTGTAGAGAATTTTATGCTCTACAAGCTTTGTAGAGCTTTAAACATTATTCGAAGCATAGGAAACAAGATATTTGTCAAAAACCGATTTTTGCGTCGTTTGACTTTGAATATCTTGACTCGCGGACACAAGACTTTTGAGTTAACCTTTAGAATGTCAAAACAAAATTTTATGCAAATTTTCGGCTTTTTAACTTTCATTCTGAGGTTGAAGCTCTATTTGACTGGACAAATAGAAGTTGCTTACGCAAATATATGTATACTGTATATGGGTTAGTATGTTAGTAGATAGGTTGGGGGACGTTTGTGACTTTTTGTATGTGTTATTTTCACGTAAGTCACGAGCAGATGGGAATTAAGCTGCTTGCATAAGCGCGTGGTGCATAGTATATTTTTTTAGTGTTTGTATAATAATTAATTTTTAGTACAATATTTTTTTTACTAGAAACACTCTACTATATAGGCTATATTTTCTACAAGGTATAGTTGCTGTTCTCCTGGGAACATATTACCATATTTTCTGAATAAAAAAAGGTAGAGTCTAGTGGCTTTTAAATCATGCATACCAATTTGCTATTGATTTTCTTCCAAGAAACTAAAATGTCACTGTTTTCACATGGACGCAGACAAAAATAAATATTAACAGCATTCTGAAAGTAAAATATTTTGTGTTAAGAAAATACAGTTTTGCCTCTGTTTACTATTTTTTACTGGTTAAAGAGTCAGAAGATGAGATTTTAATGATATTAATACAATTATATAAAAATAACACTATGTTTTAATTTCCAATATATTTAAAGTCACTTGACAATTGTTTCACCATACAATGGCTTCTTCAAAAGTAAATGAGAAAGAAAAATATTTGGTAGTAATCGTGGTTATATAGTGCTTAAAACTATCCTTAGTTACCTAAGATTATGCTAATCATTTTATTATTATTTATTTACAGACAGAATTATTTTAAGAATGCAAATCTGTGGTACTATTTCCGAGAACTAATAAAGATTAAGTAAGGGTGAATGGTTTAAGTCTACCTGTTCGTTTAATAATTGATTGGAGTTTTTCCGTTTGTTAATTTCAAGACATTCAAGCAAATTTAATTTTTTAGATTTATTTTCTACATGTAGGATTTTTAACGTATCATCAAAATTATGGGATTCGTTTATTATATATATTATATGGGTTGCGTAATGTGAATTGTTCTTATTTTTTAAATAACTATGTTTATGTTCTTTAATGCGAGTTTCAAAAGATCCAGCAGTTTGTCCTACGTAGGTTTTAGTACAAGATCCACAATTTAATAAATAAACTCCTTATTTTAAGGATTTCTTAAATTTGGTTTTGTTATTCAAAATTATACTCCCTAAGGAATTACTGGTTTTGAATGCTATTTTATTGTTCTTTTTTATTAAATGTTTGGAAATTGTTCTAGTTATTTTCCCTGTGTATGTGAGTGTTCTAAATTTTCCTTTTTTGTCATTAATTGTGGGATAAATTAGAGAGATTGCTTGTTTAAAGGATTTTTTTTTATTCAAAATATTATCTATAATGTTGGGGTCACATCCGTTATTAATTGCTATTTGTTTGATTATGTTGAATTCTTTGTTAAAAACTAGTTTTAGTCATAGGGATATGTAAAAATCTATGTATGAAAGAGTTAAAAGCTGCTATTTTGTGAGGATAAGGGTGGGATGAACTATTGTGTATGACTGTGTCAGTATGTGAAGGTTTGTGAAAAATCCAGAAATCGTATTTATTGTTCACTTTTCATATAGATATGTCTAAGAAAATTTATAGAGATATTGGTTTCTAATTCTATGGTAAATTTAATATTAGGATGCAAATTATTTAGAAAGTTAAGGAGGATTGTCTATCTGTTCCCGTGAAACAGGAAATGATATCGTCAACATATCTATACCAGTAAACAATATTTTTGCTTACCGCGTTTTGATGAATTTTTAGTTCTAAATGATCCATGAAAATTTCCGCTAGTAAAGGGCTTAAAGGATTACCCATTATTAGACCTTCTTTAGATGTATAAAAGTTATCGTTGAATTCAAAATAGTTTTGATTCAAGCACGTCGTAAATAAATCTAAAATATCCCGTTCATCAAAACACGGTAAGCAAATATATTGTTTACTGGTATAGATATGTTGAAGATATCATTTCCTGTTTTACAGGAACAGATAGACAACTAACAATCCTCCTTAACTTCCTAAATAATTTGAATCCTAATATTAAATTTACCATAGAATTAGAAACCAATAACTCTATAATTTTATTAGACATATCTATATCAAAAGTGAACAATAAACACGATTTCTCGATTTTTCACAACCTTCACATACTGACACAGTCATACACAATAGTTCATCCCACCCTTATCCTCACAAAATGGCAGCTTTTAACTCTTTCATATATAGATTGTTACATATCCCTATGACTAAAACTAATTTTAATAAAGAATTCAACATAATCAAACAAATAGCAATTAATAATGGATATGACCCCAACATTATAGATAATATTTTGAATAAAAAATCCTTTAAACCAGCAATCTCTCTAATTTATTCCCACAATTAATGACAAAAAAGGAAAATTTAGTACACTCACATACACAGGGAAAATAACTAGAACAATTTCCAAACATTTAAATAAACAATAAAATAGCATGCAGAACCAGTAATTCCTTAGAGAGTTTAATTTTGAATAATAAAACCAAATCTAAGAAATCCTTAAAATCAGGAGTTTATTTATTAAAGTGTGGATCTTGTACTAAAACCTACGTAGGACAAACTGGTAGATCTTTTGAAACTCGCATTAAAGAACATAAACATAGTTATTTAAAAAATAAAAACAATTAATATTACGCAACCCATATAATAAACGAATCCCATAATTTTGATGAGACGTTAAAAATCCTAAATGTAGAAAATAAATCTAAAAAATTAAATTTGCTTGAATGTCTTGAAATTAACAAACGGAAAAACTCCAATCAATTATTAAACGAACAGGTAGACTTAAACCATTCACCCTTACTTAATCTTTATTAGTTCTCGGAAATAGTACCAAAGATTTGCATTCTTAAAATAATTCTGTCTGTAAATAATATAATAAAATGATTAGCACAATCTTAGGTAATTAAGGATAGTTTTAAGCACTATATAACCAGGATTACTACTAAATATTTTTCTTTCTTATTTACTTCTGAAAAAGCCATTGTATGGTGAAATAATTGTCAAGTGACTTTAAATATATTGGAAAATAAAACATAGTGTTGTTTTTATATAATTTTATTATGAATTTCCAACAAGTATCGGCTAACACAATCAAAGATGATATTAATACAGTTATTACTATAAAAAAACAATATCCTATCTAATTAATTTTTTTTTCCTGTTTCCCCTGTTAAAGGGAAGTATTGTATTCGTGAAAATCAAAATCACATTACAAGATTTTTGCATTTCTTCATATCTCAGGGTCCGTAGATAACGAAAAACAGACCCATATTTCCGTCAGTCTGTTGGTTTGTTGGTACGATAACTCGAAAGAAATGAGATATCGATTTCAAATCGGTACGCACATAATACCTATAGTTTTTGGGAGTATCGTTAAAAGGAAAGGAGGTGAAAAGGGTGGGAGTTGACAATTTTTTTTGAGTTTTTTGAATCATTGTGCCAGTAAATAATTTTTACTAACTACGTTAACAACGAACCCTGTAATAACCTACTCGGCTACAACGTAAGAGTGTTAGCATATTTGATTCTGAGACATCGTATTTAGGTTTCCAGCGCCTCACGGATTTGTAGGAAATGGAGCTCTTTTTCTTTCTTCAAACAATGTAGCTACATCTGAGTATCCTTCATATTTAATAAATTTAAATATCTTTTTAACTTGCAGTTTCCGCATGTCTGTTTCTTTTAAGCAGTCATTTAAGTTGTGCTTTTCGACGCCAAGATAACCTACTTACATCCTGGAATTTCGATACTTTAGATTTAGATTAGCTGACCCACATTTTGAAGGCTACCCCTATAGACTGTTTAGATATGCTTCAAACTGGTTTGGTTCCCTGCAATGTAGTTAGCTAGTCTAGATCATCTCTGCATTCTTATATGAGTACCGTGCTGTTTCTAAATATAGCT
>CM032454.1:212391497-212396497 GCA_019049505.1 Pachyrhynchus sulphureomaculatus | reverse complement strand
ATACAAAGGAATCTGTATTTGAGTCTGTATGATGGTGATCTCCGTTAGTAAATTCATGCGCAGCCGTACCTCACTGAGGGAGTTTACGGTTTCCACATGGTTAGTCAACCCTACAACGGTGGCGGTGAGTAATGGATTCAGGTATCTAAAGGGTGGGTTTTCCGACGGCTTTAGATAGATCGTAATACAATACTCTTTTGTCTCTTTTTCTTCTTTTTCTGCCCATTCATACATTTTTCCGCGTTTTTCCTTTCGACTTTTTGTTTTAATTGTACGGCTATCATTGTCTTTATTGAATACCTAATTTTCATGAGGTTGTGTCTTTGATGTGTAGGTCCAATTTCAGTTATATCGGTCATCAATGATCTTATGTAATGTGTATATTTCTACCTTTGGTAGTAATATTAGTCCCTCTCTACCGGGTATCTCACCTTTCTTTACGATTTTCTATGGTTCATTTTTAGTTTCAAGAACCTCTTTACAAAAGATTCTGTATTTGGGTCTGTATGATGGTGGTCTCCGTTAGTAAATTCATACGCAGCCGTACCTCACTGAGGGAGTTTACCGTTTCCACATGGTTAGTCTACCCTGCAACGGTGGCGGTGAGTAATGGATTCAGGTATCTAAAGTGTGGGTTTTCCGACGGCTGATCATCATTAGATAGATCGTAATACATTACTCTTTTGTCTCTTTCTTCTTTTTCCGCCCATTCGTTCATTTTTTCCGCGTTTTTTCCTTTCGACTTTTTGTTTTAATTGTACGGGTATCATTATCTTTACAATTGAATACCTAATTTTCATGAGGTTGTGTCTTTGATATGTAGGTCCAATTTTAGTTATATCGGTCATCAATGATCTTATGTAATGTGTATATTTCTACCTTTGGTAGTATTATTAGTCCCTCTCTACTGGGTACCTCACCTTTCTTTCCGATTTTCTATGGTTCATTTTTAGTTCCAAGAACCTCTATACAAAGGATTCTGTATTTGGGTCTGTATGATGGTGGTCTCCGTTAGTAAATTCATGCGCAGCCGTACCTCACTGAGGGAGTTTACGGTTTCCACATGGTTAGTCAACCCTACAACGGTGGCGGTGAGTAATGGATTCAGGTATCTAAAGTGTGGTTTTCCGACGGCTTTAGATAGATCGTAATACTTTACTCTTTTGTCACTTTCTTCTTTTTCTGCCCATTCATTCATTTTTTCTGCGTTTTTTCTTCCGACTTTTTGTTTTCATTGTACGGCTATCATTGTCTTTACTATTGAATACCTAATTTTCATGAGGTTGTGTCTTTGATGTGTAGTTCCAATTTCAGTTATATCGGTCATCAATGATCTTATGTAATGTGTATATTTCTACCTGTGATAGTATTATTAGTCCCTCTCTACCGGTCCTCACCCTTCTTTCCGATTTTCTATGGTTCATTATTAGTTTCAAGAACCTCTATACAAAGGATTCTGTATTTGGGTCTGTATGATGGTGGTTTCCGTTAGTAAATTCATGCGCAGTCGTACCTCACTGAGGGAGTTTGCCGTTTCCACATGGTTAGTCTATCCTGCAACGGTGGCGGTGAGTAATGGATTCAGGTATCTAAAGTGTGGGTTTTCCGACGGCTTTAGATAGATCGTAATACATTACTCTTTTGTCTCTTTCTTCTTTTTCTGCCCATTCATTCATTTTTTCCGCGTTTTTCCTTTCGACTTTTTGTTTTAGTTGTACGGCTATCATTGTCTTTATTGAATACCTAATTTTCATGAGGTTGTGTCTTTGATGTGTAGGTCCAATTTCAGTTATATCGGTCATCAATGGTCTTATGTAATGTGTATATTTCTACCTGTGGTAGTATTATTAGTCCCTCTCTACCGGTACCTCTCCTTTCTTTCCGATTTTCTATGGTTCATTATTAGTTTCAAGAACCTCTATACAAAGGATTCTGTATTTGGGTCTGTATGATGGTGGTCTCCGTTAGTAAATTCATGCGCAGCCGTACCTCACTGAGGGAGTTTACGGTTTCCACATGGTTAGTCAACCCTACAACGGTGGCGGTGAGTAATGGATTCAGGTATCTAAAGGGTGGGTTTTCCGACGGCTTTAGATAGATCGTAATACTTTACTCTTTTGTCACTTTCTTCTTTTTCTGCCCATTCATTCATTTTTTCTGCGTTTTTTCTTCCGACTTTTTGTTTTCATTGTACGGCTATCATTGTCTTTACTATTGAATACCTAATTTTCATGAGGTTGTGTCTTTGATGTGTAGTTCCAATTTCAGTTATATTGGTCATCAATGATCTTATGTAATGTGTATATTTCTACTTTTGTTAGTATTATTAGTCCATCTCTACCGGGTACCTCACCTTTCTTTCCGATTTTCTATGGTTCATTTTTAGTTTCAAGAACCTCTATACAAAGGATTCTGTATTTGGGTCTGTATGATGGTGGTCTCCGTTAGTAAATTCATGCGCAGCCGTACCTCACTGAGGGGAGTTTACCGTTTCCACATGTTAGTCTACCCTGCAACGGTGGCGGTGAGTAATGGATTCAGGTATCTAAAGTGTGGGTTTTCCGACGGCTAATCATCATTAGATAGATCGTAATACATTACTCTTTTGTCCCTTTCTTCTTTTTCTGCCCATTCATTCATTTTTTCCGCGTTTTTCCTTTCGACTTTTTGTTTTAATTGTACGGCTATCATTGTCCTTATTGAATACCTAATTTTCATGAGGTTGTGTCTTTGATGTGTAGGTCCAATTTCAGTTATATCGGTCATCAATGATCTTATGTAAAGTGTATATTTCTACCTTTGGTAGTATTATTAGTCCCTCTCTACTGGGTACCTCACCTTTCTTTCCGATTTTCTATGGTTCATTTTAGTTTCAAGAACTTCTATACAAAGGATTCTGTATTTGGGTCTGTATGATGGTGGTCTCCGTTAGTAAATTCATGCGCAGCCGTACCTCACTGAGGGAGTTTACCGTTTCCACATGGTTAGTCTACCCTGCAACGGTGGCGGTGAGTAATGGATTCAGGTATCTAAAGTGTGGGTTTTCCGACGGCTGATCATCATTAGATAGATCGTAATACATTACTCTTTTGTCTCTTTCTTCTTTTTCTGCCCATTCATTCATTTTTTCTTCGTTTTTTTTCCTTTCGACTTTTTGTTTAGTTGTACGGCTATCATTGTCTTTATTGAATACCTAATTTTCATGAGGTTGTGTCTTTGATGTGTAGGTCCAATTTTAGTTATATCGGACATCAATGATCTTATGTAATGTGTATATTTCTACCTTTAGTAGTATTATTAGTCCGTCTCTACCGGGTACCTCACCTTTCTTTCCGATTTTCTATGGTTCATTTTTAGTTTCAAGAACCTCTATAAAAAGGATTCTGTATTTGGGTCTGTATGATGGTGGTCTCCGTTAGTAAATTCATGCGCAGCCGTACCTCACTGAGGGAGTTTACGGTTTCCACATGGTTAGTCAACCCTACAACGGTGGCGGTGAGTAATGGATTCAGGTATCTAAAGTGTGGGTTTTCCGACGGCTTTAGATAGATCGTAATACATTACTCTTTTGTCTCTTTCTTCTTTTTCTGCCCATTCATTCATTTTTTCCGCGTTTTTTCTTTCGACTTTTTGTTTTCATTGTACGGCTTATCATTGTCTTTACTATTGAATACCTAATTTTTCATGAGGTTGTGTCTTGATGTGTAGTTCCAATTTCAGTTATATCGGTCATCAATGATCTTATGTAATGCGTATATTTCTACTTTTGTTAGTATTATTAGTCCATCTCTACCGGGTACCTCACCTTTCTTTCCGATTTTCTATGGTTCATTTTTTAGTTTCAAGAACCTCTATACAAAGGATTCTGTATTTGGGTCTGTATGATGGTGGTCTCCGTTAGTAAATTCATGCGCAGCCGTACCTCACTGAGGGAGTTTTTACCGTTTCCACATGGTTAGTCTACCCTGCAACGGTGGCGGTGAGTAATGGATTCAGGTATCTAAAGTGTGGGTTTTCCGACGGCTGATCATCATTAGATAGATCGTAATACATTACTCTTTTGTCTCTTTCTTCTTTTTCTGCCCATTCGTTCATTTTTTTCCGCGCGTTTTTTCCTTTCGACTTTTTGTTTTCATTGTACGGCTATCATTGTCTTTACTGAATACCTAATTTTTCATAAGGTTGTGTCTTTGATGGTAGGTCCAATTTCAGTTATATCGGTCCATCAATGGTCTTATGTAATGTGTATTTTCTACCTGTGGTCTGTATTATTTAGTCCCTCTCTACGGGGTACCTCACCTTTCTTTCCGATTTTCTATGGTTTAGTATTAGTTTCAAGAACCCTCTATACAAAAGGATTCTGTATTTGGGTCTCTGTATGATGGTGGTTTCCGTTAGTAAATTCATGCGCAGTCGTACCTCACTGAGGGTTTGTTTGCCGTTTTTCCACATGGGTAGTCTACCCTGCAACGGTGGCGGTCTATCCAGAGTAATGGATTCAGGTATCTAAAGTGTGGGGGTTTTCCGACGGCTTTAGATAGATCGTAATACATTTACTCTTTTGTCTCTTTCTTCTTTTTTCTGCCCATTCATTCATTTTTTTCGGCGTTTTTTTTTTTTTCCGCGTTTTTCCCTTTCGGACTTTTTGTTTTAGTTGTACGGCTATCATTGTCTTTATTGAATACCTAATTTTCATGAGGTTTGTGTCTTTGATGTGTTGGTAGTTCCAATTTCAGTTATATCGGTCATCAATGATCTTATGTAATGTGTATATTTCTACCTTTAGTAGTATTATTAGTCCGTCTCTACCTGGGTACCTCACCTTTCTTCCGATTTTCTATGGTTCATTTTTAGTTTCAAGAAGACCTCTATACAATTATTTTCACAAAGGATTCTGTATTTGGGTCTGTATGATGGTGGTCTCCGTTAGTAAAATTCATGCGCAGCCGTACCTCACTGAGGGAGTTTACGGTTTTCCACATGGTTAGTCAACCCTACAA
>CM032454.1:212373875-212391397 GCA_019049505.1 Pachyrhynchus sulphureomaculatus | reverse complement strand
AAGTCGCGACAGTATCATGAAGAAACCTAGTGTTCCAAGCAGTCGAAAACGAGTACGGGTGAGTACTTACGAGGATGTAAATGAAGCAGTTTTACGATGGTTTCAAGTGGCCCGTACGCATCAAAACGTACCAATATCGGGAAATTTAATAAAGCAAAAGGCTCTACAATTTGCTAAAGAATTTAACTGCGGTAATTTTCAAGCTAGTGAAGGGTGGTTGAGTGCCTGGAAGACTCGCAATTCAATTTGTTTTCAAGACGGTGTATGGCGAGAGTCCAAGCGTAGTCAGGAGGACTGTGACATTTTGGACTGAAACTGTTTTAAAAGTGCATTGAAAAAGTACGAGCCAAAAAATGTTTTCAATTGTGATGAAACCGGTTTGTTTTATAAATGTTTGCCAAATAAAACTTTTGCTTTAAAATTGATAAATGTTTTGGTGTTTAAACAAGTAAAGAAAGGGTGGACACTTATGGTTGGAGCAAACATGGATGGCTCAGAAAAACTGAAATTACTGCTCATAGGTAAAAGCAAAAATCCCCGTTGTTTAAAAGGAGTTAAATCTCTGGAGTTAGATTACGCCAATAATAAAAAGGCATGGATGACTTCTGAGATTTTCGAAAAGATGGATCAAAGAACTGGACACGAAAATGAAAAGCCAAAAGCGAAAGATTGTGATGTTTATAGACAATTGTCCTGCACATCCAGTTACTGTAAGTAAAAAATTAAGGTATATTGAATTGATCTTTTTTCCACCAAACATGACCTCCAAATTGCAACTATAGACCAGGGTATTATAAAAAACATAAAAACATCATTACCGAAACAGAATTGTTCACAAAATTGTTTAATGCGATTGATAACAACCTTCCAGTCCAAAAATTGATTACCCTTAAAGAGTGTATAACCGAAGTCGTTAAAGTATGGAGTGAAAATGTTTCTCAGAAAACTATCAAAAACTGCTTTCTAAAGCAGGTTTTACTGAAAAAACTGACGAATGGGAAGAAGAAGACGAAATGGATCTCGCTACCTTAAAAGGCAATGGGTATTCTACAAAAACTGCTACCGTCGACGCAGATTTTTTACTTGAAGATTTCTTAGAAATCGACAATGATGTTGGCACGACAGATCTCCCAACTGACATAATTGACGATATAAAAAGTAGAGAAGATCATGAAAGAAGAAACTGAAACCGGGGAATGTCCTGCTAAATTTAGTGAAAATGAAATAAGAAATGCATTTGACATTGTGCGAACTACTCTCAGGGGCCAGGAAAGTGTACTTGATCAAATATTTATGCATTTGAATAAATGCGAGAATTTTGTTGAGCAACAATTATTTTTCAAAAGTAATGTTCAAAAGAAAATAACTGATTATTTTTCCTACTACGTATGTACGTAGTATGTACATATGTATTAACAGATTTTGTATTATTCTTTTTATTTCGTATGTAGTACATACATACATAAAGTCCGTACGTCAACATTTTGGTCTTTCACTATATAGAGTGTCGACTATATATATATATATATATATATATATATATATATATATATATATATATATATATATATATATATATATATATATATATGGCCCATTGGTGAAGCAACCAAGGCGAATCGAAAGATCGGCACTTTGGAAGTTCCCAAAAAGTGTTCTCTGTATTTGCTAGACCATCCCAAGACGCGTTTCGCCGTATCACGGTTCATCAGCTGGCCTAGGTTCAGCAAACACAAAGAACACCATCTCAGACCATATTCGGGTACTAACGGCAAACTATGATCAAATAGATGTTTATACTGTACTCTGTCGGTGACTTATTTAAAACTCTTTCCGAACAAAGCGGCCAGACCACAGCTGACACTTAATTACAAAAGCGCACCTTCTCAAGCTTCCCGCTCGAAGGCATAGATAGCGCATTGGTGAAGCAACCAAGGCGAATCGAGAGATCCACATTTTGGAAGTTCCCAAAAGTGCGGGAGTAAAGAAAATCAAAAATCTCGTATGGTGATTTGTTCACAAATAGCTTTGCCAAAGGGAAGTAAAAAGTAAACATAGCCAATTTTTTTAGAACTATTATCAAAAAGCCATTGATAGTAAAATGGGCTCACAAATTTAATAATTAATTTATAACGAATAAAAAAAAATAAGAGATGAATTAATTTTTGCATTACTTTTTTAGTGTTCCGCACGGAACAGTTTATAAGATCACTTCGGTGTCTGTCTGTCCGCCTGTCTGTCACACTCGATTTTCTCCGAAACTATTTGACATAGAAAGTTGAAATTTGGTACTAATATAGGAATTGATGGCCTCATCAGAGCCGTGTAGTTTTGAAAATTAAATTTGATTTAAGGGTACTACTCAGTATATATCAAAACTGCACCAAACACTTTATTTTTGCACTCGACGCGCGTTTCGCTAACCATGTTAGCTTCATCGGGAGCGATGATTGACTAAAGCTAAACTACAAATCTACCCTATTTATACTTAGCCTAACCCTTGAATTCCTCAAGCGGAACTAATGACATAGGTTAGGCCATCAGTTCCGGTCAAGTAAACCAGTAGAGGGGACTATAAGGAATAGGCCCTCTGTCTTTGTTTAAATTACTTTTACATAAATAAAGACAGAGGGCCAATTCCTTATAGTCCCCTCTACTGGTTACTTGACCGGAACTGATGGCCTTGCCTATGTCATTAATTCCGCTTGAGTAATTCAAGGGTTAGGCTAAGTATAAATAGGGTAGATTTGTGTAGTTTAGCTTTAGTCAATCATCGCTCCTGATGAAGCTAACATGGTTAGCGAAACGCGCGTCGAGTGCAAAAATAAAGTGTTTGGTGTAGTGGTGATATATACTGAGTACCATCATTGTGCCAAAGATTCCACATTCCCAACTTAGTTGATTTAAGGGGTTAGTTTTGGGGGGTAAAATCGGAAGTGAAAAAAAAAAAATTTTTACTAGGTCATTGAGTGTGGTGTCAAATGAGAGCTTGTGAAAACACGAGTAAAAAATATGTATATAATGTAATACTTGCGCGCACTTTTCTTTATATTATTTTTAAAAATCGCGAAAAATCGCTGTGCCCCCGCCTTGTCTCGAAAAGTACTTATCAAAAAATTTTAAAAAAAATTCTGGAATATTCACCACGGGGTGTAGATTGAACGAAAAATTATCACGAATACATTACCTTTAATAATTTATCTGGTATATAAAAAAACAAAAATTTCAAAGTCAAAGTTTTCATTACAGATTGGAAACAAACTTTGTTCAACTTGCACTTGACCGTTTTTTTACATTATGTCTGATACTTCGAAGTGTTTGATGGTATATATTGACTTAAAAATTATGGGAAATAAGCTTTTAAAATGTGAAAAGTTTATCAAAGTCGATTAAGGCGTAAAAAAACTACAGTTTCGAAGGGCACCTTATAAATTTTCTTAATTTTTTTTCCTTCGATTATCTCAAAACATGTCATATTTGTCAATAATAATTTCTTCTTTTTAAGAAAATACATAACTTGTGTAAAAAGCACTTTTTTTTGAGCGTATTAAACGGAAATAGACCTCAGCACTTCGGGATTTATGGCTCCATTACAAGTCAACGTTTTCATGTTGTGAAAAGGTAAATGTGTATCTTTTGAGACGGATTTTCTATATACAGATAAACTGGCTTTAGACTCTACGTGCTGATTATATTTGTCAATAGAGTTAGTAAATAAATCCGTCAGAAGTATAATATTTTTTTATTAATTTATAGTTATTAAAGTATCAGGTTGATGAAATATGAAATGTTAACAAATACTTTGTCGTCCTGGTACTGCATTTATTTTATTAGCTGAAATACACTACAGCCATTTTTCTTAAAACTGTTTGGGTGTAGTTTCAACGACAAATGATATGATGTACACTACTGATATTACAGTAGAACCCAGGTTATCCGAGGTAACGTGGGGGGGGGCACCCTCCGCGGATAACTGAAAACTCGGATAATCCGGATTTGTTCAAAAAATAAACACCAATACTTTAAAACGATGTATTAAACGTTTTTAACATATAAATAGGTACATACATTATAAAACAGTGAAATAGGTATCTATACGCTTCTGTTTCATATTGCATCTTCTTTTTCTCGCTGCAATGTTTTTCTATCTACTAAGAAGAAGCAAATCCACTGGGGTTGCCTCTGGTTGTTGTTCGATATACCTCAAAGCTTTTTCCAAAGAATCAAAACCTTCTTGATGAGAGATCTTAGTATGAGACTGTTCATCCACCGCCGCTTCAACATCGTCATCTGATTTTTCGGTTTCCTGAGAGGCATTCGTTATTTCCTCAATACTCATTTCTTCTCCTAAATCATCTGCTGTAATCTATTCAACAACATCTTCTCTTGTCACATTTTCGCAACCTTTTAATTTTTGCATTAATTCAAATAAACTTTTTTCTTTTTCTTCTATCTCGCTGTCAAAATTTGAACAGGACATTTCTCCATGGCTTCTCAATTTCAAAGCTAATTCATTTAATGGAGTATCATCTTCACTGTCATTATAGTCCTCAAAATCAATAACTTTTGACCAAGATTTTTGAATAATGGTAGTACGCACAGAATCCCAAGCTTGACTTACCCAGTAAATAACATTTTTCAGTGTAACCTTTCTCATCCCATTGATAATATCCTCCTTTTCTGTGTATTCTAACAGATTTTCAAATATAAAGGCCTATAATTTTTTTAATGTTTTCGAGGATGCCTGGATCCATTGGTTGCATTATGCTGGTTACATTTGGAGGAAAAAATTTTACAACAATTTCGCCCACATGAAGTCCTTCTCCAGGGTGAGAGAGGGCATTATCCATTAATAAAATTGCTTTAATAGGAAAACGGTTTCTGTTCAAAAATCTAGTCACAGATGGCACGAACTCTTCTTCAAACCAGTTAGTAAATAAGGTCGTATCCATCCATGCGCTCTTCTGACTTTTGTAATAGACTGGTAGGGCTTTGGGTGAGATGTCTTTTAAAGCTCTTGTACGTGTAGACTTGCCAATCACCATCAGTGGGATTTTGTGCTTGCCAGATGCATTGGAACATACCATTATAGTTAATCTTTCCTTACTTCGTTTGTGCTCAGGAGCTGATTTTTCCTGTTGAGATGCCATTGTTATTGATGGAAGCATTTTATAATTCAGACCAGTTTCGTCACAATTGTGTATTTGATCACATGTGTATCCACAATCTTCGATTTGCTTTTTAAAGTTCTGCTTAAACTTTTCAATTGATGACACATCAGCAGAAAGCTTTTCACCACATACAGTCAGTTGTCGTCAGCGGTCAAGCTATCCAGAACTGGCGGTAAACTGATCTATCTCTGGGAATTGTCTACTAATCATTATTGCTTTCTGTTGTAAAATTGGACCTGACAGAGGCACACCTTTTGAACGCTGTTGGTTAAACCACATGAATATAGCTTCGTTAACCTTTTTATAGTCGTCGGTTTTCATTGATTTTCTTCCTGAGGACGAGGAGGCTTGATTTATACACCACTCTTCTATTTTTGCGCGGTTTCTTTTCCAGTCTCCAATTGTTACCTCACCTACTGCATAATCTCGTGCAACAACTGTAATTGTCTCTCTTGCTTCAATTCTTCTGATGGCTTTTAATTTTTCTTCATTAGGAACGACGATTCTTTTACGCTTGTTTTGCTCCATTATAATACGACAAACAAAAATTCAAACAAAGCAGTTCGTATTAATTACACTTAACTACTAGAACTCCAACCAAATAAATTATGTGAGTATACTCAGACTTTTCCGTAGTAAACGTTATAACGCACTGCATTCACGCAAATTTACATGCTGAAAGAGTCCAAAAACATAAATAGGGGAACCCCTCACACGGGCCAGGGGGATTCCCCGAAGGCCCCGACGATTTTAAATGGAAATATGTACATACATATTTTAGAAGCTCGGTTAATACGCAGCATAGATGCGCGTACCTCGGATAATCGGGTTCTTAGATTGGCTCGATTAATCCGGAGCTCGAATAATTGCGACTCGGTTAATCGGGGTTCTACTGTATTTGTTTTTTTAATTCTTAAATTCCGAAATAATTCTCTTATTCATCCGTCATTTACTTCAGTTTTGTAACAGTGTGGCGGCACGTGTCGAGCGCACGAGTAGTTGTCGCTGAGAGCGGTTGGCGTTCGAGTGAGGCTCGGCTCGCGTCTTTGGTTGTTGAAAAAAAAACATCACCGATGCTTTTGAATTCCTCACGTTTTAGATCACGAAAATAATGGTCTTTAATTTTCGTTCGTCTGTCGGCATATCGCTTTCACATTAGTACATGTATGACACTGAAAGTAACAAAGAAAATTATAGTTCTTGAGCTGAGTCTCTTCAGAAAAAGGTGTTTAAAAAGGCGAAAATCGATATAATAATAATAATAATAATAATAATAATTCACCAAATACAGGAAATTACACCCCAACGTATGCAAAGAAAGACTTACCATCGAGAGGAAGGCAGGAGGAAGAGGAATTATAGACATCAGATCATTACACACAAAACAAATACAAACACTTAGGAAATTCTTTCACAGCAAGCAAACCAGCCTCCACACAGCGACAGTGAAAGCAGACAAAAACTACACACCTCTCGACTTAGCCCGGGCAGACCACTCAGCAGACACACACAGTCACACCCAATTACAACAGGAAAAGATGAAAACGTGGTCAGAGAAAACACTCCATGGAAAACACAGATACCACATAGAACAAGACCACGTAAATAAAAAACAATCATACACCTGGTTACAGGATGGGCAGCTATTCCCTGAGACTGAAGGCTTCTTACTTGCCATCCAGGATAAAGTCATATTAACCAGAAACTACCAAAAGCATATCATCAAAGACCCGACTATTGCAGAGGACAGATGTAGGAAATGCCACCAGCAGAAAGAAACGATCGAACACATAACGAGCGGATGTAAAATATTGGCCGGAACAGAGTACACAGCCAGGCATGATTCAGCTGCCAAAGTAGTTCACCAAGCACTAGCCACAACATACAAACTCATAGAAAACACAGATCCCTACTACAAATACACGCCAACATCCATACTTGAAAATGAAGATTACAAGCTCTACTGGGACATCGGTATCCATACAGATAAAACAGTCTCCGCCAATAGACCCGATATTACTTTTCAGTGCAAAAAAGTAAAAGTCACCTATCTAATTGACATAGCTGTCCCCAACGACACAAACATCCAAACGAAATACACAGAAAAAATTTCCAAATACACAGACCTTGCAACGGAAATAAAAAGGCTATGGAGACAAGAAAAAGTCATCATTGTCCCCCTCATTATATCAGCCACAGGCCTTACACCAATAACATTCACACCACATTTAGTGCAATTAGGACTCAACACAGACATACACAGAAACATTCAGAAGTCAGTGATTTTGAAAACATGTAACATTGTCAGGTCATTCCTTAATACGGAATGGTAATAGCGTTTGTGCTGACTTGGTTTTGGCCCGTCAGCTAAACATGGAACCACATTGATCAAATGTGAGAAAGAAGAACCTTTTGTAATGATAATAATAATAATAATAAACGTCTTTATTTTATACTCGGCGAAATGCAGCAGTGCTGTTGTTAACCGAATTCTCAAAAATATACAAAAAATAAAAAATAAAATAAAAATACAAACTCAAATACAATTTTAGAAGTATCCATTAGTACTTAAACTCTACTTACTCTAAACTAAAAAAGGAAAACATTGTAATTCCACATCATATTGATACCCATATACAAACCATGATCCCCACCTTACCCTATAAAAGAGACATAATAATAACAGTCAATAAGTCTGAAATAAAATCTCCTTTAGCTGCCTTCTGAAAGATAGTTCAGACAGAGCAAGCAAACCTTCAGGAATTTCGTTCAGAAGTTTAGCAGATGTATAGCCGAAAGACTGTTTAAAACGCACTTGTACGATGCCTGGGTATTTGAAAGCGGTCGTTGTACCTAGTATTACGTTGATGCAGCGAACTTCGATGATGCAGCCTTTCACACAGATACTGTGGCACTCCGGTCCTCAACAGTCTATGCAAAAAGCAACCCAGATGTACCCTTTCTCTATGCTTAATACGCAACCATTTCAGCTCCTTCAGCCTGCCACTCACGTGATCCCTCCCCCTGCATCCAAAAATAAAACGTACACAGGAGTTTTGAATTTTTTGCAGCTTATACTTCGACATAGGGTCCAGGCACGGACCGTAAACAAAATTACAATAATTAGAGTGAGAAAGGACAAGAGTCTCGCACAAATATTTTTTTAAGCCCAAATTGAGGATATGCCGATTCTTATATAAATTACGTAGTGAACAATACGCCCTTTGAGCTACCAAAGAAACCTGCTTTCTAAACCTGAGCTTACTATCAAATAATATTCCCAAATTTTTATATTCAGTAACAAACGGAATTCTCTCCTGGGCCATATTTAAATTGAAATTTGCCGAAGCCCATTTACTGTTTGTTCCAAAATACAGTACTGCCGACTTTCTCGGATTTATCTTCAAACCATTGTTATTAGAGTAGGTAAACATCGAATTTAAACAGTAATTAATTTCCTGTTCCACCTGTAATGCGGTAAGACTATTAAAGCTCCTTAAAATCTGACTCATATGCATGTTGTATTAGCCTACAATTATTAACATAACAATGCATATCCATTGTATAAATAACAAACAATAATGGTCCCAAAATTGACCCCTGAGGACCGCCTCTATCTAAAGCCAAACTTTGTGACACACGGCGATTAATCAGCACACGCTGTGATCTATCCGCCAAGTAGTCCTTTAATAAATTTATTGTTCGTTCTTTAAAACCATAATAATGAAGTTTGGCACACAACAAGCGGGGATCCAGCGTGTCAAATGCCTTGCTGTAATCGAGAAGAACCAAGGCAGTTGTCTCTCCTTTATCCGCCGCCCCGAGGATATCATCCAAAATGCTTAGCAAGGCTGTTGCAGTGCTAAAACCCCTCCGAAACCCCGACTGACCTTCAAAGAATAAGTTATTATTATTAAAATAATTAACGATTTGTTTAAAAATTATTTTCTCCAAAATCTTAGACAGAATACTTATAAGACTAATCGGACGCAGTTCAGAGTAATCCATAGGGCTTGACACCTTGGGCAAAGGCAATACCAAGGCCAACTTCCAATCGGACGGAAACTTATTCTCTAATATAGATATAGTAAAAATATGAGTGAGAAACGGTACGATGAGAGGGCAACAAAGTCTTAACATCTGCAACGTAAGTTGATCAGCTTCAGAAGCATTCGACCTTGTATCAGAGATGGCAGAAATGATATCGCCGTCGCTAACCAATGAGACCTCAAACACACTATCGGTAACCTTGTTATCAGAATAGGAACAAATCGTATCCGGATTAACGTCAGGACAAATCTGTAGCACAGAATCAACGAAAAATGAGTTGAATTCGTCGGTGTCCTGTAGATGTGAAGGAGGTGTAAAATGGTTCTTCTTGTTATAGACATTCATATTATGAAGCGCTTGCCACATAGACTTACTATTTTGATTCCCACTGACAAAATCCAAGTAAGCTCTCTTCTCGCTACGAACTGCTTGTGTAAACATATTTCTCGCTCCTTTGTATGCTTCCCAGTCCTGAACCCTTCTAGTTTTTTAAACTTCGAGAACAGCATATTTCTGTGCCTTTTCATAATCTGCACAACATCAGTAAACCATGCTGCTCTAGGCTTAGTCACTCGAACTGTGCGCCTCGGAGCATGTGTATCGAAAAGACCCAAAACAAAACTTGTAAATGTATGAACTTTATCATCTAAATTCTCCTGATCAAGGATTGTTCTCCAATTCAAGTTATATCAGTCAGTGTCAAAATTTGTTTTATTAAAATTTTTAAAATCACGAAATTCGACAAATTTTGGCTTTACGTCGGGTACTTCAATATCTAATGAGCAATAAATTAATTGATGATCCGAAACTTGTTGCAAATCATGGTGGCGGACTCGACCACATAATAAATTGTCGTTTGCACAGTTTCGATAATATGATGAGAATTTTTCCTGAAGTAAATGAACATTATAAGCAATATTATTAATAATCCAACAGATAAGAAATTAAAGATTTTTTTTTTCGACATTCTTGGAGTCGAGAAATTTAGAAATTATGATGTTTTTTTTATTATTATTTTATAAATAATTAGTAAGGGAAGAGATTATAGAGTGACCTGAAAAAAAATATATATATTGACCTTACAACTTGTATTTGCAGAGGAGATATTCGATAAATAACTTTTTGGGATTTTTTTACAAAAATGTAGTTAATTTGAGAAAGCAGCTTGCATTTAATATCGATAAAATCATTTTGTACATGAATTTCACACATGAAACTACACACTACTAAACATACACTTACTGGACTGTAGACATATTTAATTTAGCTACAAAATAAATGTATTATTTGCGATGATTATAGTTTTATTTTGTGTGATGATAATATAGCAACTTAAATTTTAGATAAAAATAGGGGTTAAGGCAAATGGAAACCTTTAGCGTTAAATAAAAAAACTTAAACTACTATGCTAGCATTTTCAACGTGTTTCATTTTTACAATACAATTTATACCTTTTATGAAAAAAACTCGCTTGCAAGCACTACTTAATAATTCCAGTAGGGACGTGGCCCATTTGTGTCGACATAGCTCCATAAAAATAGCCTTTAAAGCTCACAATGTTTATTTTCTATAAAAAATGTAATTCTGACAAATTGTAGCTATTTGGGAGCTCGAATTTAAAATAGTTAACTTAATAGTTCAATTTATAAAGCTAACGTCAGAACACTTGCACTTTTTTTTAAGTATCTCTTTAGTAGTCACTGATTTTAGAATGTTTTAAAATTAAAAAACCGGTCAAGTGCAAGTTGAACTTGCAGAATTAGTGTTCCGTACGTTAATTGCTTTTAAAATAAAAAATTTTGTTACGGTGCACATTGGGACCGAATGCCGAAAAGGTGGCCATAAGTCCCTAAAATGAATGTTCGATTGAGGGACTTTTCAGGCTCTAGGTATGTGGGTTGGTACCTGCGCTATTCGAAACGACCGGTTATAATAATGAAGTCTGCACCCGTGGCTCTTGACCCCTATTGTTGTTAGAGCGTCGAACAGGCCAGATTCTGAGCTTGTTCTGTTTGAGTTAGACAGGCAGATTCAATTGCGCTCAAATGTTTTGTATTTGAAGTTAATTTAATTTCGTGAAATGGATTCTCCGAATAAAAGTGAGTACATTTAAACGATATAAATTGGGTTTTGGTCCCAATGTGCGGTGGTATAAAATGATCAGTGACTTCACAAAACACACCCCAAATGAGTTTTCAACAAAGTTTGTTTTTCCAATTTTTACTGAAAACTGATGACCTTGAAATTTTTTGTTTTTTTTTTTATACCAGATAAGTTATTAAAGGTAATGCACTCGTGATAATTTTCGTTCAATCTACACCCCGTTGAGAATATTCCAGAATTTTTTCAAAATTTTTCGATAAGTACTTTTCGAGATAAGACGGGAGGACAGAGATTTTTCGCGATTTTTTAAAAATAATACAAAGGAAAGTGCGCGCAAGTATTACATTATATATATATATATATATATATATATATATATATATATATATATGTATATATATACATATATATATATATATATATATATATATATATATATATATATATGTATATATGTATATATGTATATATATATATATATATATATATATATATATATATATATATATACATATATATATATATATATATATATATATATATATATATATATATATATATATATATATATATATATATATATATATATGTATATATATACAGTCCCTGGCCAAATTATTAAATTATTTTTTTTTAGTAATTTTATGTTTCTTAAGAGTTTTTATGCAATAATGGTATATTTAAACTACAATATTATTGATTTTTATTTAAAAGAATTGTTGTAGACTACATATTTGCATTTATTTTTAACATATGGCAACACTGTGTTGACAAAGTGATACATGAACGTAAACAAGTACAAATCTGTATCAGTCGCGATCGGAATCGAGTCAGGTACGGACGTGTTTCTGTGGCTTTATGGACTGTGATTGTTTGTTTAACAGTTTTATACTACTCAGTTATTAGTTTATTTTGTATGCAGTGTTTTAAAAAAGTAATTGGACTATTTTCATTATGGGTAGAAAAGGCGATCTTTCACTACGTAAAAAAGCTGAAGTGAAGGCCCTTGTGATTGCGAAAACATTTACAAACCGAGAAATATCACGAAGATTGGAGGTTTCTGAAGCTAGTGTACGACGCATAAAAAAGAAAATTGAGTCAGGGAAGGAATTAAGCCCGAAGCCCGAAAAGAAAGAAAAGATGCGGTAGAAAACCAATTTTCACTCCACGGTCAGAGAGATGTTTGAAGAAAATTTGTGTAGAAAACAGATTTGCTACCACAAAGGTAATAAAATCACAACTCCAGGATGCTAGCGTAAATGCTTCTGAGCGCACTGTTCGAAGAAAATTGAAAGAATTAGATTTTAAGGCCTGTCGCCCCGCCAGGAAGCCCAAGTTAACAGCTGCAATGAAAGCAAAGCGCCTGAAGTGGGCCAAACAATGGCAAGACAAAGATGTGGACTTCTGGAGATCGGTAAGATACAGCAATTTAATCAATAATTGATACATTATTATCATTTTCAGTTAAATAAAGCAAATAAAACATGGAAGTTTATATATTTTTCCTATTTTTGACAGGTCTGCTTCAGTGACGAAAGCACATTCGAAATTTTGCAGAATAAAGCTCAATATGTGCGTCGTCGTCATGGAGAAAAGTTTCATCCTGATTGTGTCGTCCCGACGGTTAAACATCCCACCAAAGTGATGATTTGGTCAGTCATCAGCGGCAAGGGCACTGTACGTCGTCAAAGGAATAATGAGGCAAGATCAGTACAAAGAAGTATTACAAAATCGGTTGATTCCGCAGCTCAGAGAATGGTTTCCAAATGGGGAACTATTCACTTTCATGCAAGATGGAGCTCCCTGCTACACTGCTCGGTCTATTATAGCTTTTTTGGCAGAAAAAAATATCCCTCTGTTGGATTGGCCCTGATATGAACCCCATTGAAAATGTGTGGGGGCTGATGAAAAGAGAAGTGGCTAAAGATGTGATTACCAACAAAACCCAGCTCCTAGAAAAGATTATTCATGTGTGGAATCATCATCCTCAAATGCAGGAGACAGTACAAATCTTGCATTGATAGCATGCCGCGCAGAATTAAAGCTTTGATAGCGGCTAAAGGTGGCTCAACTAAATATTGACTTTTACTAACATTAATTTCACTTTTCTTTAAAACTTAATAAACTTATGCTTTTCTAAATTAATGCTGTTTTATTTATGTCAAATAAATAGGTAATTGATTGGATAATATAAAAATAAAAAACAAATCAATTTAAAATAATAAAACGGTACAATATCACTCGGTAATTAATATTTTACATGAAATCTTGCAGTGCGTCTAATAATTTGGCCAGGGACTGTATATTATATATATATATATATATATATATATATATATATATATATATATATATAATATATATATATATTTTACTCATGTTTTCACAAGCTTTCATTTGACACCACACTCGATTACCTAGTAAAAATTTTTTTTTTCACTTCCGATTTCACCCCCAAAAACTAACCCCTTAAGTCAAAATTTCATGGCTCTGATGAGGCCATCAATTCCTATATTATTACCAAATTTCAACTTTCTATGACAAATAGTTTCGGAGAAAATCGGGTGTGACAGACAGACGGACAGACAGACAGACACCGAAGTGATCTTATAAGTATTCCGTACGGAACACTACAAATAACCGGTCAAGTGTAACTTGAACTTGCGCAATTAGTGCTCCGTACGTTGATTGCTTTTAAAATAAAAAAAATTGTTGCGGAGGTATAAAATGATTAGTCACTTCACAAAATACACCCCAAATGAGTTTTCAACAAAGTTTTTTTCAAATCTTTACTGAAAACTGATGACCTTGAAATTTTTGTTTTTTTTTTTTATATACCAGATAAATTATTACAGGTAATGTACTCGTGATAATTTTCGTTCCATCTATACTCCGTGGAGAATATTCCAGAAGTTTTTTTCCAAAATTTTTTGATCAGTACTTTTCGAGATAAGGGGGGGACAGCGATTTTTTGCCCTTTTTTAAAAATAATATTAAGAAATTTGTGCCCAAGTATTACATTATATATTTATATTTTTTCTCGTGTTTTCACAAGCTTTCATTTGACATCACACTCGATGACCTACTAAAAATTTTTTTTTCACTTCCGATTTCACCTCCTAAAACTAACCCCTTAAGTCAAAATTTAACTTTCAAAACTACATGGCTCTGATGAGGCCATCAATACCTATATTAGTACCAAATTTCAACTTTCAACAAATAGTTTCTGAAAAATCGGGTGTGACAGACGGACAGACAAACAGACGGATATACGGACAGACACCGAAGTGATCTTATAAGTGTTCCGTACGGAACACTAAAAAGAAGCTGAGTAGTATAATTTACTTCCTTTACTGAAAACTACTATACTATACTATATTTGTCATTTTTGAATCTCTTCACTGTTCAGGGTGGCCAGAGGTGCAAAAACATAGTTTTTAATTTCTAGTAAATAAGAAAGGTTTAATAATGGGAAACCCTCTTAGTCCAATTTTATCTGAAATTTTCATGGACCATTTAGAAGAAGAAATCAGTAATTCTCATCTTTTTAAAAATTTCTTTTATTGGTACCGGTATGTAGATGACATATTGACTTGCTTTATAGGCACAGATCGACAAATAAAAACTATTTCTAGGTTATATTAACCAACTTCATACTTTTACAACAGAAATAGAAACAAATAAATCGATTAATTTTCTAGATTTAAAAATATCAAAGAAAATGAATAAACACGATTTTGAAATCTTCCATAAACCAACATACAAGCTAATTCTAACCACCCGTTCACACATAAAATCTCGGCTTATAATAGTCTAATAAATACACCATTAACGGAAGAAAATTTTCAGAAAGAATTAAATACTATAAAACAAATTAGTATAAACAATGCGTACAGGAGCGATTTCGTAGATAATATTTTAATGAAAAAACAATTTAAAAAAGCAATAGGACTGGTGTACCTGTACAAACAACTAAACAAAGAAAAATTTCATACACTCACTTATACCGGAAAATTGACTAATAAAATTCAAAATTTTTTCCATAAAAACCATGTAAACATCGCTTTCCGTACAACATTAGTTCGACATATTAAAAATATTAAAAGTAAAACAAAAAAAGAAAATAAAACCTGGGTTTACGAATTATGCTGTGGCACTTGCAATAAAACGTATATAGGACAAACAGGCAGATCTTTTTATAAAAGTATAAAGGAACATAAACAAAGCTATAGAATGAAAAATAACAAATCTCATTACGCTAAACATTTAACAGATGAAAATCATACGTTCAATGAAGATTTCAAAATTTTGCATAATAGAAAGAAAGAAAAATTACTGAATTGTTTAGAACAAGTAGAAATTAACCAGAAAAAATCCTCAGGTTTATTACTCAACGATCAATTAGATGGGGGAAGGTCTCCTTTATTAAACTTGTTCTAGGTATTAACGTAAATATTGCTAATGAATTTAGTACTTATAATTAGGTAAACTATATATTCTGTAACATACTTTGTTAGTTAATTTACATCGTGCTCCAGAAGAAGACAGTGTGTCGAAACAATTGTCAGCAATAATATAATAAACATAAGTGGTGATCTTAAACAGTTGTTTAAAAAATTTAGCTAAATAAGAGTATATATTTTTTTCATTTAAATGAAACGGTACTCATCGATAATAAGAAAAATAACCGGTCAAGTGCAAGTTAAACTTGCGCAATTAGTGTTCCGTACGTTGATTGCTTTTAAAATAAAAAAAATTTGTTACAGGGGTATGAAATGATCAGTGACTTCACAAAATACACCCCAAATGAATTTTCAACAAAGTTTGTTTCCAATCTTTACTGAAATCTGATGACCTTGAAATTTTTGTTTTTTTATATACCATATAAATTATTGAAGGTAATGCACTCGCGATAATTTTCGTGTAATCTACACCCCGTGGAGAATATTCCAGAATTTTTTCGAAATTTTTTGATAACTACTTTTCGAGATAAGGCCCGGGACAGCGATTTTTTCGCGAATTTTTAAAAATAATACAAAGAAAAGTGCGCGCAAGTATAATATTATATATATATTTTTTACTCGTGTTTTCACAAGCTTTCATTTGACACCACACTCGATGGCCCAGTAAAAAAATTTTTTTTTCACTTCTGACTTCGCCCCCCAAAACTAACCCCTTAAGTCAAAATTTAATTCTCAAAACTACATGGCTCTGATGAGGCCAGCAATTCCTATATTATTACCAAATTTCACCTTTCTATGTCAAATAGTTTCGGAGAAAATCGGGTGTGACAGACAGTCAGACACCGAAGTGATCTTATAAGTGTTCCGTACGGAACACTAACAACACGATTACTTCGGTAATTACAGCTAATAAGAAAATTTGAAAGTATCCTAACATAGAACATTAATTATTAAGTAAAAAGCGGTACAGCAGATTATTAAATGCCTTAATAAAGTCCAATTAAGAAAGTTAACAAGGGAACGTTTTCCGTTTTTCATGTTTTAAAAGGAAAAGTGCCATCCTTATACTATTAAATTATCTCTAAGTACATGCAAATGTTTTTAAAATGTTTTCATAGAAATTTTAAGAGGGAAAGCTTGTTCTATATTTAGGTAGATTAAAAATACTTCCAGAGTAAATATATACCGCTATGTTCAAAAATTTACGGAACTCCTTAAATAAAACACCATTTATTAATTTAGTCGCCTAAGTCTATTAGAATCTTTCAACGTAATTTTCTTCCACTCCTACACACCTATGTTATTTTACTTTCTTTTCGTAAAAACATCACGTTCCAAGATTTGAAATGCTTTAACGAACTCACGTATTTTGTGATTTTTAGAGAGAAATGTAATTTTTAATCATTAAATACTTTTTAGTGTTCCGTACGGAACACTTATAAGATTACTTCGGTGTCTGTCTGTCTGTCTGTCAGTCACACCCGATTTTCTCCGAAACTATTTGACATAAAAAGGTGAAATTTGGTAATAATATAGGAATTGATGGCCTCATCAGAACCATGTAGTTTTGAGAATTAAATTTTGACTTAAGGGGTTAGTTTTGGGGGGTGAAGTAGGAAGTGAAAAAAAAAATTTTTTACTAGGTCATCGAGTGTGGTGTCAAATGAAAGCTTGTGAAAACACGAGTAAAAAATATATATATAATATTATACTTGCGCGCACTTTTCTTTGTATT
>CM032454.1:212188875-212368875 GCA_019049505.1 Pachyrhynchus sulphureomaculatus | reverse complement strand
AGTACAATTTACAGCGATTCAAGAGCAACGTGAATCGCCTTTTCCGCACACGTGCCGGTCCTGTAGCGGTTTAGGGACCTCCCTGCAGCACGTGTGCTAGACCCATAAAAAAAAAACCGGTGCAGTTATCACCTCTTCCATCTATCGTGTCTACTATCATATTCAAACTTGGTTAGGAAAAGATTTAGAACCCGAAGAATGGGGGTGGATATTACAAAACGAGACCCTAGACCCCACAACAACATTATTACTAACAGACCCAGAAGAACTACTCAGCATGATCTACTACAATTGCAAGAAAGGCTCTAGAAAAGTAGAGTTGCAATGATCCTCAGTTTGTGGCCAGTTTAACGGACAAGCATGCCTCAAGGTTTGCTATCCAAATAATCTTGATGAAGAAAGTGAATATGTACCTGAGGTCCTTGAAGCTTTGGAGCCAAATATGACGGATAATGAGGATGATGATAACGGTCTGGAAATTCAATTATGGCGAGCAGAAGAGGATGACGACGACGAACAAGAGAAATATTAAACCACTGCTGCTATTGAGAATCAGGGTAAAAAAAAATCGCCTTACATTTTAACTTAAATAAATTGTAATAGGTTTATGATAATCCTATGAACTTCAAACATTATTCGAAGCATAGGAAACAAGATATTTGTAAAAAAACCGATTTTCACGACGTTTAACTTTGAATATCTTGACTCGCGGACACGAGACTTTTGAGCTAACTTTTAGAATGTCAAAACAAAATTTTATGCAAATTTTCAGCTTTTTAACTTTCATTCCGAGGTTGAAGCCCTATTTGACTGGACAAATAGAAGTTGCTTACGCAAATATATGTATACTGGATATGGGTTAGTAGTAGTTAGGTTGTGGGACTTTTATGACTTTTTGTATGTGTTATTTTCACGTAAGTCACTAGCAGATGGGAATTAAGCTGCGTGCATAAAGGCGTGGTGCACAGTAAATTTTTTAGTGTTTATATATTAATTAATTTTTAGTACAATATTTTTTTTATTAGAAACACTCTACTATATAGGCTATATTTTTACAAGGTATAGTTTCTGTTCTCCTGGGAACATATTACCATATTTTCTGAATAAAAAAAGGTAGAGTGTAGTGGCTCTTAAATCATGCATACCAATTTGCTATTGATTTTCTTCCAAGAAACTAAATGTCACTGTTTTCACATGGACGCAGACAAAAATAAATATTAACAGGATTCTGAAAGTAAGATATTTTGTGTTAAGAAAATACAGTTTTGACTCTGTTTACTATTTTTTACTGGTTAAAGAGTCAGGAGTTGAGATTTTATTGATATTAATACAGATATTGCTATAAAAAAATAACCGGTCAAGTGCAAGTTGAACTTGCGCAATTAGTGTTCCGTACGTTGATTGATTTTAAAATAAAAAATGTTGTAACGGAAGTATAAAAATGATCAGTGACTTCACAAAATACACCCCAAATGAGTTTTCAACAAAGTTTATTTCCAATCTTTACTGAAAATTGGTGACCTTGAAATTTCTGTTTTTTTTTTATATACCAGATAAATTATTACAGGTAATGCACTGGTGAAAATTTTTTGATAAGTACTTTTCGAGATAAGGCGGGTGGACAGCGATTTTTCGCGATTTTTTAAAAATAATACAAAGAAAAGTGTACGCAAGTATTACATTAATATATATTTTTTACTCGTGTTTTCACAAGCTTTCATTTGACACCTCGATAACCTAGTAAAAAATTTTTTTTTTTCACTTCCGATTTCACCCCCCAAAACTAACCCCTTAAGTCAAAATTTAACTTTCAAAACTACATGGCTCTGATGAGGCCATCAATTCCTGTATTATTACCAAATTTCAACTTTCTATGACAAATAGCTTCGAAGAAAATCGGGTGTGACAGACGGACAGACAGACGGACAGACAGACACCGAAGTGATTTTATAAGTGTTCCGTAGGGAACACTAAAAACAATATCCTATCTAATTCAATTTTTTTTTACTTTCCCTGTTAAAGGGAAGTATTGTATTCGGGAAAATCAAAATCACATTGCGAGATTTTTGCATTTCTTCACATCTCAGGGTCCGTAGATAACGAAACACATAGACCCACATTTCCGTCAGTCTGTCGGTTTGTTGGTACGATAACTCCTAAACGAAACGAGATGTCGATTTCAAATCTGGTACGCACGTAATACCTATAGTTTGTGAGAGTATTGTTAAAAGGAAAGGAGGTGAAAAGGGTGGGAGTTGATAATTTTTTTGTATCTTTTCAATTATTTTGCCTGCTAACTACGTTAACAAACGAACCTTGTAATAACCTACTCGGGTACAACGTAAGAGTGTTAGCATATTTGATTCTGAGACATCGTATTTAGGTTTCCAGCACCTCACGGATTTGTAGGAAATGGAGCTCTTTTCTTTCTTCAAACAATGTAGCTACATCTGAGTATCCTTCATATTTAATAAATTTAAATATCTTTTTAACTTGCAGTTTCCGCATGTCTGTTTCTTTTAAGCAGTCATTTAAGTTGTGCTTTTTCGACGCCAAGATAACCTACTTACATCCTGGAATTTCGATACTTTAGATTTAGATTAGCTGACCCACATTTTGAAGGCTACCCCTATAGACTGTTTAGATATGCTTCAAACTGGTTTGGTTCCCTGCAATGTAACACATGGGCTGAAAAGTCCCGGGCCTAACAAAGAAAACACGGTTTTTTTGGTTCAAAATTAGCTTTATTCATCAACGTAATCTCCATCAAGAGCAACGCAATCATTCCAGCGCCGCTCTAACATTTCAATACCACTTTTGTAGAACGATTTATCTTTTGCCTCAAAATAGGCCTCAGTTTCAGCGATAACCTCTTCATTCGTGCGAAATTTCTTACCGGCGAGCATTTTTTTCAGGTCTGCGAACAGCCAGTAGTCGCTGGGAGCCAAATCTGGCGAATACGGTGGATGTGGGAGCAATTCGAAGTTCAATTCATGTAGTTTTGCCATTGTTTTGATTGACTTGTGACACGGTGCGTTGTCTTGATGAAACAAAATTTTTTTCTTTGCCATATGCGGTCGTTTCTTTTTGCAATTTCGGCCTTCAAACGCTCCAATAACGCTATATAATATTCACTGTTGATGGTATTTCCTTTCTCAAGATAGTCGATGAATATTACACCACGCACATCCCAAAATACCGAGGCCATAAACCTTTCCAGCCGATTGTTGTGCTTTCGGGCGCTTTGGACGAGGTTCGCCAGTTGCTGTCCACTCAGATGACGATCGTTTTGATTCCGGAGTGAAGTGATGGATCCATGTTTCATCCATTGTCACATATCGACGCAAAAATTCCGGTTTGTTACGTTTAAACATGGCCAAACACTGCTCAGAATCATCAACACGTTCTTGTTTTTGATCAACAGTGAGCAAACGCGGCACCCACTTTGAACAGAGCTTTCTCATAGTCAAATGCTCATGCAATATAAAGCCAACACGTTCTTTTGATATCTTTACGATGTCAGCTAACTCACGCAAACTTCACTTTTCGATCATTCAAAACGATTTTATGGATTTTTTTGATGTTTTCTGGTGTTACCGCCTCATTTGGACGTCCACTGCGTTCTGCATCATCGGTGTCTCTACGACCACGTTTGAAGTCAGCAAACCAACGTTTTATTGTTGTTTCTGATGGAGCGGAGTCCCCCATAACACTTTTCAAGCCATTGCTTCGCTTGAACGGTATTTTTTCCCATCAAGAAGCAGTGTAAAATTAAAAACACGAAATTGTTTTTGATCCATTGTTTTGAAAATAACAAAAGTAGCGTCACTCTTAGCACAATAACTCACAAACTAATGAATAGAATATCATGAAATTTTAACAGCTGTCTTTTGAAGGTTAGTATTAACTGAAAAAAGGTGACTGCAATAAAACTAGCGCCATCTATGTGTTAGGCCCGGGACTTTTCAGCCCATGTGTTAGTTAGCTAGTCTAGATCATCTCTGCATTCTTATATGAGTACCGTGCTGTTTCTAAATATAGCTATGACATAAAGTGTCGTTTGGCTCTGAGTAGGTATACACTATCTGTCCGGGGCGCGTAGCTGTATTGTAGACGCCATCAAGACGGTAAAAATTTTTACAGTATATTTCTATCATTTTTACTTACTAGTATTCGTAAAGACTGTCACTACTAATTCCATCGGGCCACTCTGGATAACAGATGATTCTTTCCTCACCATTTAAGTATGTATCCCTGTACGTTTTGAAAAATAGTAAGGAGGGCATTCCTATTATTATTCCTAATATCCAAGTGAACAGAGCGAGGATTAAAGTTACCATTCTACCCATTCGGGGTTTTAGTGGAGTCATAATGGCCATATATCTGAAAAAAAAGAAAAAAACATTATTTAATCATAGTTTCAGGAGCACGTTAATATTTGAATTTTTTAAAAGTATCCATAGGCATTGATAGTCTTGGGAAAACCGACAATTAGCACTTCGTGAACTTGTTATACAAGTGATTTTCATAATCAAGTAATTCGATGGTAGGATTCACCAAATTGTAATAAGTACGCATACCTAATATTTCATTGAAAGCTGATGTAGCTGCGTTCAAGCCGACAGAGTGGTTGACACGGTCACCACTTAAAAGCAGGCAGCGCTTTTCGAGGGATAGCCTTTCAGGCATATGTGGTTAATGTTAAATAACTAAAAACGGACAAAAGCTCATATTTCAGCAGTTGACCTACTGTTCTCTTATTCGTCAAATCCATCCTGAGACGCGTTTCGCCGTATCACGGCTCGTCAGTCAGACTAGGATTGACAAACAAGAGAACAGAATCCACTGGTACTTATTCAAGAAATTACGGAACGCGATCGTCGCCAGTCAGGCTACAATTGACAAACAAGAGAACAGAATTGACTGGTACATATCCAAGAAGTTACGGAACACGATCGTGTTCTGTAACTTCTTGTCAATTCTAGCCTGACTAACTAGTCGTGATACGGCGGAACACGTTTCAGGGTGGATTTGACGAATATGAGAATAGTGGGTAAACTGCTGAAATATGAGCTTTTTGTCCGTTTTCAATTCTTTTACATTAACCAATCAATTAATTCTTCAAGAACTGTGAGATTTCTCACTCCAACTTCTCAGGAGTTTTTACTTGAAATTTTAGTTTGAGTAAAGATAAATTCAGTTCGGTCTTCTCATTTACTTTCGGCCACGTATCTTTAGAGAATAACACCGGTATTTACTAATAATTGGAAAGCAGAATATATATATGTAAAATATATATATATATATATATATATTCTATATATATATATATAAATATATATATATATATATATATATATATATATATATATATATATATATATATATATATGTATGTATGTATGTATATATATATATATATATATATATATATATATATATATTTATATGTATATATATATATATATATATATATATATATATATATATATATATTTATATGTATATATATATATATATATATATATATATATATATATATATATTTATATGTATATATATATATATATATATATATATATATATATATATATATATATATATATATATTTATATGTATATATATATATATATATATTTATATGTATGTATATATATATATATATATATATATATATATATATATATATATGTATATATATATATATATATATATATATATATATATATATATACATATATATACATATACATACATATACATACATATACATATATATATATATATATATATATATATATATATATATATATATATATACATATATATATATATATATATATATATATATATATATATATATATATATATATATACAGTGACTCACAGCTTAAATGATGTAGTCGCTATAAGAAAAGACTAACTGCCTCCTCTTTATTTATTTGAAAAAAAACAATTAGAAAAGAGTCTTCTAAAAAAGTATGAATTACTTTTTGTCTTAAATATGCCTTACTTAATTAACAATAAATAATTAATTAAATTATATGCGATTTTAACGTCACAGCTTAAATGATGCAAAATTCAATATACCAAAATTATTAGAGAAAGCAAACTGTAGGATTTGAAATAAGCCTGCTAATATTTGGTCGGGCCTCCCTCATTATCAATAACGGCTTGTAATCTTCTGGACATTGATTCAACTAACTTTCTAGTATACTCCGGGGAAATAGTGTTCCATGCTTCAGTAATTTTTACTGTTAATTCAGTTTTATTTGATATTGGGGCACTATTTACTTTATTTTTTAATGTCAGCCACAAATTTTCAATTACATTTAAGTCTGGTGACTGGGCTGGTGTTTTAATAACATTTGGACAGTAATAAAGCAACCAACTGCGGACTCGAAATGACGTATGCTTTGGGTCATGGTCGTGATAGAACCGATAATTGTTTTCAATATCTAATTTTTTGGGCACTAGCGACGAGATGCTGCCTTAGTATATCCAAGTACACATATTGGTTCATATTCCGTTCGACGAAATGCATGTTACCTACTCCTACAGATGATATACAGCCCCATAACATCACTCCACCTCCACCGTGCTTTACCGTAGCTTTCACATTTTTCAATTTCAATTCTTCGTTAAGCTTTCTCCAGACTGATATTTTTCCAGCGGACACAAATAAGTTTATTTTGGTCTCATTAGCAAATATTACTGAATTCCAGAAGTTCAAGTCTTTATTGATATGCTCTCTGGCAAATTCCAATCTCACGCGTCTATTTCTTTGGCTAATGAAAGGCTTATTTCTAGCAGTTCGACCATGTAAATTATTATTTCGCAAGATCCCTCGAACTGTTTCGAGATTACACCTTTTTCTAAACTGTCTTTCCACCTTGGTGCACAACTTTGGCGCACTTTTTTTTTTGGATTCATTTTTTCCTCGTTTTTTTCATTCGACTTTTCGTTTTAATTGTACGGCTATCATTGTCTTTACTATTGAATACCTAATTTTCATGAGGTTGTGTCTTTGATGTGTAGGTCCAATTTCAGTTATATCGGTCATCAATGATCTTATGTAATGTATACATTTCTACCTTTGGTAGTATTATTAGTACCTCTCTACCGGGTACCTCGCCTTTCTTTCCCGATTTTCTATGGTTAATTTTAAGTTTCAAGAACCTCTCTACAAAGGATTCTGTATTTGGGTCTGTATGATGGTGGTTTCCGTTAGTAAATTCATGCGCAGCCGTACCTCACTGAGGTAGTTTACCGTTTCCACATGGTTAGTCTACCCTGCAACGGTGGCGGTGAGTAATGGATTCAGGTATCTAAAGTGTGGGTTTTCCGACGGCTGATCATCAATAGATAGATCGTAATACATTACTCTTCTGTCTCTTTCTTCTTTTTTCTGCCATTCATTTCATTTTTTCCGCGTTTTTTCCTTTCGACTTTTTGTTTTAATTGTACGGCTATCATTGTCTTTATTGAATACCTAATTTTCATGAGGTTGTGTCTTTGATGTGTAGGTCCAATTTCAGTTATATCGGTCATCAATGATCTTATGTAATGTGTATATTTCTACCTTTGTTATTATTATTAGTCCCTCTCTACCGGGTACCTCACCTTTCTTTCCGATTTTCTATGGTTCATTTTTAGTTTCAAGAACCTTTACATAAAGGATTCTGTATTTGGGTCTGTATGATGGTGGTCTCCGTTAGCAAATTCATGCGCAGCCGTACCTCACTGAGGGAGTTTGCCGTTTCCACATGGTTAGTCTACCCTGCAACGGTGGCGGTGAGTAATGGATTCAGGTATCTAAAGTGTGGGTTTTCCGACGGCTTTAGATAGATCGTAATACATTACTCTTTTGTATCTTTCTTCTTTTTCTGCCCATTCATTCATTTTTTCCGCGTTTTTTCTTTCGACTTTTTGTTTTAATTGTATGGCTATCATTGTATTTACTATTGAATACCTAATTTTCATGTGGTTGTGTCTTTGATGTGTAGGTCCAATTTCAGTTATATCGGTCATCAATGGTCTTATGTAATGTGTATATTTCTACCTTTGGTAGTATTATTAGTCCCTCTCTACTGGGTACCTCACCTTTCTTTCCGATTTTCTATGGTTCATTTTTAGTTCCAAGAACCTCTATACAAAGGATTCTGTATTTGGGTCTGTATGATGGTGGTCTCCGTTAGTAAATTCATGCGCAGCCGTACCTCACTGAGGGAGTTTACGGTTTCCACATGGTTAGTCAACCCTACAACGGTGGCGGTGAGTAATGGATTCAGGTATCTAAAGGGTGGGTTTTCCGACGGCTTTAGATAGATCGTAATACTTTACTCTTTTGTCACTTTCTTCTTTTTCTGCCCATTCATTCATTTTTTCTGCGTTTTTTCTTTCCGACTTTTTGTTTTTCATTGTACGGCTATCATTGTCTTTACTATTGAATACCTAATTTTCATGAGGTTGTGTCTTTGATGTGTAGTTCCAATTTCAGTTATATCGGTCATCAATGATCTTATGTAATGTGTATATTTCTACTTTTGTTAGTATTATTAGTCCATCACTACCGGGTACCTCACCTTTCTTTCCGATTTTCTATGGTTCATTTTTAGTTTCAAGAAACTCTATACAAAGGATTCTGTATTTGGGTCTGTATGATGGTGGTCTCCGTTAGTAAATTCATGCGCAGCCGTACCTCACTGAGGGAGTTTACCGTTTCCACATGGTTAGTCTACCCTGCAACGGTGGCGGTGAGTAATGGATTCAGGTATCTAAAGTGTGGGTTTTCCGACGGCTGATCGATCGTAATACATTACTCTTTTGTCTCTTTCTTCATTTTCTGCCCATTCGTTCATTTTTTCCGCGTTTTTCTTTCGACTTTTTGTTTTCATTGTACGGCTATCATTGTCTTTACTGAATACCTAATTTTCATGAGGTTGTGTCTTTGATGTGTAGGTCCAATTTCAGTTATATCGGTCATCAATGGTCTTAGGTAATGTGTATATTTCTACCTGTGGTAGTATTATTAGTCCCTCTCTACCGGGTACCTCTCCTTTCTTTCCGATTTTCTATGGTTCATTATTAGTTTCAAGAACCTCTATACAAAGGATTCTGTATTTGGGTCTGTATGATGGTGGTCTCCGTTAGTAAATTCATGCGCAGCCGTACCTCACTGAGGGAGTTTACGGTTTCCACATGGTTAGTCAAACCTACAACGGTGGCGGTGAGTAATGGATTCAGGTATCTAAAGTGTGGGTTTTCCGACGGCTGATCATCATTAGATAGATCGTAATACATTACTCTTTTGTCTCTTTCTTCTTTTTCTGCCCATTCATTCATTTTTTTTCTGCGTTTTTTCTTTCGACTTTTTGTTTTATTGCACGGCTATCATTGTCTTTACTATTGAATACCTAATTTTCATGAGGTTGTGTCTTTGATGTGTAGTTCCAATTTCAGTTATATCGGTCATCAATGATCTTATGTAATGTGTATATTTCTACTTTTGTTAGTATTATTAGTCCATCTCTACCGGGTACCTCACCTTTCTTTCCGATTTTCTATGGTTCATTTTTAGTTTCAAGAACCTCTATACAAAGGATTCTGTATTTGGGTCTGTATGATGGTGGTCTCCGTTAGTAAATTCATGCGCAGCCGTACCTCACTGAGGGAGTTTACCGTTTCCACATGGTTAGTCTACCCTGCAACGGTGGCGGTGAGTAATGGATTCAGGTATCTAAAGTGTGGGTTTTCCGACGGCTGATCATCATTAGATAGATCGTAATACATTACTCTTTTGTCTCTTTCTTCTTTTTCTGCCCATTCATTCATTTTTTCCGCGTTTTTTTTCTTTCGACTTTTTGTTTTCATTGTACGGCTATCATTGTCTTTCTGACTGAATACCTAATTTTCATGAGGTTGTGTCTTTGATGTGTAGGTCCAATTTCAGTTATATCGGTCCATCAATGGTCTTATGTAATGTGTATATTTCTACCTGTGTAGTATTATTAGTCCCTCTCTACCGGGTACCTCACCTTTCCTTTCCGATTTTCTATGGTTCATTATTAGTTTCAAGAACCTCTATACAAAGGATTCTGTATTTGGGTCTGTATGATGGTGGTTTCCGTTAGTAAATTCATGCGCAGTCGTACCTCACTGAGGGAGTTTTGCCGTTTCCACATGGTTAGTCTACCCTGCAACGGTGGCGGTGAGTAATGGATTCAGGTATCTAAAGTGTGGGTTTTCCGACGGCTTTAGTTAGATCGTAATACATTACTCTTTTGTCTCTTTCTTCTTTTTCTTTCTGCCCATTCATTCATTTTTTCCGCGTTTTTTCCTTTCGAATTTTTGTTTTAGTTGTACGGCTATCATTGTCTTTATTGAATACCTAATTTTCATGAGGTTGTGTCTTTGATGTGTAGGTCCAATTTTAGTTATATCGGTCATCAATGATCTTATGTAATGTGTATATTTCTACCTTTAGTAGTATTATTAGTCCGTCTCTACCGGGTACCTCACCTTTCTTTCCGATTTTCTATGGTTCATTTTTAGTTTCAAGAACCTCTATACAAAGGATTCTGTATTTGGGTCTGTATGATGGTGGTCTCCGTTAGTAAATTCATGCGCAGCCGTACCTCACTGAGGGAGTTTACCGTTTCCACATGGTTAGTCTACCCTGCAACGGTGGCGGTGAGTAATGGATTCAGGTATCTAAAGTGTGGGTTTTCCGACGGCTAATCATCATTAGATAGATCGTAAATACATTACTCTTTTGTCTCTTTCTTCTTTTTCTGCCCATTTCATTCATTTTTTCCGCGTTTTTTCCTTTCGACTTTTTTCAAGTTTTCATTACGGCTATCATTGTCTTTACTGAATACCTAATTTTCATGAGGTTGTGTCTTTGATGTGTAGGTCCAATTTCAGTTATATCGGTCATCAATGGTCTTATGTAATGTGTATATTTCTACCTGTGGTAGTATTATTAGTCCCTCTCTACCGGGTACCTCTCCTTTCTTTCCGATTTTCTATGGTTCATTATTAGTTTCAAGAACCTCTATACAAAGGATTCTGTATTTGGGTCTGTATGATGGTGGTCTCCGTTAGTAAATTCATGCGCAGCCGTACCTCACTGAGGGAGTTTACGGTTTCCACATGGTTAGTCAACCCTACAACGGTGGCGGTGAGTAATGGATTCAGGTATCTAAAGGGTGGGTTTTCCGACGGCTTTAGATAGATCGTAATACTTTACTCTTTTGTCACTTTCTTCTTTTTCTTTCTGCCCATTCATTCATTTTTTCTGCGTTTTTTCTTCCGACTTTTTGTTTTCATTGTACGGCTATCATTGTCTTTACTATTGAATACCTAATTTTCATGAGGTTGTGTCTTTGATGTGTAGTTCCAATTTCAGTTATATCGGTCATCAATGATCTTATGTAATGTGTATATTTCTACTTTTGTTAGTATTATTAGTCCATCTCTACCGGGTACCTCACCTTTCTTTCCGATTTTCTATGGTTCATTTTTAGTTTCAAGAACCTCTATACAAAGGATTCTGTATTTGGGTCTGTATGATGGTGGTCTCCGTTAGTAAATTCATGCGCAGCCGTACCTCACTGAGGGAGTTTACCGTTTCCACATGGTTAGTCTACCCTGCAACGGTGGCGGTGAGTAATGGATTCAGGTATCTAAAGTGTGGGTTTTCCGACGGCTGATCGATCGTAATACATTACTCTTTTGTCTCTTTCTTCTTTTTTTCTGCCCATTCATTCATTTTTTTTTCCGCGTTTTTTCTTTCGACTTTTTGTTTTAATTGTACGGCTATCATTGTCTTTACTATTGAATACCTAATTTTCATGAGGTTGTGTCTTTGATGTGTAGTTCCAATTTCAGTTATATCGGTCATCAATGATCTTATGTAAAGTGTATATTTCTACCTTTGGTAGTATTATTAGTCCCTCTCTACCGGGTACCTCACCTTTCTTTCCGATTTTCTATGGTTCATTTTTAGTTTCAAGAACCTCTATACAAAGGATTCTGTATTTGGGTCTGTATGATGGTGGTCTCCGTTAGTAAATTCATGCGCAGCCGTACCTCACTGAGGGAGTTTACCGTTTCCACATGGTTAGTCTACCCTGCAACGGTGGCGGTGAGTAATGGATTCAGGTATCTAAAGTGTGGGTTTTCCGACGGCTGATCATCATTAGATAGATCGTAATACATTACTCTTTTGTCTCTTTCTTCTTTTTCTGCCCATTCGTTCATTTTTTCCGCGTTTTTCCTTTCGACTTTTTGTTTTCATTGTACGGCTATCATTGTCTTTACTGAATACCTAATTTTCATGAGGTTGTGTCTTTGATGTGTAGGTCCAATTTCAGTTATATCGGTCATCAATGGTCTTATGTAATGTGTATATTTCTACCTGTGGTAGTATTATTAGTCCCTCTCTACCGGGTACCTCACCTTTCTTTCCGATTTTCTATGGTTCATTATTAGTTTCAAGAACCTCTATACAAAGGATTCTGTATTTGGGTCTGTATGATGGTGGTTTCCGTTAGTAAATTCATGCGCAGTCGTACCTCACTGAGGGAGTTTGCCGTTTCCACATGGTTAGTCTACCCTGCAACGGTGGCGGTGAGTAATGGATTCAGGTATCTAAAGTGTGGGTTTTCCGACGGCTTTAGATAGATCGTAATACATTACTCTTTTGTCTCTTTCTTCTTTTTCTGCCCATTCATTCATTTTTTCCGCGTTTTTCCTTTCGACTTTTTGTTTTAGTTGTACGGCTATCATTGTCTTTATTGAATACCTAATTTTCATGAGGTTGTGTCTTTGATGTGTAGGTCCAATTTTAGTTATATCGGTCATCAATGATCTTATGTAATGTGTATATTTCTACCTTTAGTAGTATTATTAGTCCGTCTCTACCGGGTACCTCACCTTTCTTTCCGATTTTCTATGGTTCATTTTTAGTTTCAAGAACCTCTATAAAAAGGATTCTGTATTTGGGTCTGTATGATGGTGGTCTCCGTTAGTAAATTCATGCGCAGCCGTACCTCACTGAGGGAGTTTACGGTTTCCACATGGTTAGTCAACCCTACAACGGTGGCGGTGAGTAATGGATTCAGGTATCTAAAGTGTGGGTTTTCCGACGGCTGATTCATTAGATAGATCGTAATACATTACTCTTTTGTCTCTTTCTTCTTTTTTCTGCCCATTCGTTTCATTTTTTTTTTTTGCCGCGTTTTTTTTTCCTTTCGACTTTTGTTTTCATTGTACGGCTATCATTGTCTTTATTGAATACCTAATTTTCATGAGGTTGTGTCTTTGATGTGTAGGTCCAATTTCAGTTATATCGGTCATCAATGATCTTATGTAATGTGTATATTTCTACCTTTGGTAGTATTATTAGTCCCTCTCTACTGGGTACCTCACCTTTCTTTCCGATTTTCTATGGTTCATTTTTAGTTTCAAGAACCTCTATACAAAGGATTCTGTATTTGGGTCTGTATGATGGTGGTCTCCGTTAGTAAATTCATGCGCAGCCGTACCTCACTGAGGGAGTTTACCGTTTCCACATGGTTAGTCACCCTGCAACGGTGGCGGTGAGTAATGGATTCAGGTATCTAAAGTGTGGGTTTTCCGACGGCTTCATCATTAGATAGATCGTAATACATTACTCTTTTGTCTCTTTCTTCTTTTTCTGCCCATTCGTTCATTTTTTCCGCGTTTTTTTTTTCCTTTCGACTTTTTGTTTTCATTGTACGGCTATCATTGTCTTTACTAAATACCTAATTTTCATGAGGTTGTGTCTTTGATGTGTAGGTTCCAATTTCAGTTATATCGCTCATCAATGATCTTATGTAATGTGTATATTTCTACCTTTGGTAGTATTATTAGTCCCTCTCTACCGGGTACCTCTCCTTTCTTTCCGATTTTCTATGGTTCATTATTTTGTTTCAAGAACCTCTATACAAAGGATTCTGTATTTGGGTCTGTATGATGGTGGTCTCCGTTAGTAAATTCATGCGCAGCCGTACCTCACTGAGGGAGTTTACGGTTTCCACATGGTTAGTCAACCCTACAACGGTGGCGGTGAGTAATGGATTCAGGTATCTAAAGTGTGGGTTTTCCGACGGCTGATCATCATTAGATAGATCGTAATACATTACTCTTTTGTCTCTTTCTTCTTTTTCTGCCCATTCATTCATTTTTTCCGCGTTTTTTTTCTTCCGACTTTTTGTTTTCATTGTACGGCTATCATTGTCTTTACTACTGAATATCTAATTTTCATGAGGTTGTGTCTTTGATGTGTAGTCCAATTTCAGTTATATCGGTCCATCAATGGTCTTATGTAATGTGTATATTTCTACCTTTGTTAGTATTATTAGTCCCTCTCTACAGGGTACCTCACCTTTCTTTCCGATTTTCTATGGTTTATTATTAGTTTCAAGAACCTCTATACAAAGGATTCTGTATTTGGGTCTGTATGATGGTGGTTTCCGTTAGTAAATTCATGCGCGCAGCCGTACCTCACTGAGGGAGTTTACCGTTTCCACATGGTTAGTCTACCCTGCAACGGTGGCGGTGAGTAATGGATTCAGGTATCTAAAGTGTGGGTTTTCCGACGGCTTTAGATAGATCGTAATACATTACTCTTTTGTCTCTTTCTTCTTTTTCTGCCCATTCATTCATTTTTTTTCCGCGTTTTTTTTTTTCCTTTCGACTTTTTGTTTTAGTTGTACGGCTATCATTGTCTTTATTGAATACCTAATTTTCATGAGGTTGTGTCTTTGATGTGTAGGTCCAATTTCAGTTATATCGGTCATCAATGATCGATCTTATGTAATGTGTATATTTCTACCTTTAGTAGTATTATTAGTCCGTCTCTACCGGGTACCTCACCTTTCTTTCCGATTTTCTATGGTTCATTTTTAGTTTCAAGAACCTCTATAAAAAGGATTCTGTATTTGGGTCTGTATGATGGTGGTCTCCGTTAGTAAATTCATGCGCAGCCGTACCTCACTGAGGGAGTTTACGGTTTCCACATGGTTAGTCAACCCTACAACGGTGGCGGTGAGTAATGGATTCAGGTATCTAAAGTGTGGGTTTTCCGACGGCTTTAGATAGATCGTAATACATTACTCTTTTGTCTCTTTCTTCTTTTTCTGCCCATTCATTCATTTTTTCCGCGTTTTTCCTTTCGACTTTTTGTTTTAGTTGTACGGCTATCATTGTCTTTATTGAATACCTAATTTTCATGAGGTTGTGTCTTTGATGTGTAGGTCCAATTTTAGTTATATCGGTCATCAATGATCTTATGTAATGTGTATATTTCTACCTTTGGTAGTATTATTAGTCCCTCTCTACTGGGTACCTCACCTTTCTTTCCGATTTTCTATGGTTCATTTTTAGTTTCAAGAACCTCTATACAAAGGATTCTGTATTTGGGTCTGTATGATGGTGGTCTCCGTTAGTAAATTCATGCGCAGCCGTACCTCACTGAGGGAGTTTACCGTTTCCACATGGTTAGTCTACCCTGCAACGGTGGCGGTGAGTAATGGATTCAGGTATCTAAAGTGTGGGTTTTCCGACGGCTGATCATCATTAGATAGATCGTAATACATTACTCTTTTGTCTCTTTCTTCTTTTTCTGCCCATTCATTCATTTTTTCCGCGTTTTTCCTTTCGACTTTTTGTTTTAATTGTACGGCTATCATTGTCTTAATTGAATACCTAATTTTCATGAGGTTGTGTCTTTGATGTGTAGGTCCAATTTCAGTTATATCGGTCATCAATGATCTTATGTAAAGTGTATATTTCTACCTTTGGTAGTATTATTAGTCCCTCTCTACTGGGTACCTCACCTTTCTTTCCGATTTTCTATGGTTCATTTTTAGTTTCAAGAACCTCTATACAAAGGATTCTGTATTTGGGTCTGTATGATGGTGGTCTCCGTTAGTAAATTCATGCGCAGCCGTACCTCACTGAGGGAGTTTACCGTTTCCACATGGTTAGTCTACCCTGCAACGGTGGCGGTGAGTAATGGATTCAGGTATCTAAAGTGTGGGTTTTCCGACGGCTGATCATCATTAGATAGATCGTAATACATTACTCTTTTGTCTCTTTCTTCTTTTTCTGCCCATTCGTTCATTTTTTCCGCGTTTTTCCTTTCGACTTTTTGTTTTCATTGTACGGCTATCAGTGTCTTTACTGAATACGTAATTTTCATGAGGTTGTGTCTTTGATGTGTAGGTCCAATTTCAGTTATATCGGTCCTCAATGGTCTTATGTAATGTGTATATTTCTACCTGTGGTAGTATTATTAGTCCCTCTCTACCGGGTACCTCTCCTTTCTTTCCGATTTTCTATGGTTCATTATTATTTTCAAGAACCTCTATACAAAGGATTCTGTGTTTGGGTCTGTATGATGGTGGTCTCCGTTAGTAAATTCATGCGCAGCCGTACCTCACTGAGGGAGTTTACCGTTTCCACATGGTTAGTCTACCCTGCAACGGTGGCCGTGAGTAATGGATTCAGGTATCTAAAGTGTGGGTTTTCCCGACGGCTGATCATCATTAGATAGATCGTAATACATTACTCTTTTGTCTCTTTCTTCTTTTTCTGCCCATTCGTTCATTTTTTCCGCGTTTTTCCTTTCGACTTTTTGTTGTCATTGTACGGCTATCATTGTCTTTACTGAATACCTAATTTTCATGAGGTTGTGTCTTTGATGTGTAGGTCCAATTTCAGTTATATCGGTCATCAATGGTCTTATGTAATGTGTATATTTCTACCTGTGGTAGTATTATTAGTCCCTCTCTACCGGGTACCTCACCTTTCTTTCCGATTTTCTATGGTTCATTATTAGTTTCAAGAACCTCTATAAAAAGGATTCTCTATTTGGGTCTGTAAGATGGTGGTCTCCGTTAGTAAATTCATGCGCAGCCGTACCTCACTGAGGGAGTTTACCGTTTCCACATGGTTAGTGTACCCTGCAACGGTGGCGGTGAGTAATGGATTCAGGTATCTAAAGTGTGGGTTTTCCGTACCTCTCTTAAAATCCATCTTTCCTCACGTTCATTGAAGATCTTATTTGGAGCCAACGTTGACTTATTCTCAACATTCAATGATATGCTGAGCAGTTGACGAACATTTATTTACCATTTTGACTATGTCTCTTTGGCTGTATCTGTTCCTGTAATGAGTAATACTTAAATTTCTCTCAGAAATTGTAGTTCGACGACCCATTCTTAAACAATTTCGTTTTATTGAATGAAAAAATACTACTCAGTATATATCACCACTACACCAAACACTTTATTCTTGCACTCGACGCGCGTTTGGCTAACCATGTTAGATTCAATCATCGCTCCTGATGAAGCTAACATGGTTAGCGAAACGCGCGTCGAGTTTGGTGTAGTGGTGATATATACTGAGTAGTATAATTGTGCCAAAGATTCCACATTCCCAACTTAGAATGAAAAAATGTCAAACTAAACAAAAAATAATTGCACTAAGAAATCAACGCAACGCCGCCTTCCTAAATTTCAAAATGCGATAAGTTTTGACCCCTGTTGTTATTTTGCATCATTTACGCTGTGACGTTAAAATTGCATATGATTTAATTAATTATTTATTGTTAATTAAGTAAGGCATATTTAAGACAAAAAGTAATTCATACTCTTTTAGAAGACTCTTTTCTAATTTAATTTCAATAAGTTGTTTTTTCCAAATAAATAAAGAGGCACTGAGACCAGTTAGTCTTTTCCTATAGCGACTGCATCATTTAAGCTGTGAGTCACTGTATATATATATATATATATATATATATATATATATATATATATATATATATATATATATATATATATATATACACTCGCTCTCTGTGAAACCAAGGTCAGTTCATCGACCAGCACAGTTAACTATCTTTATCCTGGGTTCGACTTCTTTCCCTATTTAGGCGTAACTTTGGAATCTGTCTTTTTGTCAGAAGCGACCTTTCTTGCCAACGAAAAGAGGCTCTGGAGTCCCCAAACTTTGATGTTATGTGGTTAAAAATAACGACTCAACCAACCACAAGGTTCATCTGTATCCTGTATCGGCCACCAAGCGATACTAACTTTAAAGCACTTTTCGCTTCTCTTGCAGACACCATCGATCATTTACAAATTAACTATCCAAATGCCGAAATTGCCATCCTAGACGACTTTAATGTCCACAACATCAACTGGCTTAAATATTCAAATATTACCGATGAACAAGGTCGTGAAGCCGAATCATTTTCAATCAGTTGTAGCTTAACTCAGCTTATTGACGAACCAATACGGATCCCTGATCGAGACGGGGAGTTCGTCAGTCTTCTTGATCTGTTTTTAATCACCAATCCGGAGATTTACACAGTCAGCGTAAATCCGCCATTAGGTTCTTCCGACCATAAACTATTATCGACATCGAGTATCCTACCAATCAATGACAGAGACGCGCCTAAACCGCGCAAGATTTGGCACTACAAATCTGCTAAATGGGAAGATCTCATGGAATATTTTCGAACTTTCCCTTGGTTAGACGTTTGTTTTCGATCCGATGACCCATCTGACTGCGCCAAGGAGGTTTCCGATGTTATTTTGGCCGGTATGGAGGTTTACATCCCTTTTTCGAAGAAATGCCCTTCCAACAGCAAGCCTTGGTTTGACCGAAAATGCAAAGAAGCTGTTGCTTCTAAACATCTTGCATACCGACATTGGCGTGGAAATCCTAACACCATAAATCGTAACACCTTTGTTTGTGCCAGGAACAGATGCAAAGAAAATATCGACGAAACCAACGAATTAGAAACAAACTTCTCGCTTGTCCCAACAATTCCGGGTCCTTTTGGTCAGTCGCTAAGGCAGTTAGTCAAAATTTCACCAAATCCACCATACCACTACTCACATGGCCAGATAATTCTATTGCAACGACACCTGTTGAGAAAGCGAACTTGTTGGCTGAACTCTTTGCTCCACATTCTACTGTCGACTTCCAAGGAAAAACACCACCTAATATTCCCATAGTGCAGTCAAGGATGCCCTATATTGTCTTCAGGCATCATAAAACGTATTTTGATGAAGCTAGACACCAAAAAGGTTTCTGGCGCTGACGGAATACCTGCCATAGTTCTCAAAAACTGTGCGAGGGATCTAACACCAGTTTTTTGTAGACTTTTCAACCTATCTTACAGAAAGGGAATATTTCCTTCCTGCTGGAAATGTGCCACAGTTCAGCCAATACCTAAAAAAGGCAAGAAGACCTTGCCAAATAACTACCGACCAATCGCACTGCTTTCAATAATATCGAAAGTCATGGAAAAGGCTATCAATTAGCATCTTCTAAAATATCTTGAAGGCTTCAACATTATTGGGGATCACCAATATGGCTTTCGTAAAAATAGATCAACAGGAGATCTTCTGACTTATGTAACACATGTTTGGAACAACTCAATTGAACACTTTGGAGAATCTCGAGCCGTTGCTCTTGACATATCCAAGGCATTCGACCGTGTTTGGCACGATGGGCTGTTGGCTAAGCTACGTTCTTATGGAATGTCTGAAAAGTTCTGTTTGTGGCTCTCATGTTTCCTCAGAGAGCGTTCTTTGCGAGTGGCAGTCGGATTTCTTTCTAACACCTTCACTATCAACGCCGGTGTACTCCAAGGCTCCATACTGTTTCCTACTCTCTTTCTCATTTATATTAACGATCTGCTGGAAAAGACCGAGAATCCAATCTACACCTTTGCAGATGACAGTACACTTATCTCTTCATTCACTTTGAGCGCTCGGACATCGGCTACTCAGACGAATATCCGCAGACAGCAGGAAGTCATTCAACTTAACAAAGACCTGGAAGAAATTCTATCTTGGGGTGACAGTAACCAAGTGGAATTTAACGCTTCAAAAACCCAGGCTGCAATTTTTTCTAAAAAAGTTAACGTTGCTGAACCCGACATAGTTATGTCACGGCACTCCATTCCCCTAACATCGTCACTCAACTTGTTGGGCGTTAATTTGGGAGCAAATATGTCCTGGCATGAACATGTTGCAGGCATAGCAAGGAGAGCTTCTCAGAAGTTGGGAATATTACTTCGAACCAGAAAGCTTTACACTTCACAACAACTGTTAATTCTTTACAAAGCTCAAATTCGACCAACTATGGAATACTGCTCCCAAACATACACTGCATTTGTTGGATTCTATTCAGAGAAGAGCTGTTCGTCTGATTGGAGACCTTGATTCGCTGGAACATCGAAGAACGGTTTGCTACTTGAGCCTATTCTACAAGTATTTTCATGGAAAGTGTTCGAAGGATGTGGCCCGTTTAATTCCTCCCAGAGCGGTGCATGTTAGAAGTACACGTCACGCTAATACTTCACATCCGTATGAGGTTCAGCTTGTTACTCCTCGTACAACGCTTTTCAAGCAGTCATTTATATGGAGAACATCATCCCTTTGGAATAATTTGCCCAGGACTGTATTTCTCACCGAGTACAATTTACAGCGATTTAAGAACAACGTGAATCGCTTTCTCCGCATACGTGTCGCTCCTGTAGCGCTTTAGGGACTTCCCTGCAGCACGTGTGCTAGACCCATAAAAAAAAAATATGTATATATACAAGGTACCCCATATGTATGGAATAATGATTCCACAGCATTTATTAATCAATGTATCAAAAAAATGTTTAAATGAAAGTTACAGTGTGTTATACGGTGTATATGCTGATGTGGACAATAAAATATTTTGAACTGTCAGTTCAAAGAAATTACGCCATCTTGACTTTTTTTAAATGGAAAGCCCTATATATTATTTTATTTTTAAGTCCTACTAAAAATTCTTGATATTATTTTTCTAATAAAGCATATGTCTAAATTGAACTTTTTTGGAATTATCGTCATTTGAAATTTAAAATAAAAAAAAGACAGAAAACTATTAATAAATACTCTAGGTTTATTTTTAAGGTAACAATTGCTTAAAATGTCTACCGTTAACAGCGAGGCAATGTCCTAATCTGTCATAAACAGCCTGTACAGAGTTTTGCAGAGAATCCAGGGTGATCTGTGCTACTTCATATTGAATTCTTTGTTGTAAATCTTCTACAGTTTCAGGTTGACTTCGGTAAACTTTAGTTTTCAAATAACTCCATAAAAAAAAAATCGAGTGGCGTAAGGTCGGGACTTCTTGCAGGCCATTCTACAGCACCTCTTCTGCCTATCCATCGATTAAGAAAAATCGCATCCAAATATCTACGAACTTTGATTTCATAGTGCGGAGGTGCTCCATCCTGTTGATGCCACAGATTCCTGTTAGACGTATCCAAATTATTTTCATTGGGAAAAGACCTGTACAAGTTGGAATAATTTGCTCTTGGAGTAACTGTAAATACCGCTGTCTTGTAAGATTTCCATCGATAAAAAAGGGACCAATGATACGACGTCCACAAATCCCTGCCTACACGTTTATCTTTTGTGGTCTTTGAGAAAGACTGTCGATTATCCATTGAAGATTCTCAGTAGACCAATACCGGCAGTTATGGCTGTTAACTCTTCCGTTAAGACAAAAGGTGGCCTCGCCAGAAAAAACAATATTATGAATTAGGTTAGGATCATTATTAATTGAGCGTTATCTTTATGTTTCCATATACCGGTACTGGGAAATTTAGTGTTTCGCGTATTATACCGTTGAAATCAGTTAGAGGTATTATATATTTTGTTCACCTTATTTGTGGCATATTAATTTTTATACATCGCCTAATGTAACTAGAGTTTGAATGTTTATATATAGTTTCTTTTTTGTCTGTCTAATGGAGGAATTTCAGTTATTCATTAATAAGTTTTATTTTTACCTTGTTATATTTTATTATTCAATAATAAATGTAAATTCCTTAGTAATGACTCTTTTTTCTTCAATTACAGGTAAGTCTATTCAACAGCCAAATTTTCACTTCCTTCAATATGGTAAGTAAGAACATATGTGCGTGTCAAAACCGTTCTCAATTTAACAACGCACCTAAAATTTTAAATTTAACTTGATAACTTGATAAATAGTTATTTTATTTTAAATACTGGTTTATGATATTTTTACTAAAAATGATTTCATATAAATGACCGCCTCTGGTCAATGACACGAATGATGTGAGGTCATTGAATATTTGTAGTTTATTGGAGTAAACCTATGATTTAACATGACACCAGAGAAGACAGTCCAGTGGAGTTAGATTGTACCATTTTGGTGGTCAGTTTCCATCAGCATTTCTTGAGATTACACGGTCAATGAACTTTTCTCTCAACAAATTGATTGAATTATGGCATGTTGCACCATCTTATTGAGACCATATGCCATCCAGAACAAAATCATCCAATACATGCCAGAGAAAAATCAGTATTCATGTTTCTGTTCTCCATTGACTGTGACCAACTGTACAAACCAAAAGTACGGTTTAATTACACCTTCAGAAAATAAACCACAACAAACTGTTAATTTTTGTTGATGTAAAGGTGTTTTAAGAACAGCATGTTGGTTTTCATTACTCCAAATGCGACAATTTTGCTTATTTACGAAGCTATTTAACCAAAAATGTGCTTCACCGCTGAAGAGGATGTTTTCATGTTGCTCTAAAGTCCAATTTGCAAAATTTCTACGAAATAAATGATCAGTTCACTTAAGTTCTTGGATCAACTGAATTTTATACGCCTTCAAGTGCAAATCTTTCCACGTGTAATTGATTGTTCTCGATTTTCATTCACATTTTGATTCACAGCATCGATATTTTCAGTAATACCTTTAACATCACAAATACTCTCCGATTTGACACGAATTTTTGAATTAAATTATGGAAAAAGTACGATCTGCGGTCGATTATGTTGACCATAAATTTCACGTAATGTGAGAAACGTAGTCCGAGTAGATTCATTACTTTTGTTATAAATTTTTGACAGTTTCCCTACACTGTACAAATGTGTATCTTTTCGTGATGATTTGTCCAATAATACTGAACATAAATATCAATTTTGGTGATCGTGAATCGCTGTAAATTGTACTCGGTGGGAAACACAGCCCTGGGCAAATTATTCCAAAGAGATGATGTTCTCCACATGCTTGAAAACCGTTGTACGCGGAGTAACAAGCTGAACCTCATATGGATGTGAAGTGTTAGCGCGACGTGTATTTCTAACATGCATCGCTCTGGGAGGAATTAAGCGGGCTACATCCTTCGAACACTTCCCATGAAAATACTTGTAGAACAGACTCAAGCCTCCAACCGTTCCTCGATGTTCCACCGAATTAAGGCCGCCGCACAGTGCGAAATTTAGGAAGTTTAGCGGAACTTTATTCAATTTTTGAAATACGTAAAATGCATAAGATTATTCATTATTTTGGTAGGTTAATATCCCACCTCTAAAACCTCATGCTCAGTTTGGGGATTAATCCTGCGAAACAACTGCAAAATGCACCTGAAAGTTGCATTACTTATTCAATCATACTTTTTGCCTACAGAAAGCTATTCGATTTGTTTAAGTTAATAGAGTGGTACATACAAACGGCAAATCAGTAGGTCATGATTTTTTCTTCATTTATTTTATAAGAGTCAATTATTGGCATTTAAATAATTGCAAAATCTTTTCTTATTCGTGTGTGATTTGTTCGTAAAAAAAGTGATTTTTAAGAAGTAAGTAAAATTTACATTTTTAACTTCAGTGGAGACTGAGTGATACTACATAATACCAGCTTGAAACGCACAAAATTTGAAAGGTTTTTTTTTCCTCTGTTGGAAACACAAAAGATCTTCTGCGATATTTTGCGATCTTCTTTTAAATTAAACATTTTCCAGAATGACTTTGCAAATTTCATATAACTGCATATTCCAAAAGTGGAAGGAAGAACCGACATCGGACGCCATCATTGGTTTTGTTTTGGAAAAAATAGGCTCACCAATGCTAACATCTGACGCTCTTTGCAGTTTAAAGGCAACTTTTCGTGCGCTGGTTTGTAAAATACAAAAAAGGTGGAGGGAATCCAGTCGAAATTTAGCATCATTTCTGAATAAAAATGCTACCTGGCTTGAAAATAATGTAAAATTTTTAAATGCTGTAAGGGATGCATTGCCTAGTGGATCGAGGACCAATGCACGCAGACCTAAAAAAGAATTTAGGGATTGTCATCCTAAAGTGAAAAACAGAAAAGTGCATCATCTTTTGAAGTCCGGTAGTCAAGACGAGTTAGCCAAAGCAACTGCAACAAAGCTATACCAATCTGGAAAACAAAACTCTGCAGCGATTGTCAAGGAACTGGCATCTGGTTCTCCAGAAAGGGGTAGCAAAATCAAGAAGGCTCGCATGTCTTCTTCAAACAGCCCACGAAAATTAACTCCAGACCAGGCTCTGGTGCTACTTATTGATGCAAACTTATCGTCAAATCAGTACAACATTGTTCGAGATCAAGCAAAAAATCACCGTTGCACTTTGTATCCACCTTATTATGTTGTAAAAGAGGCAAAGAGGTTGTGCTATCCAAAGGACATAATAATAACTGAAGTTTCAGCTGAAGTATCAGTTTAGTCGCTTATAAATCATACCGTAGCAAGACTTTGTACAGGGCTAGAAGGGATTCTTAGAACTTTATCAAACGTTAAAGCACTAAATATTATCGTAAAGTGGGGTTGTGATGGGGCGGAATAAGTTAATTATCGACAAAAGTATATGGACAAACATAGCTCTGATGATAGTATGTTTAGTGTATCAATGGTACCAATCCAAATGTGCTCCGTAAATGATAATGGTGATAATCATTAATTTGGAAAAACCCTGCTTCTTCTTCCACACGGTACTGTCGCCCCATTAAGTTCGTTTTTGCCAAAGAAACAGTCAGTGTAATTACCTCAGAAGTAAACAAAGTGAAAGAACAAATATCTCAACTTACTTCAACCACTATACTTGTAGATGGCAAGCAATTTCAGGTTACAGCAAATATGATCTTTTGTATGATTGACGGTAAAGTATGCAATGCTGTATCATCCTGTGCATCATCACAAACATGCTACTTATGTGGGGCTAAACCTAGTGAAATGAACATCTGCGATATACCTCAAAAAAATATAAATGAATCCTTTTTATCCCTTGGACTATCACCCCTCCATGCATGGATAAGGTTTTTGGAATGTATTTTACATATATCGTACAAACTGGATATTAAGGCATGGCAAGCTCGTGGAGCAGAAAATAGAAAAAAAGTTGCAGAGAAGAAAAAATACATTCAACAAAAATTCAAAGAGGAGCTTGGCTTGCTTATAGATATGCCAAAACAGCAGACCGGAAACACAAACGATGGTAATACCGCGAGGAAATTCTTTAGAAATGCCGAAGAGTCTTCCGAAATAACTGGCGTTAATTTAGATTTGATCAAGCGTTTTCATGTGCTGTTAGAGTGCCTAAATTGTGGTCTTAAAATTGATTCAGAAAAGTTCGGCGAATATGCAAGAGAAACTTTGGAATTGTATTGAAAGAATATTTCTGGTACTCAATGCCCGTAAGTGTGCATAAAGTCCTTTGTCATGGAAAGAATATTATAGCCTCTTGCATTCTTCCGATCGGACAATTTTCTGAAGAAGCTCAGGGGGCAAGAAACAAAGACTGCAGAAAATATCGCGAACTTTTTACTAGAAAAACATCCCGAATTGACACAAATATGGATTTATTTAATCGACTGCTTATTTCATCGGATCCGTACATCGCTAGTCTTCGTAAAGCACCCAAAACCAAGCATAGTGAAGTTACGCCAGAAGTTTTAGAGTTGTTAGAAAGATTTGCAGACCCATGTAATGATTGCGAGTCTTCAGACGATTGCAATGAGTCTTGTTCTGAATAGATGTTCAAAATGTTGTTACAAAATGTATGTTTTTTTTAATTGTTCTATAATAAAAAACACAAATAAACTGAAAAACTTAAAATAAAACACATTCATTTTTATTAAAAATTTTAAAAAACCAACAAATAGAACTGTTTTACTGATTTAAATAATTAAGTTCCGGTAAACTCAAGAAATTTCGCACTGTGCGCCGGTCAGTTCCGGGTCTCCAATCAGACGAACAGCTCTTCTCTGAACAGAATCCAACAAATGCAGTGTGTGTTTGGGAGCGGAGCCCCACATGTGGGAGCAGTATTCCATAGTTGGTCGAATTTGAGCTTTGTAAAGAATTAACAGTTGTTGTGGAGTGTAAAGCTTTCTGGTTCGAAATAATATTCCCAACTTTTGAGAAGCTCTCCTTGCTATGCCTGCGACATGTTCATGCCAGGACATATTTGCTCCCAAATTAACTCCCAACAAATTGAGTGACGATGTCTTTTTTTTGTCTTTCTTACTTCTATTAAATGTCACATGTTTTGAAAGAGATTCGAAAAAGGAATGCCAAAAGCGCGCTTATGTGGTCGTAGATCAAGATAATAATTAGAAAATGGTAATGTTTCATATAAAAACAAGTCTAGAACTTGTCGTTTCTAATTATACTTTATTTTAACGTGAGAAAATATAAATGTTACTGTGAAACAAAATAGACAGACATAAATAGTCCTAATACTATTAACTACAAAGTAATCCACTCTGAAATGCTATTTTATCTGTTTATCTGTCCTGTATTTGAAAAGACAATTTATTTTGTAGCAAACACTCTTTCTTACGACATTCTTTATTTAATGGATCAAATTAAAAACAAAAATGCCTCGTAGATAAATTGTTTCAATGGAAAATTAAAGGTTTTTCCACTATCTCTACAATTGAAGTGTTTTAATAACTATTTAGAGTATTTTAATATAATGTGTTGGGAATTATTTTATGGTAGTTTTATAAAGGGTGATTCATTTAGAGGTACTTTTTTTTAAATAAAAAAAAAATGAATAAAAGCAATTTTATTTTATAATCTTTATTATCATATAAAAGAACCATTCTTTACAATTATTTCTTAAAGATAATTTCTTTCAAATGTTGTCCGCGACTACGGTTAACAACGTCCATTCTGAAGTTCCAATTCTCAATGAAGCGTGTGAGTATTTCGAGTGGTATTTGGCCAATGACTCGAGTAATATTGGCCTCCAATGCCTCAATTGTAGCTGGCTTATCCATGTAAACTTTGGACTTTACATAGCCCCAAAGGAAAAAGTCAAGAGGTGTGATGTCACATGATCTAGCCGACCAATTCACTGGTTCAAAGCGTGAAATGATCTGTTCGCCGAATTGCTCTCGCAGTAAAGCCATGGTTTTTTCGGGCTGTATGGCAAGTGGCGCCATCTTGTTGGAACCAAATTTTGTCGAGACCACGGGCTTCAATTTCTGGCATCAAATAGTCTGTTATCATGGCGCGATAACGGTCACCATTCACAGTAACATTCCGGCCGGCCTCTGTTTTGAAGAAATATGGACCGATTATTCCACCGGCCCATAAACCACACCAAACAGTTGTTTTTTTTCTGGATTTAATGGCAGCTGTTGAACCTCTTCAGGTTGTTCATCACCCCAAATACGGGCATTTTGTTTATTCACGAACCCATTAAGCCAAAAATGGGCCTCATCGGTGAACAAAATTTTTCTCGAAAACAGTGGATCTTCTGCAAGCTTGTCAAGAGCCCAACGACTAAAACGGAAACGATTCGGAAGGTCGGTCGGCTTCAGTTGTTGCACTAGTTGAATTTTGTATGCTTTTAAAGAAAGATCCTTACGTAAAATACGCCAAGTTGTTGAATATGACAGGCCAAGCTGTTGAGAACGGCGACGAATCGACACTTCACGGTCTTCGCGTACACTCTCCGCTACCGCCCCTATATTTTCTTTACTACGTGCTGGATGTGGTCTATTCGGTCGAGCATTATCCAATAATGAAAATTGGGTCTCAAACTTATTGATGGTAGAGCGAATTGTGCGTTCGGTAGGCCGATTATGTGGACCATAAGTTGCTCTAAGCGCCCGATACACATTCCTCGTAGAACGCCCATTTTCGTAATAAAGTTGAACAATTTGTAGACGCCGTGCCGGGCTAAGTCTTTCCATTATGAATTGTCAGACACTACTAAACCGGAATGCCACTTCAGTTGACACGACGCATGTGCAATCTGCAATTAAATCCCCATCACAAAAAGTACCTCTAAATGAATCACCCTTTACATGTACATAACATTGAGCGCCTCATCTATAATATATATAAAATGCAACATCTCTGTGTTTGTCTATCTGTCCGTTAGTGCGCTTATCACTGGAGAACCACTTATCCGATTTAGGTGCTTTTTTTTAACATACATATATTCTCTGGCCAGGTTATAGGCTATATTTTATTACGTTAGGTAACTTGAGGAATAAGCAGTGACGATAATGGTGAATCAAATCGGAAAAAAGTTTACCGCTAGCGCGTTCTCTTGCAATACACTGCCTAAACCACTAAATATGGAACAATATCATGTAGCAAAGGTTATCTATAATATATATAAAATGCAACGTCTCTCTGTCCGTTTGTCCGTATGTGCGCTTATCACTGGAGAACCACTTATCCGATTTACGTGCTTTTTTTTTAAACATGCTAAACCATTACATATGGAACAATATCATGTAGCAAAGAATATCTATAATATACATAAAATGCAAAGTCTCTCTCTCTGTCTCTCTGTCCGTTAGCGTGCTTATCACTGGAGAACCACTTATCCGATTTACGTGCTTTTTTTTTTAAACATGCTAAACCATTACATATGGAACAATATCATGTAGCAAAGAATATCTATAATATACATAAAATGCAAAGTCTCTCTCTCTGTCTCTTTGTCCGTTAGCGTGCTTGTCACTGGAGAACCACTTATCCGATTTACGTGCTTTTTTTTTAAACATGCTAAACCATTACATATGGAACAATATCATGTAGCAAAGAATATCTATAATATACATAAAATGCAAAGTCTCTCTCTCTGTCTCTCTGTCCGTTAGCGTGCTTATCACTGGAGAACCACTTATCCGATTTACGTGCTTATTTTTAAACATACATATGTTCTCTGTCCAGGTTATAGGATATATTTTATTACGTTAGGTGACATAAGGAATAAGCAGTGACAGTAATAGTGAATCAAATCGGAGAAAAGTTTGCCGCTAGCGCGTTCTCTTGCAATACACTGCCTAAAGCATTAAATATGGAACAATATCATGTAGCAAAGATAAAATGAAACGGCTCTCTGTCTGTCTGTCTGTCCGTTAGTGCGCTTATCACTCGAGAATCACTTATCCGATTTACGTGTTTTTTTTTTAATTCATACATTTGTTCTCTGGCCAGGTTATCTCTAATCTTCTATCTATTATATATATATATATATATATATATATATATATATATATATATATATATATATATATATATAATGTAACGTCTCTCTGTCTGTCTGTCTGTCTGCCTGCCTGTCTCTCTGCCTGTCTGTCCGTTAGTGCGCTTATCACTGGAAAACCACTTATCCGATTTACGTGTTTTTTTTTTTTAAACATACATATGTTCTCTGGCCAGGTTATAGGATATATTTTATTGCGTTAGGTAACATAAAGACTAAGCAGTGACGATAATAGTGAAACAAGTCGGAAAAAAAGGTTACCGTTAACGCGTTCTCTTGCAATACACTGCCTAAACCATTAAATATGGAACAATATTATGTGTGCTTATCACTTGAGAATCACTTATCCGATTTACGTGTTTCTATAAATTTATACATATGTTCTATAGAATTGGATATAAGCCTACATAATGGGAGATAAGGTGAGATAATGGGAGATAAGTATAAATAATGGGAGATAAGGAGAAATAATGGGAGACAAGTAGAGATAAGTCTAGATAATGGGAGTTATGGTAAGATAATGGGAGATAAGGAGAAATAATGGGAGATAAGGAGAAATATTGCGAGATAAATAGAGGTAAGCCTAGTTAATGGGAGATAAGGTGTGATAATGGGAGATAAGGAGAAATAATGGGAGATAAAGAGAAATAATGGGAGATGAGCAGAGATAAGCCTAGATAATGGAAATTATGTAGAGATAATGGAAGATAAGGAAAAATAATGGGAGATAAGGGGAAATAATGGCAGATATTTTATTACGTTAGGTAACATAAGGAATAATCTGTCACGATAGTAGTGAATCAAGTCCACGCGAGCGGGGCCGCGGGCACGGCTACTGTTTCATATAAAAACAAGTCTAAAACTTGTTGTCGTTTCTAATTATTCTTTATTTTAATGTGAGAGAATATAAATGTTACTGTGAAACAAAATAGACAGACATAACTAGCCCTAATACTATTAACTACAAAGTAATCCACTGTGAAATGCTATTTTATCTGTTTATCTGTCCTGTATTTGAAAAGACAATTTATTTTGTAGCAAACACTCTTTCTTACGACATTCTTTATTTAATGGATCAAATTAAAAACAAAAATGCCTCGTAGATAAATTGTTTCAATGGAAAATTAAAGGTTTTTCCACTATCTCTACAATTGAAGTGTTTTAATAACTATTTAGAGTATATTAATATAATGTGTTGGGAATTATTTTATGGTAGTTTTATACATGTGCATAACATTGAGCGCCTCATAGAGGATATAAAATACTAACGATGATTGAAAGGGAAAGGAAAAAGTAAAAATTGTAGGAGTAGTGAAAGTACGTGCAAGAGGATATAAATGTCAGGGAAGGATTGTGATATAATGGATACTAGGGTAGGTGGAAGTAATAGTAAGAGCGGTAAGAAATAAGGAGAAAATATTGTTAAATAGTGTAGCTTAGTGGCTCGCATACGAAATTAATGAGTGGTCTAGTTCCTCCATTAATTTGCATTTAATTTTAAAACTAGGGCATTTTTTTTCGAATGGGAAGAAGCAAACACCTACGTAGTAAAGGTTCGTATCCGAGGGAAACTACGCTATAAATAGATCATTTAGTAAAGTTAATTAACACGGTAATATATTATGTTAAAAGTATTAGCAAAGGCGAGGAGCATGATATTATATATATTATATTAAACTAGCCGTGTCCGCGGCTCCATTCGCGTGGACTTGATTCACTATTATCGTCACTGCTTATTCCTTATGTTAGCTAACGTAATAAAATATGTCCTATAACCTGGCCAGAGAACATATGTATTTTATAATAACAACACGTAAATCGGATAAGTGGTTCTTGAGTGCTAAGCGCACTAACGGATAGACAGACAGACAGAGAGACGTTGCGTTTTATATATTATAGATTTTTTTGATAAATATTAAATTAAGATTTTTCAAAAAAAACACGTAAATCGTAAGTGGTTCTCGAATGATAAGCACACTAACAGACGGACAGACAAACAGAGAGACGTTGCGTTTTATATATATTATATAGATCATTATTATTATTATATAACCTGGCCAGAGAACATATGTATGAAATAAAAAAAAAAACACGTAAATCGGATAAGTGGTTATCGAGTGATAATCGCATTAACGGACAAATAGACAGGCAGAGACACGTTGCATTATATATATATATATATATATATATATATATATATATATATATATATATATATATATATATATAATAGAAAATTATAGCTAACCAGGCCAGAGAACAAATGTATGAATTAAAAAAAAAAATCATGTAAGTCGGATAAGTGGTTCTCAAGTCATAAGCGCACTAACGGACAGACAGATAAAAAGAGAGATGTTGCACATATTATGTTCTTTGCTACATAATATTGTTCCATGTGTGTACTGCAAGAGACCGCGCTAGCGGCAAACTTTTTTCCGATTTGATTCACTGCTTATTTCTTATGTTACCTAACGTAATAAAATATAGCCTATAACCTGGCCAGAGAACATATGTATGTTTTAAAAGAAAAGCACGTAAATAGGATAAGTGGTTCTTCAGTGATAAGTTCACTAACGGACAGACAGACAGACAGAGAAACGTTGCATGATATGTTATTATATATATTATAGATAACGTGACCAGGAAATATATGTTTTTTTTTTTTTTAAAAAAAAAGCACGTAAATCGGATAAGTGGTTCTCGAGTAATAAATGCACTAATCGACAGACAGACAAACAGACAGACAGAGAGACGTTGCATTTTATGTATATTATGGATAACCTGGCCAGAGAACAAATGTATAAATTTAAAAAAAAAACACATAAATCGGATAAGTGGTTTTCGAGTGGTAAGCGCACTAACGGACAAACAAACGGACAGACAGAGAGACGTTGCGTTTTATATGTATTATAGAAGATTATAGATAACCTGGCCAGAAAACAAATGTATGAATTTAAAAAAAAAAAAACATGTAAATCGGATAAGTGGTTTTTAAGTGATTAGTGCACTAACGGACAGATGGACAGACAAAGAGACGTAGCATTTTATATATTATATTCTTTGCTACATGATATTGTTCCATATTTAATGGTTTAGGCAGAGTATTGCAAGAGAACGCGCTAGCGGCAAACTTTTTTCCGACTTGATTTACTATTATCGTCACTGCTTATTCCTTATGTTACCTAACGTAATAAAATATATTCTGTAACCTAGCCAGAGAACATATATATGTATGTTATTTAAGAAAAAGCACGTAAATCGGAGAAGTGGTTCTGGAGTGATAAGCGCACTAACGGACAGACAGACAGAGAGACGTTGCATTTTATATATTATAGGTTATAGTTATAGATTATAGATAAACTTTTCAAATTGGACGCGATTATTTTCATTGATTGATGGAAATTAAAATCAAAATTCCCCGCCAAAAGCCTACCCTTGGTTAGATGAGAAAACTTGGTTCTTAAGATGAGACCATGTTAGTTTGGAATAATTTTCCGAATTTTTGTCTATGATTGCACTAGGCTTCTTCAAGGATCTTTACTCTTCAAGATGAGAACACGGTATTCAGTCCCGGGAGATGTCTCGTATAATAGTAGTTGAAACGTTACTCCAAATTGACATGGTGTAATTCCAAGAACCACGTACTTTTAAAACACTTCTTATCGAACTTTAAAGTAAAAGTAGGTACGTCCAATTTTTACATCACTTCTTGAATGATACCTCAGCAACCACATTTCTTGGATTTGGAATTTATTTTTATTGCAAAAAAATCGGTAAAGCTGGTAGTTTCCTTGCAAACTATAGTTCTAAAATAAGTACTGAAATTGATTTTCGCACGCGAATAATTTGTTCGAAGCACTAAGGACCTAATACCCGATTTTTCAAAGCTGACAGCCTATACAAATCTATAAATAAATATATATAATATATATATATATATATATATATATATATATATATATATATATATACATATATATATATATATATATATATATATATATATATATATATATATATATATATATATATCTATAATATATATAAAATGCAACGTCTCTCTGTCTGTCTGTCTGTCTGTCTGTCCGTTAGTGACCTTATCCCTGGAGAACCAGTTATCCGATTTACGTACTTTTTTTTTTAAACATACTTATGTTCTCTGGCCAGGTTATAGGCTATATATTATTACGATAGGTAGCATAAGGAATGAGCAGTGACAATAATAGTGAGTGAAGTCGGAAAAAAAGTTTGCTGCTAGCGCGTTCCCTTGCAATATACAGCCTAAACCATTAAATATGGAACAATATTATGTAGCAGAGAATATCTTAAATCTATAATCTATATAAAATGCAATGTCTCTCTGTCTGTCTGTCTGTCCATTAGTGCGTTTATCACGCGAGAACCACTTATCCAATTTATGTGTCTTTTTTAAATTCATACATATATTCTTTGGCCAGGTTATAATAATAATAATAATAATAATAATCTATATCTATAATATATATAAAATGCAGCGTCTCTCTGTCTGTCTGTCTGTCTGTCTGTCCGTTAGTGCGCTTATCATTGGAGAACCACTTATCTGATTTACGTGTTTTTTATCTATATATAATATATATATAAAAAATGCAACGTCTCTCGGTCTGTCTGTCTGTCTGTCCGTTAGTGCGTTACGTACTTTTTTTTTTTTAAAACATACATATGTTCTCTGGCCAGGTTATAGGATATATTTTATTGCGTTAGGTAACATAAAGAATAAGCAGTGACGATAATAGTGAATCAAGTCGGAAGAAAGGCTACCGTTAGCGTGTTCTCTTACAATATACTGCCTAAACCATTAAATATGGAACAATATCATGTTGCAAAGAATACAATATATATATAAAAATGCAACGTCTCTCTGTCTGTCTGTCCGTTAGTGCGGTTATCACTTGAGAACCACTTATTCGATTTACGTGTTTTTATAAATTTATACATATGATATGTTCTATATAATTCGATATAAGCCTAGATAATGGGAGATAAGGTGAGAGATAATGGGAGATAAGTATAAATAATGGGAGATAAGCAGAGATAAGTCTAGGTAATGTAAGTTATGGTGAGATAATGGGAGATAAGGAGAAATAATGGGAGATGAGCAGAGATAAGCCTAGATAATGGAAATTATGTAGAGATAATGGGAGATAAGGAGAAATAATGAGAGATAAGTAGAGATAAGTCTAAGTAATGGGAGTTATGGTGAGATAATGGGAGATAAGGAGAAATAATGGGAGATAAGGAAAAATATTGCGAGATAAGTCGAGATAAGCCTAGATAATGGGAGATAAGGTGAGATAATTGGGGATAAGTATAAATAATGGGAGATAAGGAGAAATAATGGGAAATAAGCAGAGATAAGTCTAGGTAATGGGAGTTATGGTGAGATAATGGGAGATAAGGAGAAATAATGAGAGATAAGGAAAAAAATGGGAGATAAGGAGAAATATTGCGAGATAAGTCGAGATAAACCTAGATAATGGGAGATAAGGTGAGATAATGGGAGATAAGGAGAAATAATGGGAGATGAGCAGAGATAAGCTTAGATAATGGAAATTATGTAGAGATAATGGGAGATAAGGGGAAATAATAGGAGATAAGGGGAAATAAGGGCAGATATTTTATTACGTTAGGTAACATAAGGAATGAGCAGTGGCGATAGTAGTGAATCAAGTCCACGCGAGCGGAGCCGCGGGCACGGCTAGTATATATATATATATATATATATATATATATATATATATATATATATATATATATATGTATATATTTGTATATACATATATATATATATATATATATATATATATATATATATATATATATATATATATATATATATATATATATATATATATATATATATAAATATAATTATATATATATATATATATATATATATATATATATATATATATAAATATATATATATATATATATATATATATATATATATATATATATATATATATATATATATATATATATATATATATATATCTGACCTTTTCTGGCCAATAATTTCAAACCATTTGAAAGCCATCCTTAACATAGCCTTAGATATTTTTTTTACCATAAAAATAAATTTCCAGGGAAAATTATTCCATAACCGAATGTTTTCGAATCATTTTCGTCATTTGAAAAGGGCCAAATATGACTATATCTTCTCTTTTATGTTAGGATATCTTTGAAACCTGACGTGATGGGAAATTTTACGTTTAGATTAGGATTTATCTCGCAAAAATCCTGTGGAATAATTTATTTTCATCTTGACTCTCAAGAAAAATGCTTTTTATAGAGTCGTGTAATTTTCATAATAACCTCTGGAGCCTTTTTGATTTTCAAGTTTAGGTATTCGTGGTTTTTGGAAATTATTAAACCCGAACGGCTCTGCGCTTGTATGGAAAACAAAAGTGAGTTTGATCATTAAATTGTTAATTGATTGATTAGGATCAGATTTTGGACAAGATCTACTTTGAAGTCAGAGAATGGATTTCGTTAAGGGAAAAAGAGAACACTAAAGGCGGAGCTGATTATACAGGGGAGCGTCCATAAAAAGAGACGGCATAGGAGTAACCCTTGGCAAGACACCTTGATGAAAAAAAAAACGACATTGCACTGGGCCTCTAAAAAATTTACACCATTGTCTTTCTCAAAAACTAAACATTTTCTGATTGGGGAAAGGGGTGCCTCTTCATAGAGTAAAACTGTAAAACTCTTATTAAAAATCGACCGTTGGGGGTGGGGGCGAAAGATTTTTTTATAGTGGAACTTTAAAAACGTATTCTCAATTTGTAAATTCACGACTGTCTATGTTTCACAAAAAAGAATCTCCCTTAAGAAGCCCGCTTTCTAGGGGGCGCTCTTATCTATATCTATTCTTATACCTGTCTTTCTCTCATTTCTTGTGTCATCAACGGAAGAATAGGTCTTGGACCATGAGACAAAAGAAAATCAATAGCTTTAGTAAAATAGAGTTAAATTTGTAGTTTTTAGATTTCCTTTATTCCGATTCTCAATAATAAGTAATTTCCAGATGATTACCAGGAAATTGAGAGTAAAATAAATTGTTAGATTTAGCGAGTTGAATTTTATTTTTAACTTTGTTTTCTTTTATCTCTTTCTGTTCTTGAGTTATAGGTGTAAGAGAGGGTTAGATAGACTAAACAAAGCATTCTTTCATCCTTAACTTGCCGTGGATATGTATTTTTTAATAGAAAATAATTATTTTTGAATAGTTTTTTTATGTTACATTGTACCTAAATCAATGTTCTCTACATCATGTGCAAAGCACGGTCACATGTAGTAAAAACTTTTAAATGTGAAGCATAAAAACGTGTAAAAAGTGTTGTAAAGTTCGCCACAGTCCGAAACATTTTGCAGGCCATCCTTCACGTCTAAAACGACCGCCTGGGGAATCGAGTTTAAATTGGTGCGGAACTCTCGATGCTCTTTTCTTCGGGCTCTGTTTTTTACCGGAAATACAAAGGCTAGCAAAATCGGAAAATATGTACACGTTTGTTTATGATAGGAAATATGAAACAAGATTCAACAAAAACTGAAATGCTATAGAGGCAAGTTATTTTAATAAAAACTTTGCAGTGGATAGAAGTGAAAAAGTGTACCATTACTTAAATAAAAGGTATTTCTTGGACTACCATTGTTTTGATTTTATTTGGTTCGTTTCTATGAGTGTGACTGGTGATTCATCGTTCCTGATAGGGCCAACATGGTTAACGAAACGCGTGTCAAGTTTAAAAATAAAGTGTTTGATGTAGTGGTTTTAACTGTTGTGTACTGTCATTTTGATTTCAATTCTCAAGACTTTTCCTCCATTTAATGCCTTTAATTTTACTCAAAAATATTTTGTCATTGGATTTTTCTTTTCTTGCTAAGGAAAAGTATTTCATTCGTGAAAAAATCACGCTTTTTCTCTTTTTCACGTTTCGAGGTTCCTAGATCACGAAAAATATAGTTACTCATTTCCGTCGATCTGCCTGTCGGTTTGTTGACACGATAACTCCAGAACGAAATAAGATATTAATTTCAAACTATACAAATATTAAATGGCGAAGAGATGAAGCATATAGATTTTGGATGATATCACTTCAGACCAAAGGGGTGAAAGGGGTGGGAGTCGATAAATTTTATATGGTTTAACACCAGTATGGTAATTTCCTTTTTTTTTCTTAAAATAATAAGTATATTTTGCGCTTAAATATTTATAGTAAAATATACAAGAGACTAAAGGGATGTGGAAGTAGATTAGAGTGGTTGATTCGTACGTATAGTATACCCCCAGTGGCGGCTCGTGATGGAATTTGGTGGAGGTTCACATACCTCACAAGGCTATGTTGTATGTAGCATTATGAGCCAATAGGAGCGTGAAAACACGATTTTCATATATCTACTTGATTTTAAATTTTATGTATCTATTCATACCTAGAAAACATTCTAAAATTTTCTAAGGTCCATGGTCACAAATGAAAATACCTTACCTAATATTAATTGAAAATTTCAATGTGTTAAACATAATATTAAATATAAAATCACTTACCAATACAGAAGGTTCAACTATAACAGGCAATTGGGCGCGGTGTATTGAGACATATGTATAAACGCGAACGTAAATAATACGAGGCTGGTTTGAAAAGTCCGTGCAAAGTCCGAGAGATGGCACCACCGGCGCATATCGAGATCATGTTTAGTTAGTAGCATCTCTTGAATGAACGCACTCCAAGTTTCAGCCATATTGGTCTATTTCTTTGTGTTTGGCATTCGTGTGAATCAAGGAAGTCGAGTGATTTTCAAGAAATGGACGAAAAAGAATTTCGTGTGGTGATTAGACATTACTTTATGAAAGGCAAAACGCCTCAGGAGACTAAAGAGAAGCTTGATAAACATTATAGTGACTCTGCACCTTCGATTAGAACAGTTTATAAGTGGTTTCAAAATTTTCGGATTGGCCATATGGGCACAAGTGACGCTGAACGTTCTGGACGGCCTATGGAGGTTACGACTCCAGAAATCATTGATCAAATTCATGATATGGTGATGGATGACAGAAGAGTTAAGGTGCGTGAGATTGCTAGTGCTGTGGGCATCTCGACTGAACGGGTACATAATATTTTGCATAAACATTTGGACATGAGAAAGCTATCCGCAAGATGGGTGCCGCGATTGCTCACGCTTGACCAAAAACGGAATCGTGTGAAGTGTTGTAAGGATGGTTTGCAGCTGTTCCAGAAGAATCCGGAGGACTTTAAGCGTCGTTTCGTCACTGTGGATGAAACATGGATACATTACTATACTCCTGAGACCAAGCAACAATCTAAACAATGGGCTACCAAGGGGCAATCTGCACCAAAAAAGGCGAAGACCGTTCCTTCGGCCGGAAAGGTTATGGCGACTGTCTTTTGGGATTCGCAAGGGATAATCCTCATCGACTATCTGGAAAAGGGTAAAACTATTACAGGTGAATATTATTCATCGTTATTGGACCGTTTGAAAACCGAGCTGCAAGAAAAACGCCCGCGATTGGCCCACAAGAAAGTCCTTTTCCATCACGACAACGCACCAGCACACACCTCAGCAGTTGTGGTCGCAAAATTAATGGAAATAGAATTCCACTCGTTTTACATCCCCCCTGTTCTCCAGACTTGGCTCCCTCGGACTACTATTTGTTCCCCAATTTGAAGAAATGGCTGGCGGGACAAAGATTTTATTCAAACGAGGAGGTGATTGCAGACACTAATGGATATTTTGCAGACTTGGACAAATCCTATTATTCGGAAGGGATCAACAAACTAGAACATCGTTGGACGAAGTGTATAAGCCTAAAAGGAGACTATGTCGAAAAATAAAAAAGGTTTACTCCAAACACATAAGTAGTTGTTATTTTTGCACGGACTTTTCAAACCAGCCTCGTATACAACACTTGACGAAAGAAAATGCAGTACATATGAGGCGTTGCGGATAGTAAGGGCGAACTCAACAAAATGAAGTTTCGAAAAAATTGAATTTATAGAAAAATCTAAATGGCGAACTCAACAAAATATTGGCAAAATTAGGTTTTTATTATGTATTTATAATTTATTAGCTTTTTATTATTTACTTAAGTAGAATAGTGTATTCCGTGAATTTTTAAATGTTTTTTAAATATTTATTTGTGTATTTTTTTTCATATTTTACTGTTCGTTTCTGATGCTACACTATCACCTAAAATTGGCAATACCTGGGAAAAAATTAGACCGGTATTAAAAATTTTGAACACATTTTATTTAATTTTAAGGTTATTGTTTTAATTAAAGGTTTTGTTATTACAAAATAGTTACTTGATACAACATACAAAACAGTGGAAATATGGTATTGAAACTAACATAAAAAAAACTAAAGAAAAGAAACAAATAATTAGCCAAGTTCAGTTGTAATCTATTTGGTCATCGTCCATAACATCTTCATTTTCGGTGCTCTTATTCGTTGCTGCGTCTTGAGAGGCTATAATGTTAGTAAAGTACCGACTCCAAGGTAGGGGAACATACGGTAACAGTCCTGAATGTCCTTTAATTTGGGGGCTGGTATTTTAATTTGACTGCCGTTTTGACATCCAAATTGTAAGCAGAATGAATGTAGAAACCTTGCTTAAAGTTATTTGTAAATTTAAAGATCTTTCCATCTTTAAACTTAGCACCAGCCATCTGCATTTTAGTAATTTTCTTTTGAAAATTAGAGAAATTGAAAATCATGTCCTGTCTAAGTTGGACAACGCAAAACTGGTTTTTTCGGCGACAGCTTTCAATCATTAACTTATACTTTTGAACTGCATATTAAACGTATCACGATAATAGTGCTGATTTACCGAGCTGTAACCAGGGTAATTTTCCGTAAGCCATTCATTGTAAAGAGAATAGAGCTTTTTAATATTAAGTCCAACAGGTAAGTATTTTCGATGAGGGCTTTTGGCGCGACTGTAATGACTGGTGACAGTAGGTAGTGACATGATGTGTTCTTTTACTTTAGAAAGATCGTTATTTCCTATTTTCTTCGCGGGTTCACACCTCCCCCTTTGATCCGTTGTAACAGTTCCAGTTCTGCTGGTTTTGTCAACTACGACTCGAACGCGCTTTTCAGAGATGCCATGAATGTTATAAAACGCAGTACGACAAACTTTACGATTAGCGTGATCAACAGTCACATTATATTGAATGCGTCTCAGGGTACGACTTGGACGCCCCTTTACGTAAGATCTTTTTACATCATTGCAGATCAACAATTTTGATAAGTAAGCATTCTGTAGATCATAGTTTCCAATTCGCCAAAAAGAGTCAAAAATATTGGTGACCAGTTCAGCGCCTATTTTCTCAAAACATCCACACTTGCAAGGAGGTCCAATTTTGCGGGCAACAACGTGCCTTTTGTTATTTCTTGAAATGTAAGCATTTCCTGAATTTCGTTTCAACTTACACTCGTTTTTTTGCCAATCATTCATCTTAGCAGGTCACGTTCGCGAATAATCCGACACAGCACTACCATCTAAATGTTGTACACTTACTTCACTACTAGAAGGTCCAGGTTGCGCCATACTTTTCTTAAAAAAAGAAGCAACAAAACCAAACAAAACATAAACGTATTACCTTCAAAATTAACTTGAACTAACACGCAGAAAGTGTAAAATTTCAAGTAAACCTCATTTAGTGACGCAATACCGGCGGTTGCTCCGCGCGAAATTGTCGAGTTCGCCCTTACTACCCGCCCGGCTATCACCTGTTCGAAATTTTTCATTTATTTGATACTGAAATTTGAAGTCGAAGCAAGGGCAAACTCAACAATTAGACCAGTATGTGATGTAGGAAAAGTACTATAAAATAGAATTATATAAAAAAAAAATTTGACCCAATGTTGAGTTCGCCCTTACTATCCGCAACGCCTCATATTAAAAATATAGCAAAATTAATTGTTTTGTTTAAAACACCTAACTATAAGCTGAACATTCTAAACACAATGTTTAAACGAAAAGTCCATACGGCGATTTTTTAAATTTGCAAATTTGTCAATCACTAATTGATTAAAATCACCAATATCTTCTATCATTTTCTTTTCTATTGACAACATTCCCAATGCTGAAAGTCTTTCTTCATTCATGGTACTTCTCAAAAACGACATAATGTGTGTGTTCTTCCTTGTGATATACAATTAATGATTAAGCTAGTTATTGTTCTCCACATGGTTATACCTCCATTTTTAATCATTTCTGCAGAGATATCCCCTGGTCCGGCCGGTCTTCCATTCTTCATCGTTTTTAGATTTGCTTGTACTTCCTCCATGGTTATTTCATCCCAGTCCTTTCCCTCTGTGTCTTCTGATTTATTGTCCTCTATACTAAGCAATTCTTGTCTGCTTTCAGTTAGTAATATTTTGTAATAATTTTTCCATGCTTCCAGAGGTATTAAATTTACGGCCCTCGTTTTGTTGTTCATATTTTTGATGGTTTGCCACACTTCTGTCGATTGTGCTCCTCCATTATAAGTGTTAATCTGTGCACATTTTCGCTCCCAGTATTAATTTTTTTTCTTACGTACCTCTCTATTTTTTTCTTTGTATTCTGCCCGGGTAGTTTCTGACGTGTCTGTTAAATATTTTTGGTGTAATCTATTTTTTTTCCTTTATTAGTTCTTTTAATTCTTCTGTTATGTAATACCTGCATGTTTTCTTTTCTTCCCACTTATACTCTCCTAAAGTTTCTTGTGCCACCTTGTGGATCACTTTTTTAATGCGTTCATATTCTTGCTCTATATCTTCGGTTGGTTCCAGGGTAAGCAATTCATTGTGTAATCTTCTTTGATAAAGCTCTTAATTTCGTGTTGAAATAGATAAGTTTTGTATCTTTTCATTTTTATTTCTATCTTGTCTTCGTCTGTGGGATAAGTTTGTATATATATATATATATATATATATATATATATATATATATATATATATATATATATATATATATATATAGAGTAAATCGGAGAAGTAGTTCTGGAGTGATAAGCGCACTAACGGACAGACAGACAGAGAGACGTTGTATTTTATATATTATAGGTTATAGTTATAGATTATAGATAAACTTTTCAAATTGGACGCGATTATTTTCATTGATTGATGGAAATTAAAATCAAAATTCCCCGCCAAAAGCCTACCCTTGGTTAGATGAGAAAACTTGGTTCTTAAGATGAGACCATGTTAGTTTGGAATAATTTTCCGAATTTTTGTCTATGATTGCACTAGGCTTCTTCAAGGATCTTTACTCTTCAAGATGAGAACACGGTATTCAGCCCCGGGAGATGTCTCGTATAATAGTAATTGAAACGTTACTCCAAATTGACATGGTGTAATTCCAAGAACCACGTACTTTTAAAACACTTCTTATCGAACTTTAAAGTAAAAGTAGGTACGTCCAATTTTTACATCACTTCTTGAATGATAGCTCAGCAACCACATTTCTTGGATTTGGAATTTATTTTTATTGCAAAAAAATCGGTAAAGCTGGTAGTTTCCTTGCAAACTGTAGTTCTAAAATAAGTACTGAATTTGATTTTCGCACGCGAATAATTTGTTCGAAGCACTAAGGACCTAATACCCGATTTTTCAAAGCTGACAGCCTATACAAATCTATAAATAAATATATATAATATATATATATATATATATATATATATATATATATATATATATATATACATATATATATATATATATATATATATATATATATATATATATATATATATATATATATATGTGTGTGTGTGTTTTTATATTTTGATAGTTTTGTGAATTTCCAAAAATATTTATAGATAGATAGTTATATCATATATATATATATATATATATATATATATATATATATATATATATATATATATATATATATATATATATATATATATATATATATATATATATATATAACTATATATATATACGAGGCTGGTTTGAAAAGTCCGTGCAAAGTCCGAGAGATGGTACCACCGGCGCGTATCGAGGTCATGTTTAGTTAGTAGCATCTCTTGAATGAACGCACACCAAGTTTCAGCCATATTGGTCTATTTCTTTGTGTTTGGCATTCGTGTGAATCAAGGAAGTCGAGTGATTTTCAAGAAATGGACGAAAAAGAATTTCGTGTGGTGATTATACATTACTTTATGAAAGGCAAAATGCCTCAGGAGACTAAAGAGAAGCTTGATAAACATGCACCTTCGATTAGAACAGTTTATAAGTGGTTTCAAAATTTTCGGACTGGCCATATGGGCACAAGTGACGCTGAACGTTCTGGATGGCCTGTGGAGGTTACGACTCCAGAAATCATTGATCAAATCCATGATATGGTGCTATCCGCAAGATGGGTGCCACGATTGCTCACGCTTGACCAAAAACGGAAGTGTTGCAAGGATGGTTTGCAGCTGTTCCAGAAGAATCCGGAGGACTTTAAGCGTCGTTTCGTCACTGTGGATGAAACATGGATACATTACTATACTCCTGAGACCAAACAACAATCTAAACAATGGGTTACCAAGGGGGAATCTGCACCAAAAAAGGCGAAGACCGTTCCTTCGGCCGGAAAGGTTATGGTGACTGTCTTTTGGGATTCGCAAGGGATAATCCTCATCGACTATCTGGAAAAGGGTAAAACTATTACAGGTGAATATTATTCATCGTTATTGGACCGTTTGAAAACCGAGCTGCAAGGAAAACGCCCGCGATTGGCCCACAAGAAAGTCCTTTTCCATCACGACAACGCACCAGCACACACCTCAGCAGTTGTGGTCGCAAAATTAATGGAAATAGGATTCCAACTCGTTTTACATCCCCCCTATTCTCCAGACTTGGCTCCCTCGGACTACTATTTGTTCCCCAATTTGAAGAAATGGCTGGCGGGACAAAGATTTTATTCAAACGAGGAGGTGATTGCAGACACTAATGGATATTTTGCAGACTTGGACAAATCCTATTATTCGGAAGGGATCAACAAACTAGAACATCGTTGGACGAAGTGTATAAGCCTAAAAGGAGACTATGTCGAAAAATAAAAAAGGTTTACCCCAAACACATAAGTAGTTTTTATTTTTGCACGGACTTTCCAAACCAGCCTCGTATATATATATATATATATATATATATATATATATATATATATATATATATATATATATATATATATATAGATATATATATATATATATATATATATATAGATATATATATATATATATATATATATATATATATATATATATATATATATATATATATATATATATATATATATATATATATATATATATATATATATATATATATATATATATATATATATATATATATATATATATATATATATATATATATATATATATATATATATATATATATATATATATATATATATATATATATATATATATATATATATATATATATATATATATATATATATATATATATATATAGATATATAGATATATAGATATATATATATATATATATATATATATATATATATATATATATATATATATATATATATATATATATATATATATATATATATAATAATAAAATATAACTATTTATCTATAAAGATTTTTGGAAATTCACAAAACTACCAAAATATAAACCACACCAAAAAATAGTAAAAATTGCTGTGTTATATTCACCTTGTTCTTCCCAACTAAAGTAAACAGAATTGAAATTAATTCAATACTGGCACTGGTGGAAACAAATTAGCCTGTTTCTAACGGCGTTTTGTAGTGGTTTCTCTATTTAATTTGATCAAATAAAAGCATTGAATTAATTTCAAATAAATTACTTGTTTTCTGTGTAGGCGACATCTGCTGTGGATGGTTTATTGTTTTCTTTTTTATGAAAAGACTGGTCAGGTGCAGATCGATGGTCCGGTACTTTTTGCAATAAACTCAACTGCGAATAAACTGATACAAATAGCTATGGGTATTTTTTTAACGATACATCCGGGGGGTTTATTTTAGAGAACAAGTTTCTAAAATACGAGAAATTTTTGAAATATGCGGCAATTGGTATTTCACAAATGTACAATTGTTCCCTTGTTCATCGTATCAAACTGACACGATATAACGAAAGAAATACAATTTCTCATCTCACCAAGAGTATAAAAGCTTCCGTTTTATCATAGTCGCTAGGAAAAAGCCAATAAAACCACCGAAAACATTACAAGAGATATTATATAATATTAACGCCATAATATATACGTATTCCAGTCACTTACCTGTCTATTGATATCGACATCAAGGAAAACACACTGGCACAAACTGACAATACCGCAATGAACTGACTAATTTTGCAGTACAACTCTCCGAAGGGCCAATGGGAATACAGCATGTATACGTAGTTGAAGGTGACGTTAAGGGTTGATACCATTGTGTCTGCCACAGACAAGTTTACTGAAAGAAAATAAGAAATAGACATAAATAGACATAAATATATTATGTCATTAGGAATATAAACATCTCTGAAGTATGTTCCTTTTAGTTTCATAAGTGAAAATTCTGTACACATTAAGAGTGGAACGTGATTAGTTGTTGGGCGAATAAGAAAATTGAATCCTTGGTATAACATGTACAGGGTGAGTCCACGATAGAGTAAAGTTCATTATCTCATTTGTTTCGGGAATGACGAAAAAATGTTAAATATAAATAGTTTTAGGGAATGTTAAGGTGCACAGGCTAAAATTATTCTTGAGTATACAGGGTACTTCAAAAAAGTGTGGCCGATATAATATATGTGTTTTAAAATGGAACATCCTATTTTCTAATTTATTTTTAAAATTTTGCGTAAAATTTTATAACTTTTTTATTAATATTGTTATAAGCCTAATAGAGGCTGGTTTGAAAAGTCCGTGCAAAGTCCGAGAGATGGCACCACCGGCGCGTATCGAGGTCATGTTTAGTTAGTAGCATCTCTTGAATGAACGCACACTAAGTTTCAGCCATATTGGTCTATTTCTTTGTGTTTGGCATTCGTGTGAATCAAGGAAGTCGAGTGATTTTCAAGAAATGGTCGAAAAAGAATTTCGTGTGGTGATTAAACATTACTTTATGAAAAGCAAAACGCCTCAGGAGACTAAAGAGAAGCTTGATAAACATTATGGTGACTCTGCACCTTCGATTAGAACAGTTTATAAGTGGTTTCAAAATTTTCAGACTGGCCATATGGGCACAACGTTCTGGACGGCCTGTGGAAGTTACGACTCCAGAAATCATTAATCAAATCCATGATATGGTGATGGATGACAGAAGAGTTAAGGTGCGTGAGATTGCTAGTGCTGTGGGCATCTCGACTGAACGGGTACATAATATTTTGCATAAACATTTGGACATGAGAAAGCTATCCGCAAGAGGGGCGCCGCGATTGCTCACGCTTGACCAAAAACGGAATCGTGTGAAGTGTTGCAAGGATGGTTTGCAGCTGTTCCAGAAGAATCCGGAGGACTTTAAGCGTCGTTTGGTCACTGTGGATGAAACATGGATACATTACTATACTCCTGAGACCAAACAACAATCTAAACAATGGGTTACCAAGGGGGAATCTGCACCAAAAAAGGCGAAGACCGTTCCTTCGGCCGGAAAGGTTATGGCGACTGTCTTTTGGGATTCGCAAGGGATAATCCTCATCGACTATCTGGAAAAGGGTAAAACGATTACAGGTGAATATTATTCATCGTTATTGGACCGTTTGAAAACCGAGCTGCAAGAAAAACGCCCGCGATTGGCCCACAAGAAAGTCCTTTTCCATCACGACAACGCACCAGCACACACCTCAGCAGTTGTGGTCGCAAAATTAATGGAAATAGGATTCCAATTCGTTTCACATCCCCCTATTCTCCAGACTTGGCTCCCTCGGACTACTATTTGTTCCCCAATTTGAAGAAATGGCTGGCGGGACAAAGATTTTATTCAAACGAGGAGGTGATTGCAGACACTAATGGATATTTTGCAGACTTGGACAAATCCTATTATTCAGAAGGGATCAACAAACTAGAATATCGTTGGACGAAGTGTATAAGCCTAAAAAGAGACTATGTCGAAAAATAAAAATTGTTTACCCCAAACACATAAGTAGTTTTTATTTTTGCACGGACTTTTCAAACCAGCCTCGTATTTAATATTTCATTTTTTTTTAAAAAAATACTAGTTTTCGGTTTTGTAAAAAAATGCCAGTAGCGCCATTGTTTCTGAAGGTAGAATACTAATAATTGGTTCTAGCGTTCTATAGAGATAAAAAAAAAAGATATATTTAAAGAAATTTGAGTTGCATCTAACACCATGTAGCATCTTACATGGTGTTCAAAATTAATTTATGCATTTCGACTATTTTAAATTGAAATATCTCAAATTTTTTAAATAGCACACTCTGTATATTATTATTTTTTCTGATAGATTTTACAAAACTCTCCAACTTTTATTAAGTATGTCATATACCTATTTCTAATAGTTTTCGATTTATTTCGAACCCTTGTTTTTAATACACTTACGCTATTGTTAAAACAAACAAATAGTTAATAATAATTTTAATATAGTTTAACTTATTTAATGATCAATTATTATGACGTAATAAATGTTCAAAAATATGCCCGTCTAGTTGAATACACATGTTTAGTCGTTTTACTATTACTCGGTATATATCACCACTACACCAAACACTTTACTTTTGCACTCGACGCGCGATTCGCTAACCATGTTAGCTTCATCAGGAGCGATGATTGACTGAAGCTAACATGGTTAGTGAAACGCGCGTCGAGCGCAAAAATAAAGAGTCTGGTGTAGTGGTGATATATACTGAGTAATATCATTGTGCCAAAAATTCCACATTCCCAACTTAGTCGTTTTACTATATTTTCCTTCACTTTCCTTAGTATAAAGGGCGTTATTGTCCTGCACGCATCCCCTTTCCTGTTGTCCATATCTACTGGTTTTGTAGGGGAATTCACATAAACACGATCTGTAATGTAGTCCCAGAAAAAGAAGTCTAAAGGTGTTAAGTCACATGATGGAGGGGGCCACTGAATGAATCCATTCCTACCGATCCATTTTTGTGGGTAACGATCGTTTAAAAATTCCCGAACCTCCCGGTGGTAATGAGCAGGAGCTCCGTCTTGTTGAATCCACATTTGTTCCCTTTCAAAGTTAACAATTTCTTCAAGAAGCTGGGGTAATTCTTTTTGTAAAAAAGTCAGATATCTAGGCCTGTTAAGCGGTTCGCGGAAAAATATGAACCAATAATTCAAAAATTTAATATTTCACGCCGTACCTCAAGCAACCAATGGTTTTGCTTTTGAATTTCCCGGACCCAAAATGAATTAACTGTTGAATAATAATGCATGTTATGGCTGTTAACTGCTCCATTACTGCAAAAAGTAGCTTCATCAGAAAACATTATTTTGGATTAAAAATTTGGATTGGCCTCTATTGTTCCATTCATGGTGGTACAAAAGTTAACTCGTCGTTTAAAATCACTGGTTTGAAATTCTTGGTGTAGTTCCATATGAAAGGGATGATACTTGTATTTTCTCGTGGTGCGATTAGTCATAGATTGGATAGGGTCAGATAAATCAGCTAGTTGACGGCTGCTGACCTGGGGATTATCTTCAATATGAAGTAAAATTTCTATTTCTTTTTCCTCATGGGTAGCATTCTGGTTTACTACTTTCCGTTTTGGTATACTCAACGTTACCACTACCATCAAACCGTTCCATTAAGCACTGAAAAGATTTTCTAGATGGTATACGTCTATTAGGGTACTTAGCTCCGTAAAGCCTTACTTCCCAACCCCAATTTTTTCTCGCCCTCGCCCTTGTGGTTTATATACTGTACTAGGCAATTAATTCATTTTTAGGAAAATCCATAACTATTATCTTTATATGTCACTTACTACAACAAATTAAACTATTTTTACTTAAATATATAATAAAAGACTGTTTTTAGTCAATTTCCACTGGTTTATTTAAATTGCGATGACGCGTTTCGCTGTCGATGCAGCTTCTTCAGATCTACATTTTACACTGTCAAGTTAGGTTTAATATTCACAGTTTTATATAATTTCTTAATTATAATGTTACACCTAATTAAATTACATTGATAGTATTGGGAAATCCACACAGATTTGGAGTTGAGTAAAGTACCTGTAGTCCTTAATCGATTTATTTGCATTGTTTCTAAAAGGTTTAGTTTTAAACCTTTTTGTTGGGTGTGTAAAATTTTGAAATTCTTGTTAAATGTGTGATTTTCTGTTAAAAGATGATTAGCATATGTTGAATTAGATTTTCTATGGATGAAACTTTTTCCGTGTTCTGTAATTCTTTGTCTAAATGTACGTCCAGTTTGTCCGATGTATGTTTTAGGACATGACCCACATGTTAAGTGATAAACCCCTGATTTATTGTCTTTATTGATTTGTGGTTTGTAGTTTTTAAGATATTTCCCTATAGTATTGTTAGTCTTGTAAGCTATGTTTGATTTAAAAATTTCCCCCCAGTTTTTGTGTTGGTTTGCCGAAATAGGTTAAGCATTTAAAGGTGGTATTTCTGTCCTTAAAACGTGGGTATATTTCTGAGATTGCCTTGTTTCTAAGTTTTTTCCTGAAGATACTATTGATTAAAGTAACCGAATAACCGTTGTTAACGGCTACTTGTTTTATGTAGTTTAATTCTTTAGTAAAATTTTCTTCTGATTAGGGGATATTAGTTAGTCTATGAATAAAACTATGATAAGCTGCAAGTTTAAGATGGTTAAGGTGGTGAGAACTATTGTGGTATCTGTATGACAAGGTTTGTGATATATTGCAAATTCATGTTTTTTCATGGCTTTACTGATTGTTAAGTCTAGGAAATTGATTTTCCCTTCGACTTCTTCTTCCATCGTAAAACTGATATTTCTATGTAAAGAATTAATATACTGTAAAAAGTGAGTTAATTGTCTGTCCGTACCTGTAAAGCATACAATTATATCGTCTACGTATCGATACCAGTATAGACAATTATTACTATTGTTATTATGGTTGTTAAATATCATTGTTTCAATACTGTCCATGAAAATTTCGGCAAGTAATGGACTTAATGGACTCCCCATAATTAACCCTTCCTTACTATTGTAGAATGTATTATTAAATGAAAAATAATTTTGTCTTAGGCAAGTTCTTAATAAATTAATTATGTCCATTTTTATAACTTCATTTACTTTGTTTTTTGTTAATAGGTTCTCTATTAAAATTATTGTTTCGTCTGGGGGAACACTTGGAAATAAGTTTTTGACATCGAAAGAGACTTATTTAGAATTATCTGGTATTGTTATATTCTTAACTTTATTCACGAATTCGTGTGAGTTTTTGATACTATATTTAGGTTCAAATTTGGTATGATATTTGATTAAATCAATTAAAAAGGATGACGTCTTATATGCTGGAGCAGACATGTAGGAAACAACTGGTCTGATTGGGCGGTCGAGTTTATGTAGTTTTATGAGCGAATAAAGTTGTGGGATTTGGGGATTCATATTTATCAATTTAAGTTTATCTTTATCGTGAATGATACTTTTAGCCTGTTCAATTTGTCGTTTTATTTCTTTTTGAAAAATATTTGTTGGATCTTTATTTAAAATTTTCGTATTTTCCTGTTTTGAAAAAATCTAACGTTTTATTAATATAGTCGATTTTGTCTATTGCTATTACTGTGTTACCTTTGTCTGCTTTGGTAAAGATTACATCATTTTGTTTTGCTTTACTCTGAATTGTTTTTATTGTCCTTAAGTCTTGGTTGATGTTGTTAGTGTTAGATATGAATTCTTTTTTAATAATTTCGGCTGTTTGAAATTTTGATAATATGTTGTTAGGACTATCTTTCAAGGCAATCTCAGTATCAATACCTAATGTCTCCGATTCTTTGATATTGAAGTTGGTTTGAATATTGTGATTGAAATCTTTTGTTAGAAGATTTTTTTCCCTGTCCGAAAAAGGTGTGTTGGAAATGTTAATAAATCGATTAAAGAATTGATGATCAGTAAAAAATTCTTTTTCTTTCTTATTTTGTGTTGTTATACGTTTTTGTTGAATGAGTTACTGTAGTTTATTGTATTGTTTCAAATATTTTTTATGTATTATTGATTTTACTTTTTCACGTGTATTCGAATTTAGGACCATAAATTCTATAAATTTTTTTACTTGCTTAATAGACATGTCAAAATTTGACAATGCCTTCATTTTTGTTTTGTCTTGGCAACTATGATGTTATAGCGTAATTGTATTAGTGTTCCGTACGGAACACTTATAAGATCACTTCGGTGTCTGTCCGTTTTTACTTTTTCACGTGTATTCGAATCTAGGACCATAAATTCTATAATTTTTTTTACTTGCTTAGTAGATATGTCAAAATTTGACAACGCTTTCATTTTTGTTTTGTCTTGGCAACTATGATGTTATAGCGTAAGTGTATTAGTGTTCCGTACGGAACACTTATAAGATCACTTCGGTGTCTGTCCGTCTGTCACACACGATTTTCTCCGAAACTATTTGTCATAGAAAGTTGAAATTTGGTAATAATATAGGAATTGATGGCCTCATCAGGGCCATGTAGTTTTGAGAGTTAAATTTTGACTTAAGGGGTTAGTTTTGGGGGGGCGAAATCGGAAGTGAAAAAAAAAATTTTTTTACTAGGTAATCGAGTGTGGTGTCAAATGAAAGCTTGTGAAAACACGAGTAAAAAATATATATATAATGTAATACTTGCGCGCACTTTTCTTTGTATTATTTTTAAAAAATCGCGAAAAATCACTATCCCGCGCCTTATCTCGAAAAGTACTTATCAAAAAATTTTGAAAAAATTCTGGAATATTCTCCACGGGGTGTAGATTGAACGAAAATTATCACGAGTGCATTACTTGTAATAATTTATCTGGTATATCAAAAAAACAGAAATTTCAAGGTCATCGATTTTCAGTAAAGATTGGAAATAAACTTTGTTGAAAACTCATTTGGGGTGTGTTTTGTGAAGTCACTGAACATTTTATACTTCTGTAACAACATTTTTTATTTTAAAAGCAATCAACGTACGGAACACTAATTGCGCAAGTTCAGCTTGCACTTGATGGGTAAAAATTGAAAAATTCAAAATAAATCGAAAACTATTAGAAATAGGTATATGACATATTTCATAAAAGTTTGAGGGTTTTGTAAAAATCTATTAGAAAAAATAATAATATACAGGGTGTGCCACTTAAAAAATTTGAGATTTTTCAATTTAAAATAGTCGAAATGCGTAAATTTATTTTTTGAACATCCTGCAGTATCTAAGGCTTTAGACGTTCGCATCAGTTAATATATAAAAATATAAAGATTTTCAGACAATAAGGTTAATTTTTCATGTATCTATTAACTAATTAATTTTGAGTAAAAGATCTATCTGTTGCTATAAGAAAACTGATATAATAACTGAGATAATTGGAGTGGTTGAAGCATTCCACATAAGATTATACTCGTCCCAGTTAGATAGACATAGACAAGAAAACATAAACATTAAAAACGTAAGATCGGAATACCACTTTAATATCACTGAGGAGGAAATACAGTCGGTATTGAAGCAGATGAACAACATTAGATACCCTAGAGAAGTTCAAATCGCTGTAGAAGTACTGGAATTTGACGGTAAATCTCTAAAAGGTGCATTAAAAGACCTACTAAATAAATGGTTTAATTCAGAAGTTATGCTTATCTTAAAGAAAGATATACTACTGATGTCTAAATTTATCGGCACATATCTGTTCTGTTGCACGTACGTTAGCTCTTTAATAAAATCTTAATAAATCGGTTAACACCAAACTAGATTTCTATCAACGTATGGAACAGGAGAGTTTCAAAAAGGATTTTGGAAATTATGGAAAGATGGAGGCATTACTATAAATAACCAGATGGGAATGACATAGCATACAAAAATCAACATAGAAACATAATATCGGAACAAGATACAGAACTCACACAAACAGAAGAAACTAATACAGAGGAAGCAAAAGAGGCAATCGGCAATTTAAACAGAATAGAAAGATATACGAGGCTGGTTTGAAAAGTCCGTGCAAAAATAAAAACTACTTATGTGTTTGGGGTAAACCTTTTTTATTTTTCGACATAGTCTCTTTTTAGGCTTATACACTTCGTCCAACGATGTTCTAGTTTGTTGATCCCTTCCGAATAATAGGATTTGTCCAAGTCTGCAAAATATCCATTAGTGTCAGCAATCACCTCCTCGTTTGAATAAAATCTTTGTCCCACCAGCCATTTCTTCAAATTGGGGAACAAATAGTAGTCCGAGGGAGCCAAGTCTGGAGAATAGGGGGGATGTGAAACGAGTTGGAATCCTATTTCCATTAATTTTGCGACCACAACTGCTGAGGTGTGTGCTGGTGCGTTGTCGTGATGGAAAAGGACTTTCTTGTGGGCCAATCGCGGGCGTTTTTCTTGCAGCTTTGTTTTCAAACGGTCCAATAACGATGAATAATATTCACCTGTAATAGTTTTACCCTTTTCCAGATAGTCGATGAGGATTATCCCTTGCGAATCCCAAAAGACAGTCGCCATAACCTTTCCGGCCGAAGGAACGGTCTTCGCCTTTTTTGGTGCAGATTCCCCCTTGGTAACCCATTGTTTAGATTGTTGTTTAGTCTCAGGAGTATAGTAACGTATCCATGTTTCATCCACAATGACGAAACGACGCTTAAAGTCCTCCGGATTCTTCTGAAACAGCTGCAAACCATCCTTGCAACACTTCACACGACTCCGTTTTTGGTCAAGCGTGAGCAATCGCGGCACCCATCTTGCGGATAGCTTTCTCAAGTCCAAATGTTTATGCAAAATATTATGTACCCGTTCAGTCGAGATGCCCACAGCACTAGCAATCTCACGCACCTTAACTCTTCTGTCATCCATCACCATATCATGGATTTGATCAATGATTTCTGGAGTCGTAACCTTCACAGGCTGTCCAGAACGTTCAGCGTCACTTGTGTCCATATGGCCAGTCCGAAAATTTTGAACACACTTCTAATCGAAGGTGCAGAGTTACCATAATGTTTATCAAGCTTCTCTTTAGTCTCCTGAGGCGTTTTGCCTTTCATAAAGTAATGTTTAATCACCACACGAAATTCTTTTTCGTCCATTTCTTGAAAATCACTCGACTTCCTTGATTCACACGAATGCCAAACACAAAGAAATAGACCAATATGGCTGAAAATTGGTGTGCGTTCATTCAAGAGATGCTACTAACTAAACATGACCTCGATACGCGCCGGTGGTGCCATCTCTCGGACTTTGCACGGACTTTTCAAATCAGCCTCGTAGAAGGAAATATGGAAGAGACAAATATAGAATAAAAGGGATAGAAAGGAAGGAAGTAAGTAAGTAAGAATGTAAGTTATATTTTAAGTTAATTAAATTACATTTCATTAAAATGTAGACAGTTGCAAGAAAATTGATATTTTCTGAATTTGGAATGTTAAAACTAAGAATCAATCATTCATAGTTGCGGAAGTTATGAGTTTAATGTAACAGCGCGACAAAATTAATTATTTAGACAAGTAACATCGAGAATACGTATAGCTCTGATGATTTGCGATCCTCATAACAAAGACGACACTTAAAGAATACCCATGCTTGAAGTTATACATCAAAATTTAGCATCCTATTATTCCTGTAAAGCAGTTTATTCTTTATATTTGTGTGTTGGAGTAAACTAATTGTAAAAGAAACTTTTTACTCGAAAAATCCATTTAATTTTTATAATTAAAATTCTCAGCCATTAAACCACAATGAATTTATTAAAACATTTTCGGGACCCTTCTTTTAAACTTTATAAAATTGAAGTGAACCATGAAGTGACAAATCCTTAAATTGTTTTCGAAGGGATGTTAAAATAAAAGGAACAGACAAGAAGAAATGTGTGGAATGGTGCGGAATTTTTTAATGGTCTTAATAAATTCTTAAAAACAAACTTTTATTTCTCGAAGATTATGAGATGTGATTTTAATTTCTGCTAAAAAATATTAAACTTCGTTCAATCTAAACTGGTTGCATACATTGAATTAAATTACATATAATTTATGTAAACATATGTTTTCAATTTCGTATCGTGACATCAATCATACCCTCAGTTTTTAGCATTTCTTTAGGTTTAAGGGTCCCTAGAACATGAAAAACAGAGTTTGCAATTTCTGCCAGTTTGTCTGCTTGTGCGATAACTTCTGAATTAAATAGGTTTGTCAATTTAAAGTGTGTTATAACTTGAAAGTAGATTAAGTTGGGAATGTGGAATCTTTGGCACAATGATACTACTCAATACCACACTACACCAAACACTTTATTTTTGCACTCGACGCGCGATTCGCTAACCATGTTAGGAGCGATGATTCACTAAAGCTAAACTACAAATCTACCCTATTTATACTTAGCCTAACCCTTGAATTACTCAGGCGGAACTAATGGCATAGGCAAGGCCATCAGTTCTGGTCAAGTAACCAGTAGAGGGGACTATAAGGAATGGGCCCTTTGTCTTTATTTAAACTACTAATTTTATAATTTCCATACTTTCGTATGCGTTCAACAATCTCCTATCAGATATCTTTTTTATTAATCTTAGATTATCTAATGTTACAGTATGAACATCTTCAATTGCATGTTCGGCAATGCTAGACTTTTCTGTTCTGCTGTATTTTAAGTGTGCTAAATGTTCTTTAAATCGTGTTTTAATTGACCTTTTAGTTTGCCCAACATACTTTTTGTCACAATCATTACAACTAATTTCATAAATTCCACTTTTCTCACAGTTAGGAATCTTATCTTTGGGATTTCCTAAGATATTCCTCAAATTGTCTGATGACGTATAGACTAAGATGAGGCCTACCTTATTAAATACCTTATTGAGTCCCTTGCTATATTTCGGATTATATGGTATGGAGACATATTTGGTGTTATTTTCTTTGCGTGTAAAAAAGGTGGAATTCTGAATATTAAACTTAAACTTATGTCTATTTATTAGCTTATTTACTAAGTCATCGTCATAACCATTAACTCTAGTTATATTTCTAACACGATTCCTTTCTTTATTAAAGTTTACTCTATTCAGAGGGAAAGTGACCAAACGATGAACTAAAAAATGTATTAAGGCTAATTTGTGTTGTTTGCAATGAAATGAATTATTAGGAATATATCTATCTGTTACTGTGTACTTCCTATAGATATCAAATTCTAATCTATTATTATTTTTAATAATTAAAATATCTAGAAAAGGCAATCGTCCTTTGTTCTCAACTTCGTAAGTGAATTTAATGGAATCATACCGGTTATTTAATTTATAAACAAAATCTTCAGTATTTGCTTTCTCTTCATCAAAAATCGCGAAAATATCATCCACATACCTATACCATACCCTTGGGAAATATTCGAATTCTTGACTGGCTTCCATTTCAAACTTACTCATGAATAAATTGGCTATGAAAGGTGATATATATGAATATAAAATTGACTGTTATATTGGAAATAATTTTGTTCCATACACAGTTTAGATAATGTTAAGTATTCACGAATAATTTCGTCTTCAGAGTCATTTACTCTAAGTAATTCTTCGAGATATTGTAAAGTTTGTGGAATTGACACACTTGGGAACAAAGAACTAACATCATATCAAAAGAACTTGAGAATTTACCATTAAATATTTTCACAGTGAAGAATTCGTTAGAATTCATTGATAAACAAAAAATCTAGTTCTTAATGAAGGTGAAGTCTTATAATATATAGAATATATATATATATATATATATATATATATATATATATATATATATATATATATATATATATATATATATATATATATATATATATATAATTATATATAACAATATATAGAATATATAGTAAATAAATAATTATGCTTAAACTGTTGAAATCGTACAATATTTGATCATTCCACCTCTTTCACCCCTTCTTTTTTTTTATGGGTCTAGCACACGTGCTACAGGGAAGTCCCTAAAGCGCTACAGGAGCGACACGTGTGCGGAGAAAGCGATTCACGTTGTTCTTGAATCGCTGTAGATTGTACTCAATGGGAAACACAGTCCTGGGCAAACTATTCCAAAGGTATGATGTTCTCCATATAAAAGACTGCTTGAAAAGCGTTGTACATACGGATGTGAAGTATTAGCGCGACGTGTACTTCTAACATGCACCGCTCTGGTAGGAATTAAGCGGGCCACATCCTTCGAACACTTTCCATGAAAGTACTTGTAGAATAGGCTCAAGTCGCCAACCGCTCTTCGATGTTCCAGCGAATCAAGGCCGTCGGTCAGTTCCGGATGTCCAATCAGACGAACAGCTCTTCTCTGGATAGAATCCAACAAATGCAGTGTACGAGTATGTTTGGGAGCGGAGCTCCAAACATGGGAGCAGTATTTCATAGTTGGTCGAATTTGAGCTTTGTAAAAAATTAACATTTGTTGTAGAGTGTAAAGCTTTCTGGTTCGAAACAATATTCCCAACTTTTGAGAAGCTCTCCTTGCTATGCCTGCAACATGTTCATGCCAGGACATATTTGCTCCCAAATTAACACCTAACAGATTGAGTGACGATGTTAGAGGGATGGAGTGCCCCGACATAACTATGTCGGGTTCTTTTGCAAACGTTTTTTTTTAGAAAAAATGAGGAAGAGAGTAGGAGACAGTATGGAGCCTTGGGGCACACCGGCGTTGATAGTGAAGGTGTTAGAAAGAAATCCGTCGACTTTTCCACTCGTAATATAAATGAAGAACGCTCCCTGAGGAAACATGAGAGTCACAAACAGAACTTTTCAGACATACCATAAGAACGTAGCTTAGCCAACAGCCCATCGTGCCAAACACGGTCGAATGCCTTGGATATGTCAAGAGCAACCGCTCGAGATTCTCCAAAGTTTTCAATTGCGTTGTTCCAAACATGTGTTACATAAGTCAGAAGATCTCCTGTTGATCTATTTTTACAAAAGCCATATTGGTGATCACTAATAATGTTGAATCCTTCAACATATTTTAGAAGATGCTGATTGATAGCCTTTTCCATGACTTTCGATATTATTGAGAGTAGTGCGATTAGTCGGTAGTTATTTGGCAAGGTCTTCTTGCCTTTTTTAGGTATCGGCTGAACTGTGGCACATTTCCAGCAGGAAGGAAATATTCCCTTTCTGTAGGATAGGTCGAAAAGTCTACAGAAAACTGGTGTTAGTTCCCTCGCACAGTTCTTGAGAACTATGGCAGGTATTCCGTCAGCGCCAGAAGCCTTTTTGGTGTCTAGCTTCATCAAAATACGTTCTATGATGCGCTGTCTGAAGACAATATCGGGCATCCTTGACTGCACTATGGAAATAGTAGGTGGTGTTTTTCCTTGGAAATTGACAGTAGAATGTGAAGCAAAGAGTTCAGCCAACAAGTTCGCTTTCTCAACAGGTGTCGTTGCAATAGAATTATCTGGCCGTGTGAGTGGTGGTATGGTGGATTTGGTGAAATTTTGACTTCTCCCATTAAAATTGAAAGTAATGAAAATACAACTTTATTTTCAGATTACTCGATTTCACAAACCCCGAAGACACCTTATAAACTCGAAATATACAACCAACTATTCTTATTATTAAACTTGAAAAAGTTCTTCCGTCTTTAATACCACATACTTAACACAATTTCATGAGTTACGATATACATTTACATATAAAATCCAAAGTTTGTATACCGCCAACGTAAATAGCTGTTTAAGACGGATTTATATATAGCAAGTTAATTTTGAACATGATATAATACTTTTAACCTAAACCATTTTCATAATTACATCAAGGAAGTGCCGTATAAGAGAAAGTATAGACTATGTAGTAAATTTTTTACAAATTTAAGCACAAAGGCAATTTCTTTTACAGGGTAGTGTCCATGGAGCTTGTCTTGATCTTCAGCAACTTTTAACTCTCAATATGTCTCCGGAATTACCTAATCGATTTTAATCTAACATAGACTAAAGTTTTGTACGATAACTTATCTATGTACAGGGTGAGTCAACGACAGAGTAAAGTTTATTATCTCATTTATTTCGGGAATGACGAGAAAATGTTAAATACAATAGTTTTAGGGAATGTTAAGGTGCACAGTTTAAAATGATTTTTGAGTATACAGGGTACTTTAAAATCGTGTGGCCGATACAACATATGTTTTTTTTTTTTTAATTGGAACATCCTATTTCTTAATTTATTTTTAAATTCTGCTTAAAACTTTATAACTTTTTCAAAAAAATACTAGTTTTCAGTTTTGTAAGAAATTGCCAGTAGCGCCATTGTTTCTCAAGTTGAAATACTCATAATTGGTACTAGCATTCTACACAGATGAAAAAAAAGATATATATATATATATATATATATATATATATATATATATATATATATATATATATATATATATATAAGTTGGGTTGAATTCTTTCTTGAACCTTGGAATATTGAATATATATTTTTTTCAATTTCTTGGGCTTTATGGTTCTTTTGTTTTAAGGATAGAGAAATTACATCACGTTCTAGTTAGAACTTATTGAAAACGTTTCGCCTGATTTTTAGGCTTCTTCAGTTCATCTAAAAATTGAAATTTTTTTTTTTTTTTTTTAATTATGAATATATAAAATTCTTAAACTTATAATACAATGTAGAAGGTGAAAATAATAAAAATACACACAAAATATATATAAAAACTTACATGTGTGGGTTGAAACGGAGACACACTTAACATTCTTTAAAAGGTGTTACTAAGACGGTCACATTTTTTAAAATAACTTTAGATTTGTATAGGGAACGAAAGTCATCCTTTAGTTTGTTTATGTGTTTTTTATTTATTATCTGCTATTGAGTTATTATGAGAAGAGTCCGAAATAAATATGACTCAGACCCCTAACGTCGCTTTTGTCGTTTATATTGTTTTTCTCTTTATTAATACAGATCATTTCATGGATTGATCTTTTAAAATAATTTCACTCTTTTTTTAAGATTTTTGTATTTTTAAAATCGAACGAGTGTTTGTTTAACGTGTTTTGATAAAGCTGTTGGGTTATTCTTATCATACTTATGGCCATTCAGTCTAGTTTCTAGATGTTGTTTAGTCATGCCGATATAACAGCCGTTGCAGTTTTGACATGGAATAGAATATATCAGGTTTGATTGTTTCAGTAGGGGTGTTTTGGATTTTAGGGGGGTAAAAAGGTGTTTTAATGAGTTATGCGTTTTGTGGCAAACAGTTAAATTATGTTTTTTGAGGACTGCTTTAATTTTTTCTGAAAGTCCTTGAATATATGGCATGGATATGTATGTTGTAGCTGTTCTTTGTTTTGGTTATTTATCTAGAGTATTATATAATTTGTGAATTCTGGTTTTTAAAATTTTGTTAATTAGCTTAACCGGATAATTGTTGTTGGTTAAGGTAGTTGTTATTTTTTCTATTATTTCTGCTCTATATTTAGGACTTGTTAGTTTTAAGCCTCTGTCAATTAAATTTATGACGGTATTTTTCTTAAAATTTAAAGGATGGTGTGAATGGTAGTTTAGATATTTTCCAGAACTTGTTGGTTTTGTGTACCATTTGCTATTTATTTTGTTTTTTTTTTCTCTTATTAGAGTTAGATCTAGGAAGTTTATGGCGTTGTTTTGTTCTGTTTCGATGGTGAATTGTAATTTTTTATTGAATTGGTTGAAGGCTTTAACTGCGTTTTTCTATTTGGTCTTCTTGTAGTGCTAGAATGCAATCATCTACGTATCTTTTGAAGAAAATAGGTTTGTTGCTTAAGCTATCAATAACACTTTCCTCCAAATATTCCATTGCCAGTTGGGCAAGGGTAGCAGAAATAGGAGCCCCCATTGTACAACCTTCCATTTGAAGGTAGAATGAGTTCTGGTACTGAAAGAAATTTCTTATAATCACCACAATAACAAATAAATGGGACCAAATTAAAAAACACACCTGCCTACCACAAGAAGAATTCATAAATGCCATAAATATAATCTTTAAAAACAATTTCTTTCAGTACCAGAACTCATTCTACCTTCAAATGGAAGGTTGTGCAATGGGGGCTCCTATTTCTGCTACCCTTGCCCAACTGGCATTGGAATATTTGGAGGAAAGTGTTATTGATACCTTAAGCAACAAACCTATTTTCTTCAAAAGATACGTAGATGATTGCATTCTAGCACTACAAGAAGACCAAATAGAAAACACAGTTAAAGCCTTCAACCAATTCAATAAAAAATTACAATTCACCATCGAAACAGAACAAAACAACGCCATAAACTTCCTAGATCTAACTCTAATAAGAGAAAAAAACAAAATAAATAGCAAATGGTACACAAAACCAACAAGTTCTGGAAAATATCTAAACTACCATTCACACCATCCTTTAAATTTTAAGAAAAATACCGTCATAAATTTAATTGACAGAGGCTTAAAACTAACAAGTCCTAAATATAGAGCAGAAATAATAGAAAAAATAACAACTACCTTAACCAACAACAATTATCCGGTTAAGCTAATTAACAAAATTTTAAAAACCAAAATTCACAAATTATATAATACTCTAGATAAACAACCAAAACAAAGAACAGCTACAACATACATATCCATGCCATATATTCAAGGACTTTCAGAAAAAATTAAAGCAGTCCTCAAAAAACATAATTTAACTGTTTGCCACAAAACGCATAACTCATTAAAACACCTTTTTACCCCCCTAAAATCCAAAACACCCCTACTGAAACAATCAAACCTGATATATTCTATTCCATGTCAAAACTGCAACGGCTGTTATATCGGCATGACTAAACAACATCTAGAAACTAGACTGAATGGCCATAAGTATGATAAGAATAACCCAACAGCTTTATCAAAACACGTTAAACAAACCAAACACTCGTTCGATTTTAAAAATACAAAAATCTTAAAAAAAGTGTCAAATTATTTTAAAAGATCAATCCATGTAATGATCTGTATTAATAAAGAGAACAACAATATAAACGACCAAAGCGACGTTAGGGGTCTGAGTCATATTTATTTCGGACTCTTCTCATAATAACTCAATAGCAGATAATAAATAAAAAACACATAAACAAACTAAAGGATGACTTTCGTTCCCTATACAAATCTAAAGTTATTTTAAAAAATGTGACCGTCTTAGTAACACCTTTTAAAGAATGTTAAGTGTGTCTCCGTTTCAACCCACACATGTAAGTTTTTATATATATTTTGTGTGTATTTTTATTATTTTCACCTTCTACATTGTATTATAAGTTTAAGAATTTTATATATTCATAATTAAAAAAAAAAAAAAAAAAAAAAAAATTTGTGCTTCCTATTGAATATCCAAAACAGAAAATTTCAATTTTTAGATGAACTGAAGAAGCCTAAAAATCAGGCAAAACGTTTTCAATAAATTCTAACTAGAACGTGATGTAATTTCTCTATCCTTAAAACAAAAAAACATAAAGCCCAAGAAATTGAAAAAATATATATTCTATATATATATATATATATATATATATATATATATATATATATATATATATATATATATAAGAAATTTGAGTTAGATGCTACAGGGTGTTCAAAGCAAATTTATGCATTTCGACTAATTGAAAAATCTCGAATTTTTTAAATAGCACACCCTATATATTATTATTTTTTCTGATAGATTTTACAAAACCCTCCAACTTTTATTTAAGTATGGCATATACCTATTTCTAATAGTTTTCGATTTATTTTGAATTTCTCAATTTTTACCCTTGTTTTTAATACACTTGCGCCATTGTGAAAACAAATAAATAGTTAATAATAATTTTAATATAGTTAAACTTGTCTATTGATTAATTATTATGACGTAATAAATGTTTAAAAATATGCCCGTCTACTTAAATATATATGTTTAGCCGTTTTACTATATTTTCCTTCGCTTTCCTTAGCATAAAGGGCGTTATTGTCCTGCACGCATCCCGTATCCTATTTTGCATATCTACTGATGTTGTAGGGAGATTCACATGAACACGATCTTTAATGTAGCATCACAAAGAGAAGTCTAAAGGTGTTAAGCCACATGATCGAGGGGGCCACTGAATGAATCCCTACCGATCCATTTTTATGGGTAACGATCGTTTAAAAATTCCCGAACTTCCCGGTGGTAATGAGCAGGACCTCCGTCTTGTTGAATCCACATTTGTTTCCTTTCAAAGTTATCATCTTCTTCAAGAAGCTGTGGTAATTCGTTTTGCAAAAAATTTAGATATTTAAGCCCGTTAAGCGGTTCGCGGAAAAATATGGACCAATAATTCGAAAATTTAATATTCCACACCATATATTAAGCGACCAATGGTTTTGGTCTTGAACTTCTCGGACCCAAAATGGATTAACTCTTGAATACTAATGCATGTTATGGCTGTTAACTGCTCCATGACTGTGTGCGAAAAGTAGCTTCATCAGAAAACATTATTTTGGATAAAAAATTTGGATCGGCCTCTATTGCTCCGTTCATGGTAGTACAAAGATTTACTCGTCGTTCAAAATCATGGTCTTGAAGTTCTTGGTGTAGTTCCATATGAAAGGGATGATAGTTGTATTTTTTCGTGGTGCGATTAGCCGTAGATTGGGATATGTGTCAGATGTAGGGATTATCTTTAACATGAAGTAAAATCTCCATTTCTTTTTCCTCATTGGTGGCATTCTGGTTTACTACTTTTCGTTTCCTATAATCAACGCTACTACTACCATCAAACCGTTCCATTAAGCACTGAAAACATTTTTTAGATGGTATACGTTTATTAGGGTACTTCGCTCCGTAAAGCCTCACTGCCAAAAGACAATTTTTTCCCGCCTCGTCCAGTTTATAAACCATATAAATTAATTCATTTTTAGGAAAATCCATAACTATTACCTTTATACGTCACTTACTACAACAAATTAAACTATACTTGCTTAATAGACATGTCAAAATTTGACAATGCCTACATTTTGATTTTGTCTTGGCAACTATGATGTTATAGAGTAAGTATTAAAAACAAGGGTAAAAATTGAAATATTCAAAATAAATTGAAAACTATTGGAAATAGGTATACGACATACTTAATAAAAGACGGAGGGTTTTGTAAAATCTATCAGAAAAAATAATAATATACAGGGTGTGGCTTTTAAAAAATTTGAGATTTTTTCAATTTAAAGAAGTCGAAATGTATAAATTTATTTTGAACACCCTGTACCATCTAACTCAAATTTCTTTACATATATCTTTTTTTCGTCTCTATAGAACGCTCGTACCAATTATCAGTATTCCACGTTCAGAAACAATGGCGCTACTGGCAATTTTTTACAAAACTGAAAACTAGTATTTTTTTTCAAAAATTGAAATATTAAAAAAACTATTAGGTTTAGGTATATAACATTATTAATAAAGAAGTTATAAAATTTTACGCAGAATTTAAAAATAAATTAGAAAATAGGATGTTCTATTTAAAAAAAAAAAAACATATGTTATATCGGCCACACTTTTTTGAAGTACCCTGTATACTCACAAATAATTTTAAACTGTGCACTTTAGCTTTCCCTAAAACTATTGTATTTAACATTTTTTCGTCATTCCCGAAACAAATGAGATAAAGAACTTTGCTCTATCGTTGATTCACCCTGTACATACGAAAAGAACTTTACTTGCATGAAGAAAAACCTTGTATACTTTCATAATAAACATTTTAGATCCCAAAATTGTATTCTGTGTGCCAAAAATTAACGTTTCGTCACAACAGAACACTTAAAACACCTACTGAAACAGAATATAAAATATAGACCCTTTTTAGCCCTTTTATCTCTCGTCAAGTCTCGCCACTTTTTACCTTTAACGTTCGTACAATAATCAAGACCGAAAAACCTTTCACTGTAACATAATATATCGTTTAGGTTTGGTTTTATACGCGACAGGAAAGGACCCTGTATTAAATAAAACAGGGAACGTGCGTGCCTCCGTTTGATTTAATACGTGACATTCTTGTTCTTGTACTAATGCCTTTCTTTCTTGCCACCTAATTTTTTTTTGTCTGCGTGGAGAACGTCATCATTTCGAAAAACTTTCTACACCACATAAATTTTAATGATTTGGGTTACCTTGAACAATAATAAAGTAAGAATGATGTTATTGTAACCATAAAGGCTTTATTGCGCTCCTTGTTCAATAACATGAATAAATGATTTTTATTTTGGCGGGAATCGGACACTCAATGTACGTGTCTAAATTGCATTTGATCGATATTTGTTAAGTAAAATGTGGTGAAAGTAGGGATGCCGATCAAATGTAGATTAATTCACATCGAAGTATGCTAATATCAAACAGTACCCTAACATCACCCTAATAAATGTGGATGGTTGTAGCTCATTAACGGTATAAATGTAATCTTACAATATTGGTTTTCTTTGCCCAAGTGACACTCTTCTTCTTCTTTTACGTTTGACTAGGGTTTTTACCCCGTTTGTGATGCCTCATTCCGTGGACGACGAGAACCAATTTTGGGCCCATCTCATGTACGGTTGTCCAGGCGGTCTTTTCCCTTTCGGTCGTTCGTCCATATAAATTTTCTGTCTTCGCCCATTCTTCCTGTATGTTCTTTCCATTTTTTATACAAAGAATTACAGAACCCCAAAAAACTTTCTTTCTTGTTCTGGACCATTTTAGGACATCTTTCTAGTATGGAATCATTTGTTTGTCTGTCACGAATTGTTAGCCCTATTATTGCTCTATTGCTCTTAGAACTTTTTTGTTTCGCTTTTTTGTCTCTGCTCTGGTTTCCATTGCATATGTTAATATGGGTCGTACCATGGCTTTATATATTCTTAGTTTTCCTTCCGTCCTTAAGTACTTGCTATGCCACACCCTGTCTTTTAGGCAACCTGCTACTAACAGTGCTTTGGTGTTCTGGGCTTGTAATTTCTCCTAAGAGGTTACGATGGCTTGTTGTTTCAATCCCATGTACTTAAAGTTCATGCATTTTATTTTTTGGTCCGATATTTTCATATTATAACGTTTCGTTGTTATGTTAAATTGGTGTGTTAGTCTCTGAAGATTGTCTTCATTGTCTGCAATTAAGATAGTATCGTCTGCATAGCATACTATATTAATATTGTGTGGGCCCACTAAATAGCCTGGTTTTGGTCTAATAGCTTCAGTAATGCGGTCCATGATTAGGTTGAATAAGAAGGGGCTGAGCTAATCTCCCTGTCTCACTCCCTCGTTGATGCAGATTTCTTCTGTTAAGCCTTCTGCCATGTTTATTCTTGTACAGGTTTGACTGTACCGGTCATCTATCACCTGCATGATCTGAATCGGTGTATTCTTATTTCTTGGTATGTCGAGTATGTCTTGTTTCTTGACTAGGTCGAAGGCTTTTGTGAGATCTATGAAGCACAGGAAGGCGGGATGGTTTATTCTGTTGCCTTTTCTACAATTTGTCTCACTATAAAGATTGCATCAGTCGTACCTCTGTTCTTTCGGAAGGCTTGTTGTTCTTCTGTGAAGAGTTTTGCACCAATATTTAGTAATGTAATTCCTCTCTAGTTGTTTGGTATTTTTCGGTGGCCTGTTTTGTAGCTAGGTATTGTAATGCTTTTTTCCATAGCTCTGGGATTTTCCTACCGTCTATTATTTTGTTAAATACTTTTTGCATATTTTCAATATGTGTGTGGCCACCATACTTCACCATTTCGTTGATAATTGCATCAGGTCCTGGAGTTTTTCTGTTCTTTAACTGACGAGTTTTGTTTTGTACTTCCTCAAAGGTTATTGTCACTATAATGTTATTGGGGTTGTTAACTGCTTCAGGTGTAGGAGTTAGAGTTGTTTCACTTCTATTGTTTGTCCATATGTTTGTTTAAAATAGGTATTAAAGTATTGTTTTTGTAGCATTTTCCAGATTCGTCTTTGAGTGCCGTATAAGTCGTATTCCATATCTTTGGTGTAGCGTTCCCAATAATCTTCTTTCCGTTTTCTTATTTCCTAATTTATTTTGTTTCTTATTTGTTTGTATCTTTGGTATGCTTTCTTGGCCTTGTTCTTCAAGAAGGTCTTCTTCTTTGTGTCTGCTAGTTGTTTTATTTCGTCTGTGAACCAGGGAGATCTTGTTGTTTTGTCTGGCTTCTAGTTTTCCTTTTCTGCCCGATGTTGTCTTCAGAGAGCGTATCATAAAGCGTATTTTAATGAAGCTAGACACCAAAAAGGCTTCTGGCGCTGACGGAATACCTGCCATAGTTCTCAAAAACTGTGCAAGGGAACTAACATCAGTTTTCTGTAGACTTTTCAACCTATCCTACAGAAAGAGAATATTTCCGTCCTGCTGGAAATGTGCCACGGTTCAGCCGATACCTTGCCAAATAACTACCGACCAGTCGCACTGCTTTCAATAATATCGAAAGTCATGGAAAAGGTTATCAATCAGCATCTTCTAAAATATCTTGAACAATTCAATATTATTAGCGATCACTAATATGGCTTTCGTAAACATAGATCAACAGGAGATCTTCTGACTTATGTAACACATGTTTGGAACAATGCAATTGAACCCTTCGGAGAATCTCGAGCGGTTGCTCTTGATATATCCAAGGCATTCGACCGTGTTTGGCACGTTGGCTAAGCTACGCTCTTCTGGTATGTCTGAAAAGTTCTGTTTGTGGCTCTCATGTTTCCTCAGAGAGCGTTCTTTACGAGTGGCGATTGACGGATTTCTTTCTAACACCTTCACAATCAACGCCATTGTGCCCCAAGGCTCCATACTGTCTCCTACTTTCTTTCTCATTTACATTAACTATCTGCTGGAAAAGACCGAAAATCCAATCTTCAGCTTTGGAGACGACAGTACGCTTATCTCATTCACTTTGAACGCTCGGACATCGGCTGCTCAGACGAATATCCGCAGACAGCAGGAGGTCGTTCAACTTAACGAAGACCTGGAAGAAATTCTATCTTGGGGGACAGTAACCAAGTGGAATTTAACGCCACAAAAACCCAGGCGGCAGTTTTTTCTAAAAAAGTTAACGTTGCTGAACCCGACATAGTTATGTCGGAGCACTCCATTTCCCTAGCATCGTCGCTCAATTTGTTGGGCGTTAGTTTGGGAGCAAATATTATTTCGAACCAGAAAGCTTTACACTTCACAACAACTGTTAGTTTTTTACATAGCTCAAATTCGACCAACTATGGAATACTGCTCCCATGTTTGGGGCTTCGCTCCCAAATATACACTGCATTTGTTGGATTCTGTTCAGAGAAGAGCTGTTTGTCTGATTGGAGACCCGGAACTGACCGGCGGCCTTGATTCGCCGGAACATCCAAGAACGGTTGGCGACTAGAGTTTGTTCTACAAGTATTTTCATGGAAAGTGTTCGAAGGATGTAGCCCGCTTAATTCCTCCCAAAGCGGTGCATGCTTCACATCCGTATGAGGGTCAGCTTGTTATTCCGCGTACAACGCTTTTCAAGCAGTTTTTTATATGGAAAACATCAACCCTTTGGAATAAATTGCCTAGCGCTGTTTGCCACCGAGTACAAATTACAGCGATTCAAGAACACGTGTGCTATATCCATAAAAAAAAAACTCCCACCAATTTCACTCACTTTCCCAGAAACGATATCGCTCAAAACTTATAGGTTCTTTTTCTACTTCCAGTATTATATGTAATAAAAATTTGAGGTCAATGTCTCATTTTGTTGGAGAGCTATCGGGCCAAAATACGGTCAGATAGACTGACCGACGAGAAAAGTGTAAACTAAGCACTCTGAAACTTAAAGAAATGCAAAAATCACGAAAGGTGATTTTATCATGAATACACTACGTCCTTTCAGTAAGAGAAGTAAAAATAATATTTGTTTAATATTTATTTTTAGTAAAAATTGACTTGGAAGGTCTTTACCAGTATTCTTTATGTGTAAAATTTCTATTTTGGCTTTATAAATGAGGTTAAAGAAATTAATTCGGAAAATGTGGTGAAGGTCTGGAATTTATATTGGTTACAAACTTTTAATTTCAAAACGACCGCACTCTGAAATTGAATTTGGAAAAAATTTAACCACAATTAACTATTGGATGTGGTTTTAAAAGCTAAACATTTTAAAAATAAAAAATCTAATACATTCATTTTATTGGAGAATGGTTTTTTCACATATATTGTATTTTTTTAACATTCCTTATGGGTATTACCGTAGAAAAAGGAATTATTCTTACCAAACTGTGTAACTAAGTGTAAATTTGAGACCACGAAAAGTGGAAAATAGACCCGATAGAATAACAGAAGCGGTGTTAATATGAGGTGAGATCCCATATTTCAGTAGTATGTAGAATTCGCCACAACACGTACTAATAAAATAGGCCGGTGTGAAGTTTTCACGCCTTCTAGGGATAATTCATTGTAAAAGTAACAACACAGCAGCAGAAAAATCCCTAAAGCGCTACAGGAGCGACACATGAATGAAAAAAGCGATTCACGTTTTTCTTGAATCGGTATAACATGTACTCGGTGGGCCCGGGCTAATAATTCCAAAGAAATCTGGTTCTCCGTACAAAAGACTGCTTGAAAAATATTGTACGAAGAGTGACAAGCTGAACTTCATATGGATGTGCAGTAACAGCTCGACCTTTATTCTTAAGCATGCACCGCTTTGAGAAGTAATAAGCGGGTCACATCCATCGACCACTGTCCATGAAAATACTTATAAAGGGTGTTTTTCATAGAGGTATAGAACTTTGAAATGGAATAAAACAAAGTTGAATTTTTTAAATTGACATGAAATTTACTTTATTCGAAAGATAATCTTCTGGCATTATAATTTAAATATGACTTCTGGCATATGACCGCCACGGCTGGCTCGGTCGTAGTCTAATCTGGAGGTCCAATTTTCGATGACTTTTTCCAACATTTGTGGCCGTATATCGGCAATAACGCGGCGAATGTTGTCCTCCAAGTAGTCAATCGTTTCGGGCTTATCGGCGTAGACTAGCGACTTCACATATTCCCACAGAAAATAGTCTAGCGGCGTTAAATCGCACGATCTTGGAGGCCAATTCACGGGTCCGAAACGTGAAACGATGCGGTTACCAAACGTTTCCTTCAATAAATCAATTGTAGCACGAGCTGTGTGACATGTTACGCCGTCTTGTTCAAACCACAGCTCCTGCACATCATGGTTGTTCAACTGATGAACGAAAAAGTCAGTAATCATGGCTCTATAGCGGTCGCCATTGACTGTAACGTTCTGACCAGCATCGTTTTTAAAGAAGTACGGACCAATGATTCCACCAACCCATAAAGCACACCAAACAGTCAGTTTTTCTGGATGTAACGGTGTCTCAACATACACTTGAGGATTATCATCACTCCAAATACGGCAGTTTTATTTATTGACGTATCCATTCAAACAAAAGTGAGCTTCATCGCTAAACAAAATTCGCTTATGAAAATCGGGATCAACGGCAATCTTGTTTTGGGCCCATTCACCGAATCTACGCCTTGCTAGGTGATCGTGTGGCTTCAATTGTTGCACGAGTTGGATTTTGTAAGCACGCAAACCAAGATCTTTCCGCAAAATCTTCCATAAAGTGGATATATGGACACATATCCAATTCCTGTGCACGATGGCGGATAGACTGATTCGGGTCTTCCTCTACGCTACGCTCTACAGCAGCAATCACTTATTCTGTACGCATTGTACGACGTCTCTGTGGATGCGTATTATCATTTAGAGTAAACGTGGAGCGAAAACGTTCCATAGTTAATCGAATTAATTGCTCTGATGGACGATTATGTTGACCGTAAAATAGACGTAGTGCGCGATACGTATTTTGAACAGAACCATGATTTTCAAAATAAATTTGCACAATTTGGAAGCGTTGTTCAGGCGTCAGTCTATTCATGTTGAAATGCCAAACCAAACTAAACATAAATCACTTGACAGCTGACAAAATGGCCGCCAGTTAAAGTTTTATACCTCTATAAAAAATACCCTTTATAATAAACTCAAGTGTCCAACCGTACTGCGATCAACGTTGCTGGTCAGTTCTCGGTCTCCAGTTAGGCGAACAGCTCTCTTTTGAATAGAATCCAACAAATGCAGTGTATGCTTGGGAGCTGAGCCTCAGATATGGGAGTAGAATTCCATCGTTGGTCAAATTTAAACTTTGTACAGAATTAAGAATTGTTGTGGAGTGTAAAACTTTCTAGTTCGAAGTAATATTCCCAGCTTGTTCATGCCACGACATATTTGTTTCTAAATTAACGTCCAGCCAATTTAGGGACGATGCTAGTGAAATGGAGTGTCCCGACGTATGTCGGGCTGAGCAACGTTATATTTTTTAGAAAAAAGTGCAGCCTAGTTTGTGTAGCGTTAAATTTTACTTGGCTATTGTTGCCCAAGATAGAATGTTTGTTACTTTTAATTTGCGTTGGTACTGTGATATGTACTTTCAGTTCGTCCTTTTTTTCGGTCGATCCTAGTTCGGCTGATGAGCCGTGTCTTGAGATAGAGGACTTGTTCAGCGAATCGCTAACAATTATCGCTCGACAGCGCATATGTCAGGATTCTACCCAACATATATAAAAATAAATACCAACTACTAAATTTGAGCAAAGTCCATATTTAAGCAATTATTCACTCATCTGTCAGTCCACAACGGGGGCGCGTTTCCTCTTATCATGGCTCATCAACTAAGCTACGATAGACACAAAAGAGAGCAAACTTAAAATACTTATCACAGTACAAACGCCTGACAATTCTTTTATCGCACTCTGGTCTTAGACAGCCACCGATAGAGGGTAGGTCTGTTTTCAAAACTAGGCTTGTAGCAGCCAGGGATGCAAATTACCGCATCATACTTATTCTTTGCGCTAGTACTGTGAGTTTGTTCTCTTTTTCTGTCGATTTCTGCTCGACTGATGAGCAGTGATTCATTGAAATGGTGCTCATGATTAATTGACAGATGAAAGAACTTTTAATAAATGTTGAAGGGTAGACTTTTTGAACTTTAGTAGTGGATATTCATTTCATTTCACTTTCAAATCTACATTAGTTCATTTGTCTATGGTTCGTCTAAAGGTTGTTAATATTTGTGTTTGATTGAGCGTGAAAAAGTTTCATATGTCTATCTGCTTTTTCGGACCTAAGCATATATATATATATATATATATATATATATATATATATATATATATATATATATATTACGAAGAACCACAGTACCGACAACGCGCAGCCAAAGCCGAGCCTCTATTGGCCAGATCCGTCCAACCAATAGAGCCACGCCCCGAGCACATAAAACCGGCACCCTCGGAGCCAGTCTCGACATTCAGCGCCAAGACACCGACCAGTGATCAACGCTTTGAAAAAGATGGATGAGATTCCACCGAAACGTCAGCGAAACCGTCCATCGAGGGACTTTAAGCTAACACGGAATACCCGAAAAACCACTACTACATATATATATATATATATATATATATATATATATATATATATATATATATATATATATTCACATAAAAATCCAAAATTTTGTACTTACGTAAAAAATAATTTGTAACTGTTCTCATTCTCTTGTGCGCCAAAACGATCCAGATGACTATCAGATTGCCTCCTGTGGCTACAATGACCATTCCCCCGCATATAAGATGCTCCATAATACTTGTCGCCATACTGGAAGAATAAACTGATTTCCAACTGAAAAAAAAATAGTAATTTTATTAAAAATTTTCATGTACGTTACTTTTCATTAAGAAAACTGTAGTTTTGTAGCATCAATTTGAGACGTGTGTGAAGATAATTGACCGACCAGAGAGAGGTGCATCATTGACATCGAAATTTCAGTTTTTGATAAAGTACCTTGACCGTAAACAACAGAAATTTCAATACGAGCCTGTGTAGCATTTTCCCTCTATAGTAGTAAAATTGCAGAATATATTCAAGACGCGTAATGCTTTGAAGAGGCTGCCTACGCCGAACACTAGTGTTTTGTTGTGGTTTTATAATCTTAGATGGTACTTTATAAAGCCGCAGTAGCAAACTCCTGCGGGATAACGAAAAACATTCACTTTCGTGACCCGAAAACGGAACTTACATGATCATATATGGAACAGGCTTATCGACATATTCGATTCAATCGATCCACATGCCATAGCTATTGTTGAAGAGCTTTGGCAAAGAATAAGTGGATAATTATCCCTCAAATCTTAGGATGTACAACGTATATTAAGGGAGATCGACATGACTATATATAGAGGGTTAAAGTAGTTTATTACACCTTTATAACTATCTGTACACGACATTCTCATTGACTAAGCTTGGCCGGAGGGAATACCCTTAATCAGCTGGGTATATACGGTTTCAAAAAGGATACCACATTCATTACTACATACAACATATTTCGAAAGATAAAATTACATTCCATTACAACGTTAATCTGAAATTATTATGGAAAATATATTAAATAAAACATGATTTCGTTAGCCCATCTAGACTTTATTAAACAAACGTTAGACATTTTGCGAGACATTTTTTGAGGATTTGGAAATCCGACGTGGAGACCTCAATTTAAGATAAATAGTATATACAATCCCTGGCCAAATTATTAGACGCACTGTATTTTTTTTAGTAATTTTATGTTTCTTAAGAGTTTTTATGCAATAATGGTATATTTAAACTACAATATTATTGATTTTTATTTAAAAGAATTGTTGTAGACTACATATTTGTATTTATTTTTAACATATGGCAACACTGTGTTGACAAAGTAATACATGAACGTAAATAAGTACAAACCTGTATCAGTCGCTATCGGAATCCAGTCAGGTACGGACGTGTTTCTGTGGCTTTATGGACTGTGATTGTTTGTTTAACAGTTTTATACTACTCAGTTATTAGTTTATTTTGTATGCAGTGTTTTAAAAAAAGTAATTGGACTATTTTCATTATGGGTAGAAAAGGCGATCTTTCACCACGTAAAAAAGCTGAAGTGAAGGCCCTTGTGATTGCGAAAACATTTACAAACCGAGAAATATCACGAAGATTGGAGGTTTCTGAAGCTAGTGTACGACGCATAAAAAAGAAAATTGAGTCAGGGAAGGAATTAAGCCCGAAAAGAAAGAAAAGATGCGGTAGAAAACCAATTTTCACTCCACAGTCAGAGAGATGTTTGAAGAAAATTTGTGTAGAAAACAGATTTGCTACCACAAAGATAATAAAATCACAACTCCAGGATGCTAGCGTAAATGCTTCTGAGCGCACTGTTCGAAGAAAATTGAAAGAATTAGGTTTTAAGGCCTGTCGTCCCCCAGGAAGCCCAAGTTAACGGCTGCAATGAAAGCAAAGCGCCTGAAGTGGGCCAAACAATGGCAAGACAAAGATGTGGACTTCTGGAGATCGGTAAGATACAGCAATTTAATCAATAATTGATACATTATTATCATTTTCAGTTAAATAAAGCAAATAAACATGGAAGTTTATATATTTTTCCTATTTTTGACAGGTCTGCTTCAGTGACGAAAGCACATTCGAAATTTTGCAGAATAAAGCTCAGTATGTGCGTCGTCGTCATGGAGAAAAGTTTCATTCTGATTGTGTCGTCCCGACGGTTAAACATCCCACCAAAGTGATGATTTGGTCAGTCATCAGCGGCAAGGACACTGGACGTCTGTACGTCGTCAAAGGAATAATGCAGGCAAGATCAGTACAAAGAAGTATTACAAAATCGGTTGATTCCGCAGCTCAGAGAATGGTTTCCAAATGGGGAACCATTCACTTTCATGCAAGATGGAGCTCCCTGCCACACTGCTCGGTCTGTTAAAGCTTTTTTGGCAGAAAAAAATATCCCTCTGTTGGATTGGCCGGGTAATAGCCCATTGAAAATGTGTGGGAGCTGATGAAAAGAGAAGTGGCTAAAGATGTGATTACCAACAAAACCCAGCTCCTAGAAAAGATTATTCATTTGTGGAATCATCATCCTCAAATGCAGGAGACAGTACAATCTTGCATTGATAGCATGCCGCGCAGAATTAAAGCTTTGATAGCGGCTAAAGGTGGCTCAACTAAATATTGACTTTTACTAACATTAATTTCACTTTTCTTTAAAACTTAATAAACTTATGCTTTTCTAAATTAATGCTTTTTTATTTATGTCAGATAAATAGGTAATTGATTGGATAATATAAAAATAAAAAACAAATCAATTTAAAATAATAAAACGGTACAATATCACTCGGTAATTAATATTTTACATGAAATCTTGCAGTGCGTCTAATAATTTGGCCAGGGACTGTATATATATATATATATATATATATATATATATATATATATATATATATATATATATATACGAGGCATGTTTTTTAAGTAAGTACCGTTTTGGAATTAAAAAAAGACGTGCAAAGATATCGCTATAATTTTTATTTTTACATGAAAGCCTGTACCTTAATCTACTTTTCTACATAATTTTCGTGAATATTGAGGCACTTGTCATAACGTGGCACCAGTTTTTGAATACCCTCCTCATAAAATTCTGCCGCCTGACTTGTTAACCACTGTATCACAAATGTTTTGACTTCGTTATCGTCTTGAAGACGCTGGCCACCCAGGTGCTTCTTCAAGTGCAGGAACAAATGGTAGTCGCTGGGCGCCAGATCAGGGCTGTATGGAGGATGATCTAGAGTTTCCCATTTAAAAGATTTGATGAGATCTTTAGTCCGATTAGCCACATGTGGACGGGCATTGTCATGCAGCAAAACGATACCCTTACTCAACTTGCCACGTCTTTTGTTCTGGATTGCACGACGCAGATTGTTCAATGTCTCACAATAAGACGCTGCATTGATTGTCTCATTACGAGGCAGAAACTCCACTAGCAATACTCCTTTTCTGTCCCAAAAAACTGTGCACATGATTTTGCGAGCAGAAATTGTTTGCTTAAACTTCACTTTTTTGGGTGATGATGAATGTCGCCATTCCATGGATTGTTGTTTCGATTCTGGTGTGACGTAGGCCACCCATGTTTCGTCACCAGTAACAATTTGGTCTAAAAAATGTTCACCTTCATTGTGGTACCGCTCAAGGAAAGTCAATGCACTGCCTAAACGTTGGGTTTTGTGCAAATCCGTCAACATTTTTGGAACCCAACGTGAACACAATTTCCGGTAATTCAAGTTCTCGGTCACAATGCGATACAAAACACTACGAGAATATTGAGGAAAGCAGTCGCACAATGATGAAATTGTAAAGCGTCTGTTTTCTCTCACCTTTTCGTCCACTTTCTGCACCAAATCTTCATTAACGACCGAAGGACGCCCACTCCGTTCTTCATCATGCACATTTGTGCGGCCATCTTTAAATGCTCTCACCCATTTCCTTACCATTCCATCACTCATAATGTTTTGTCCGTAAACTTCACAGATCTCACGATGAATATCGATCGGTTTTTACGCCTTTAGCACTAAGAAATCGTATAACAGCCCGTACTTCACAATCGGCGGGACTCACGATTGTCGGAGGCATCTTAAACACTCAGTAAACAACGTATACAATGAAGAATCAGACTGTAATGGCGTCAGTGCGTAGACATGAGATGTAGGTTACCAGCGCGCATGCGCGGAACGCCGACCGTATCGCTGCGGCGGCGGAATCGCAAAACGGTACTTACTTAAAAAACATGCCTCGTATATATATTTATATATATATATATATATATATATATATATATATATATATATATATATATAAAATATATATATACCTAATTTGTGTTATGTGTAAATTGGAAATATATTATTTTAATATATTTTTGGAAATGGCTAATATTTAAAAGCATAATATATCTTAATATTCATAGTAGTTGGTATACTACTAGGGGTGAAAATTCCGAAAACTTTTGAAGAAAAAATAATGTTTTTGCCAAAAATAGATTTTATTCTTTAACACTTTTTTCGTCGTTAAATGCGGCCTTTTTTTTCTTGTTACCATTCAAAGGGACCCATAAATCAACGTAATAGTTTCTGGTTTGCCTCTTCTCAAGATCTTCGATCAGTATTATCCTATGCGCATCTCAAAAAATACTTGTCAAAACCTTTCCAGTCGATGTTTGTGTTGGACTCAGGCGTGTAGTGGTGGATCCATATTTCGTCCTTTGTTACGAATCGATGCAAAAACTCCATTGAATTGTGCCGAAACAGTGCCAAACAGCATTCTAATTCTTTGACACGTTTTTGTTTTTGATCAGTCATAAAAATACGGGGAACCCATACCTTTTTGATATGCAAATATTCGTGCAAAATATGCCCCACGCGTTCTGTTGATATCTTCCTCGGAACTCCTCACCACAGTTGATATGTTTTTCTTAGCAGCGGCTGTTCAATTCTTTATGATGGCTTTTTTTCTGTTGTCCGAGTTTTCATTAGATTTTCTTCACGGACTTTGTTCTTACTTTATGGTCTTATTTATTGTGTGCTGTTATAAAAAATGCTGCTACTGTTACAAAAACACAAACAAGTAGGACAAGTCATCTCCGCAAAACGAGGCCGGTTGGCTGTCGCCGGATTATTATAATTTGCCTCGTCAAGTTTTTTAGACATACAGCGCCTATTTTTCTTTGTCATCTTACTTATGTTACAACTTCTACTTGCACGGCATCTATAAGAAACTCGCCAGCACATTTTAGTGATCTAGCGCTAGTCAGTTGGCTACGTTTTGAGGTGACGTGTTGTTCTAAATGCTTGTCTTTCTGTAGCGATACCTATATTTTCTCTGGTGTTGTTTATATCTGTTCTGTCTTAGGGCTGCCATAGTTCCGTTGGTTCTGAAAACTAAAATGTTTGCCACTGCTTGCAATTGTGAGGGATGATGATAAGATTTCACATTCAGATGTATGTTCCAAGTGTTCGTTTTAAGTTTTACTGACATGTACGTCTACTTAAGGCAGCTAGTTGTTGGGTTCCCTTTTTAAGGTGAACTAAATTCTATTATCACTGGAGCTAAGATGGTTTAGAAAGTTGAGCTAGTCTCAACCGAAGGGCTATACAACAAATCGAACGTCATCGAATCCATAGCTTTGGTTACATAGTTGCAGTCTCCATTGCTTTCTTCTCGAAATAGACTGTAGAGATATTGGCGACTGCTGGTGATAGAGACGATCCTCTAATTGTACCGTCTATTGTCAGTATATTTGTTTATCTTACATAAAGTAGGTGACAGATCCATTATAAATTTTTAAATGAAATGAAACGAATTTTTTTGTTATTTGTCACTTATTTTTTATTTACCTGCTACAGCAGTTTCGTAGGTTTTCTATATATTTTTAGAAAGCTCACTTTTACAGGCACCACTGTTTCCAATAATTTATGCCATCCCAAGTCACATAAACTCGCAGCCTATAGATCAATGATTCTCAGAGCATTCTCCATCCCTTTAAATAAACAAAATTTAGAGAAAGAATTAGATATAATCAAGAATATTGCCCACAACAACGGATTTCAGAAAAAAAACCATAGATAACCTAATTAAAAATAAAGAAAAACAACCAAATTTAAAACATATTTATCCACACCTTAAAAAAAAATAAAATTTTCCCTCATTGACATATTTCGGACCAAATTCTAATAAAATTACATATATACTCACAAAAGACAACATAAATATCGCTTTTAAATCACCCCAAAAACTTTCCTCCCTCTTTTTCAATGTAAAAGACAAAACTCTGGAGTTTATAAACTGTCATGTAATGAATGTAATAGCTGTTATATAGGCCAAACAGGGAGAAATTTCGATACTAGATTTAAAGAACACCAAACATCTTTTAGATTAAACAAAGAAAACTCCAACTTTGCTAACCACTTCCATCCAACAAGTCATATTTTTCCAAATATAAATAATCTACAAATATTACATAAAGCACAAAAAGGAAGAAATTTAAATATTCTAGAAGCTATAGAGATGTACAAACACAATAAAAACAAGGATACAACCCTTTTAACCCCTATTTGGCGTATTTTAGAAGTGTTTTTTTTAGATATATTTTTGGAGAAGGAATTTTATAAAAAGATTTAAGAATATATTGAAAAATATTTCTTGAAATTTGGTAGAAAACGTCCATAATCATAAAAAACATTAAAAAAAACTTTTTACTGTTAACAAAAAATACCTGATTTGCAAACAATAATGTCATTTAACTTTTTATAATAAAATAATTTTAATTTAAGTTCACCGAAATTTAATGATGGGTAATTGCAAATTGTGCCTGGAAATTTGTTATAAATCATAAATAAACCACCTTAGTTTGTAATATTGCGCTTGACAATGTAGAAAACCTACGAAATTGCAGTAGCAGATAAGTAAAAAAATAAGTGACAAATAACAAAATAATTCGTTTCATATCATTTAGAAATTTAAAATGTACTGTCTCAAAGTAACGGACACCTCAATTATACGAGGCTGGTTTGAAAAGTCCGTGCAAAAATAAAAAAACTTATGTGTTTGGGGTAAACCTTTTTTATTTTTCGACATAGTCTCCTTTTAGGCTTATACACTTCGTCCAACGATGTTCTAGTTTGTTGATCCCTTCCGAATCATAGGATTTGTCCAAGTCTGCAAAATATCCATTAGTGTCTGCAATCACCTCCTCGTTTGAATAAAATCTTTGTCCCGCCAGCCATTTTTTTCAAATTGGGGAACAAATAGTAGTCCGAGGGAGCCAAGTCTGGAGAATAGGGGGGCTGTGAAACGAGTTGGAATCCTATTTCCATTAATTTTGCGACCACAACTGCTGAGGTGTGTGCTGGTGCGTTGTCGTAATGGAAAAGGACTTTCTTGTGGGCCAATCGCGGGCGTTTTTCTTTGCAGCTCGGTTTTCAAACGGTCCAATAACGATGAATAATATTCACCTGTAATAGTTTTACCCTTTTCCAGATAGTCGATGAGGATTATCCCTTGCGAATCCCAAAAGACAGTCGCCATAACCTTTCCGGCCGAAGGAACGGTCTTCGTCTTTTTTGGTGCAGATTCCCCCTTGGTAACCCATTGTTTAGATTGTTGTTTGGTCTCAGGAGTATAGTAATGTATCCATGTTTCATCCACAGTGACGAAACGACGCTTAAAGTCCTCCGGATTCTTCTGGAACAGCTGCAAACCATCCTTGCAACTCTTCACACGATTCCGTTTTTGGTCAAGCGTGAGCAATCGCGGCACCCATCTTGCTAATAGCTTTCTCATGTCCAAATGTTTATGCAAAATATTATGTACCCGTTCAGTCGAGATGCCCACAGCACTAGCAATCTCACGCACCTTAACTCTTCTGTCATCCATCACCATATCATGGATTTGATCAATGATTTCTGGAGTAGTAATCTCCACAGGCCGTCCAGAACGTTCAGCGTCACTTGTGCCCATATGGCCAGTCCGAAAATTTTGAAACCACTTATAAACTGTTCTAATCTAAGGTGCAGAGTCACCATAATGTTTATCAAGCTTCTCTTTAGTCTCCTGAGGCGTTTTGCCTTTCATAAAGTAATGTTTAATCACCACACGAAATTCTTTTTCGTCCATTTCTTGAAAATCACTCGACTTCCTTGATTCACACGAATGCCAAACACAAAGAAATAGACCAATATGGCTGAAACTTGGTGTGCGTTCATTCAAGAGATGCTACTAACTAAACATGACCTCGATACGGGCCGGTGGTGCCATCTCTCGGACTTTGCACGGACTTTTCAAACCAGCCTCGTACAATTGAAGATCATTCTGTGCTATTTCAATTGGTATGTTGGGAAATAACGACTTGACGTCGAACCTAGCGATGATGTCATTGCTGCTTATAGTAATGGAATCTAGAATCTGAATAAAATGTACTAAGTCTTATACGTATGGTTTAGCTTTTCTACTAAAGGGTTATATTATGCTTGGTAGGTACTCTTTGATTCCATAGTATTTCGGACGTCTGCTAGATTTTTCTCTAGGAATTTTGGGTCTCTGGAAACTGTTATTCGATTGGAATTATTAAGCTAGAACAGAGGTCGGCAACCTATGGCACGTGTGCCATCTCTGGCACGCCAAGCAATTTTGAATGGCACGCGTACTTACTCAAAGTTTACACATTAATTCTGTAATCTGTGACATGTTTCGAAATTAAGTAAATAATCGAAGACAGTATTACTTTAACGATACAAACAAAAACGATATATTATATAGGTATTATTACCAAAGACTACAAATTATATATTTTGTAATTTATAATTTTACTGAATGCATTGGTTTGGCTTTAATTTCGGCAAGTATTAAAGACGGCAAGCCTCAAAATATAAGCCTAGGCAAAAACACAAATAAACGCCATCAATTCAGATCAAAAGAGCCGCTATAAGGCGGTTTTTGCTTGACTTGACTTCAATCGTTTCGACGCGCGCCGCAACTCTTTTTATATTGCCGAACTTTAGTTTTTGTTAGATTTAACTTCTAGGCGGCCCTTTGATTGCAATGGGCGCGTTGTAGATAATAATTTTTGCTCTAAGAAATTTAATAAACGTAATTATTGGAATTTTCTGGAAACATTATTTTTCTATATATAGCAAGCGGCTACACGTTTGGATCATTTAGTATAGAAGTAACATCCGTTCCAGTCAATAGTCGTCGAAAAGTTTAAAAATTAAAATTACGTTGCGTTATGGCCGCGAAGAAACAGAAGGTAGACGTTCGATCATTTCAAACTTCATGGACAACAGATTACGGTTTTGTACAGCAAAACGATCGGGCCATTTGTGTCCTATGTCGGGAAAGCATAGTTTTCCGGATATCTAGTGTTCAACGACATTTCCAGATAAAACATGAATCGTAATTTAAAGATAACGCTGATAAAAGGGAGGCAATACAAAGAGCAAGTAAATAATACGAGAAACAGTCAACATTCTTTAGCAAAGTTTTCCAAGGAAAAAATCAGGTAACTGAATGCAGTTTCAAAAATTGCACAATCGTTGGCACAAAAGGGTAGGCCGTTCACTGACGGAGAATTTATGAAGCAAACGTTTTTGAGTACTGGCGAGATTTTATTTGACGACTTGCCCAATAAGGATACCATATTGGCCAGGATTAGGGATATACCGGCATCAGCGCAGACCATCGAGAGGAATTACCGAAATGACAGAAAATGTCCAAAAACAGCAGAGAGACGCTGTCAAACGGAGTTTTGTATTTAGTGTAGCATTGGATGAAAGTGTCGATATTAATGACATTGCCCGTCTGGCAATCGTTGCGCGATACTTCGATGATGGCAGTGTGTATGAAGAGCTGATTTGTCTGCTCCCATTGCAGGGAACTACAAGAGGAGAGGATATATTTTCAGAATTTATTAAACATTTTTAAAAGTGGAACATTGATTTAAATAAAAATTTTTGCGTAACGACAGATGGCGCTCCTGCTATGATTGGGTGACATAAAGGATTTGTTTCCCTTCTTATTAAACGCATGGGTCGATCAGTTTTGAATTTTCATTGCATAATTCACCAAGAGAGTTTGTGCGCTAAAATCTCCGCTGGAAGTTTAAAATCCGTGATGGATAGGGTGGTTAAAATAGTTAACTACATTGTCGGTCGTTCTTCACTTATCCATAGACAATTTAAGGCGTTTCTGCAGGAATTATAAAGTGCATATTCAGATATACCATTACACAATAATGTGCGTTGGCTCAGCCGTGGTAAAGTGCTCTCTAGAGTTGTGCAATGTCTGGGCGAAATTAAATCGTTCTTGTTGGAAAAAAATCAAGTGGATGCTTATCCTGAACTAGAAGATAAGAACTGGATCTGTATGTTAATGTTTTTACTGATATTATAAACCATCTCAGTGAACTCAACTTAAAGTTACAATGTTCAGGCAAATCAGTTCTGGATTTATACGAGTCCTGAAAATCATTCAAATTAAAAATAGATTTATTTATCAGCGATATTACTACGAACACATATAAATATTTTCTAAATTTAAAAACTTATATATCCAGTGTCGACGATGGTGCACTAATAGACGAAATTCTTAAATATATGACTAATTTAAAAGAGGAGTTTATCGATGTTCGCTTTTTTAATCAAACCAGATTTAGTGGATTTTTCCAGCAGTTCCTTTGACATATCTTTTTTCTCGTTGCTGGACATTAATGATTTTGATCTTCAATACATTGAATTTAAAGCTCCGAGTTATGGAACACGAAATTTGTAGAATTAAGAAGGGTATTAGAAGGTGACTGCCAGAACCATTCAAACGAGATACTCAGTTGTTGGATGAGTTTATTTGTCTTAAGAAAGTAGCGTTTGCCATGCTTACAGCTTTCGGATCATCGTATATCTATGAACAACTTTTTTCCCATATGAGAGTGATTTTAAACCTGTACCGAAGCAGGCTGACAACAGACAATTCGGAAGCATGTGTGACACTGAAAATAACCAGACATGAACCGGATATAAGAAAAATCTCTAAAGAACTTCAAGCACAGGGTTCACACTAGGTCCTAGGACTAGTATAATAAAATTATTTGTTAAATATTAAAATTTTTTTGTAATTAAACCTTCTAAAAGCTATATTTTAAGTTAATTTAAGTTAATTTTCGTTAATTTTAGTTGTAGTAAGTACCTATATCGGCACGCAGAATGTTGTATGGATGAAAACTGGCACCCCTTAGTTAAAAGGTTGCCGACCCCTGAGCTAGAACATATGCACAATTACAACTTGTTAATTCATCTCCAAATTATATTTTTAAAGTAGACTTATTCTCAATTATTAAAGAAAATTTAATAATACCAGAGATTACGCAAGTATAGATTAATATGATGACGGTAAGTCTGTTCAATAAAACATGATTTTCTCAGCCCGTGTCGACTTTATTAAACAAACGTGTGACATTTTGCGTGGCTTTTTCTTTTGTTATGCAAATTAGAAAATAAATCACAGTTTGCAGCAAAATAAATTACGTTTTAATTGCGTTGTTTTTGTTCGAAATATTAAAGGTTAACATGTTGTACAACATATCTATTAAATTGTTAATGTGAAGAGAGGCACTAAGTGCTGAAAAAGTTGGTTTAAAATAAATTATATATATAGTCGACGGCATTCTAATAAGTCGGGTCAGACGTCATTTCATTTTCTGAATTAAATCGAAAAAAGCCCCCCTCCCAAAATGTGTGCGAAGAAAAAATTTGGCATTTGTCAAATTTAGTTTGCCATTTGTCAAATTTGATATTGGTATGTTCAAAATTTAAAGAATTGTCCATAAAGAGTTGCGTTCAGCATTCAATGAAATATAGGTTTAACGATCCTTTTAAAATTGTAAATCATCTGAACAAATACTTTATAAACGCGTGTCCCAAAATAAATGATGATCTGGATGTCGGTGGATTTCAGTTATCGTCATCTGAAAATAAAAATTTCAATACTATATTTCTAATGCCAACGACGGTTCCCGAGGTCTTTTCTGTAATCAAATCTTTAAAAAATAAAAAAATCAGTTGGAGATGATAATTTACCAGTAAATATACTTAAAGAAACTGCAGAAATAATATCTGAGCCACTATCGTTTATCATTAATTTGTGTCTTGTGCAGGGTATATATCATGATCTCCTAAAAAATGCCATTGTAAAGTCAATCCATAAGAAAGGAGCAGTAAATGATGAGAAAAACTACAGACCGATATCTCCTCTGTCTAATGTTGGAAAGATCTTTGAGAAGATTATCAATGGGATATTTCTTGGATTCTTGGAGAGGCGCTCGATGATTGCATCCAATCAAAACGGTTTTATAAAGGGAAAGTCCACCACAAGAGCCATTTATCAGGCATTGTCGAATGTTCTGGATTCACTAAATAGCCTATAAAAGATAACTATGGCAATGTGATTTTTTTGATTTGTCAAAAGGCCTTTGATAGTGTCAATCATAAGACTTTATGCATAAGATTGGAACACCTGGGTATTAGGGGAAATGCATTAAAGTTAATCGCCTCCTACTTGAATAATCGCACACAGCAAGTGATGGAGACTGATAATTATGGCAAGTGTACCTCAGGGATCTATTTTAGGCCCGCTGCTTTATATACTTTATAGAAACGAATTGCCTAACATTACAGGAAAGTTTACAGTTCTATACGCGGACGACACAACCCTGATCTTTAGTGGTGATACTCCACAGGAGATAGTCGCTGATGTGGGGAGAGCCTGTGAAATTCTAGATCGTTATTTTACAACCCATGACCTTCTACTGAATGTTTCAAAAACACAGTGTCTGGTTTTTGTCAGAAGGGTTGATCATTTTCTCACGTTTCCTTACAAGGGTAGCGATATTCAAACATCTCAGCATCTGTCTCTGCTGGGCGTCAGTATTGATGCTAAACTTGATTGGAGACAGCATGTAGAGAATGTCGCGGCTGGTCTCTCCAAATGTTGTTATGCACTGAGAATCTTATCAAATAATGTAGGCGTTGATGCTGCCTTGACGCCCTATTATGCTTACGTGCAGTCCAGGTTCAGGTATGGTTTGATTTTTTGGGGAAATTCTCCCCAAGTAGACAAAATTTTTAAATTACAAAAAAAATGTATCAGAGCTACTTTTAAGATGCATTATCGTGAAAGCTGTAAGAATATCTTTGTCAGTAAATCCCTTTTAACTTTAACTAGTATGTATATATTGGACTCCTTCATGTTTGTTCGTATTAACAAGGATCTCTTTGAAAATGCTCAAAACAGGCATAATTATGAAACTAGATATAAAACAGATCTTGTAACTGAGAAGTGTAATTTTAGTTATATCCAAAGAGGTGTACAATATTCTTCCGTTAAAATATTTAATAGTTTTCCAGAGAGCGTCCGAAAATTACCGCTAGTAAGAGCCAAAACAAAGATACGGAAGTTTTTTATTATCAAAAGCTTATTATACTATAGACAGTTTCTTTAGTGATTCAGACAGACTTAACTTATGAATAAAAAATGTTAATTTTATTGCTACTTGTTAAGGATGCTTTTCATCTTCCGTTGACTGTCTTTAATTATGTCTTCTGAGCCTTTCGTTTTTGTCATAAACATATGTATGTGTTTTGTGAATGTCCTTTTATCTTTTTGTTCTTTGTAAAATGTTCCATACTATTTTGTGTTTCTAACTATTGTTATTCTTGGAACTAATAAATGATTATAGTTAACAACAGGTTAAGTTTTTAAAATTAGCAACACTTCACACCAAGTTTAAAAAACATCAAAATATGAGAAATGAGTGCAAAGCTTTTTATTAATCAAAGTTAGATAAGGATTGAAAATAGAATGAACTACGTATTTAAAACAGAATGAAAGGGAACGTACATATATATATATATATATATATATATATATATATATATATATATATATATATATATATATATATATATATATATATACATATATATATATATATATATATATATATATATATATATATATATATATATATATATATATGTATATATAGAGGTACAAAATGATCAGTGTCTTCACAAAACACACCCCAAATGAGTTTTCAACAAAGTTTGTTTCCAGTCTTTACTGGAATCTGATGACCTTGAATTTTTTTGTTTTTTTTTATATACCTTATAAATTATTAAAGGTAATGCACTCGTGATAATTTTCGTTCAATCTACACCCCGTGGAGAATATTCCAGAATTTTTTCGAAATTTTTTGATAGGTACTTTTCGAGATAAGGCCTGAGACAGCGATTTTTCGCGAATTTTTAAAAAATAATACAAAGAAAAGTGCGCGCAAGTATAATATTATATATATATTTTTTACTCGTGTTTTCACAAGCTTTCATTTGACACCACACTCGATAACTTAGTAAAAAAAAATTGTTTTTCCACTTACGACTTCACCCTCCAAAACTAACCCCTTAAGTCAAAATTTAATTCTCAAAACTACATGGCTCTGATGAGGCTATCAATTCCTATATTATTACCAAATTTCACCTTTCTATGTCAAATAGTTTCGGAGAAAATCGGGTGTGACAGACAGACAGACAGACACCGAAGTGATCTTATAAGTGTTCCGTACGGAACACTAAAAGTGTATGCAAGTTAATAATTATTAAAGTAATGGTTAACCACATTTTAAATCACTTTTACAGGCTCGTTAGAAACAATATTTTTTCGCTAAGAGAATCTTTATTGTGGTGTCATATCCCCACCCCTTCTGGTAATTTACGGTTTTTTTTACGTTGAATTGGATTATTGCATATTTTTAGGACACTACATAAAAAATTAAATTGTTCTGTTTTTATTTTTATTTATTTAACAAGCAAAACATTTTTATGAACATTAACTTTTTTCGCAAAACTTAAAAGATCAAATTTTCCATTTGATGGCAAGAAAAATCACGCACATGCTGCGCGCTGTGTCTACAAGCTGCTCACAACTTATGCTTTTATTACATATAACATAGGTATGTAGGTAACAACTTACTTCAAAAATGATGCTTAATTTATTAAGCTACTCTAAAGAGGTGCTAAGAATACCTTCGGAAGGCGATAACTTAATAAATCCGAAGTCCACCCAGAAAGAATATTTAAATTAAATTTAAACAGAAAAACTGAACAAACGGTTGTTAAAACAAAAAGCAAAGATAATACTACATTAAAAACAATAATAAAATTAAAAAATTAAAATTAAGAAAGTTCAAATTCGCTATCTGAGTCATCAGAAGTATCGCTGTCATCTTTAGATACAAAGGGTTTACTTGGACATCCAGAACTTCCCGCTATCAAAAATTATTTTTTCTGTATGTTCTACTACTTTTTTCCAATAGTCTTCGATGATATGGTCTGGAGAGTCTTGCCATACCATTTCAGGTCCATGCGATGTAGGTCCTGCAGTAATATGCTTTTCATAATAAGATTTTGCACCTGCCCATATTAATTCTTCGGCATTAAATTGGCAATGGTAAGGTGGCAAACGCAAAATGTCATGACCCTGTTCCCTTAAAATTTCATCAACCGCGTATATTTTAGGTTTTCTAAAAGTCTTTGCCATTAAGAGTAATTTTGTTTTGAATGCATTTAAAGAAAGGTTTTGATTTTGCTCTACTAACCACTAAAATATTCCATATTTTTTTCACGATGAATTTGGTTGTTTATTCACAATTCTAGAATGATATGAAGCATTGTCCAAAACGATTAATGAGAGTTGATCTAAATTTGGAATAAGCATTTCTTTTAGCCACCTTTAGAATGTTTCATTATTCATGCTGTCGTGGTAATCGTCGCTTTTCGATGTAGTTGAAAATATGCGGAGAAAGCGATTCACGTTGTTCTTGAATCGCCCATCGTGCCAAACACGGTCGAATGCCTTGGATATATCAAGAGCAACCGCTCGAGATTCTCCAAAGTGTTCAATTGCGTTATTCCAGACATGTGTTACATAAGTCAGAAAATCTCCTGTTGATCTATTTTTACGAAAGCCATATTGGTGATCACTAATAATGTTGAATCCTTCAAGATATTTTAGAAGATGCTGATTGATAGCCTTTTCCATGACTTTCGATATTATTGAAAGCAGTGCGATTGGTCGGTAGTTAGTTGGCAAGGTCTTATTGCTTTTTTTAGGTATCGGCTGAACTGTAGCACATTTCCAGCAGGAAGAAACTATTCCCCTTCTGTAGGATAGGTTGAAAAATCTACAGAAAACTGGTGTTAGTTCCCTCGCACAATTTTTAAGAACTATGGCAGGTATTCCGTCAGGGCCAGAAGCCTTTTTGGTGTCTAGTATATGCTTTATGATACGCTGTCTGAAGACAACATCGGGCATCCTTGACTGCACTATGGGAATAGTAGGTGGTGTTTTTCCTTGAAAATTGATAGTAAAATGTGAAGCAAAGAGTTCAGCCAACAAGTTCGCTCTCTCAACAGGTGTCGTTGCAATAGAATTATCTGGCCGTGTGAGTGGTGGTATGGTGGATTTGGTGAAATTTTGACTAACTGCCTTAGCGACCGACCAAAAGGACCTGGAATTTTCGGGACAAGCAAGAAATTTGTTTCTAATCCGTTGATTGTGTAGCTCCTTGGTTTCGTCGATAATTTCTTTGCATCTGTTCCTGGCACGAACAAATGTGTTACGATTTATGGTGTTAGGATTTTCATGCCATTGTCGGTATGCAAGGTGTTTTAGAAGCAACAGCTTCTTTGCATTTTCGGTCAAACCAAGGCTTGCCGTTGCATACAAAATAATAAACCTCTTTGCAGAACTGTACCCCTTCTTCCTTTTTACTGATTTGGCCGAATTATCTTGCCAGGATTTGGACCCACTACCGTTTGAAAAACCCATGTTTCATCTAAAAAAATTACTGTTTTGAACTGTGACCTTAAATTTTCAACATACTTCCTTAAAATTGTTACTCGTTGACTGGCAATATTTGGGAGTTCACACAAATATTTTCGGTTGAAGTCTTTTTTATATCGAAATCTCAAATTTTTCATTAATTTTGACGAAGACTTTAGTCCAATTTCTAAAAGCTTTCTATCCCGTAAAGTATCTTTTAAAGTCGTAAGAGTTATGTTCACGTTAGATTTATACATGTCGCGAATCAAATTTCTCACATCCATTTTCACAAATTTGCTTAAGTTTTGGCCCATGTCTTTTTCCTTTTTTCACATTTTTTCGCGGTTATACCGCTGCGATCTTCATTAACAATCCTTTGTATGGTTCTAATACTGAAATTTAAAGCTTCCGATACTTGTTTCTGGATGTACTTCGGATTCATTAATTTAGTGTCTTTGATAGATTTTCTTTGCTTCTTTTCCAAGTAGCTTTGTAAGAATATTTTACAAATATTAAATAAATTAGAGCTTTTCTGCCTCGGTTTTACTAAAGTATTCTGTATATTCCTCTTTGTTAAGTTCTGAATACCCTCAGATGAGAAAGCAAAGATAATGGCAATTACTAAGTTCAATAATACTTAAATATTATGTATATTATATCATAAAATAAAATAATCCAATTATTGTTCCATGGCATATGAAAAATGCTATTTTAGCTTTTGTGAGTGTGTTCTTTTAAACATTTTTTTGAACAATTTTAAAAGAAATATTTGAAGTTTGAACGCCCTAATATTTTTAATATTTAACGATTCTGAACGAGCTTTTTCTCAAAATATTTAGATGGTTGCTTGCCACTGGAAATTATAGTTGGCTCTCTATCTCGGACATAAAAAGTCTATTAGACTTTTTCAATTTTCCGACGTATTAATTAAACTCATGCTGACTGCAACTTTAACAAGGACGACAACAGACAAGTTTATCGCAGCTAAGACGATACACCCGACTTATTAGAATGTCGTCGACTATATTAAGTTATATCTTTTTCTGTTATATGCTGTTAACGATCAATAAGAAAAAATACGGATCATGTCACGTATATCATGATTTACGTGTCTGATGCAGATCCTTGCTTTTTATTTTATTAGGGCGTTTGTAAATTTAAGTTTTTTTCCCTGATCTTTCTTCTAGAATAGTTAATACCGAAGTAAGAATTTTGGTTAATTTGTCTCAATCTCTTTTAGACTAGTGGTGTGATCTAAATAAAGCTGATATCAAACTGCAGTGAACAGTAGGATTTTTTTACTTTTAAGACAACTTTTATATTCTTAAAATCCATTAGAAATTTAAAAATGGACTTACCTTCGGAATTGTTTTTGTAGGGGGAGAATGGTGTAGTAATGTTTTCATAGGAATAATCAATCGACGTGTTTTCATAAAATGTTGTATTGTTCACCATGGTACTTTTCGTTAAACATGTACTCTGAAAAAAAAAAAAGAAATTCTAAACTAGCCAGAATTTAAAGAGCTGTATTCTACCACATAATTATTGTTTTGAAAACATTGGCCTCACAAATAAGATATTTTTATTTTATCACGATTTAATGAGTTCAACTTAAAACGATTTTTACAAAGACGCACAGTGGGCCTGGAATTTGGTTTTTCGCTCAAAATTGTCTAGAGACCTCAATTACTAACGAAATCAGACAATTTGCAAAATGTAACCTCAAAATTTTTTAAAATTGCAAAAAGCAGCACGGACCCAGGAGATGAAATTTCTAAGTTCACGTGATTTCAAATTTGCGCATTCAAAACTGATTCATCGGGGCTTTCTGGTGTTGCTGAATCTGGAATCTGTTTTTGGGGTCGTTTTGCCCATATATACCTTTTTAAGGGGTGAAATTAGGGGTTGGAGAAGAAGAAATTACGATATTCACCTGAGTTAGAGTTTCGCGTTCAAAACAGGCTCCTCGAGAGTTTCTGGGGTCGCCGAATCTATTTTCAGGGTCATTTCGATCATATGCGCCCTTTTAAGTGGTGAAAATGTTGATTGGAGGGGGAGAATTCGAGTTTCGCGTTCAAAACTAGTTCCTTGGGGGTTTCTGGGGTCGCTGAATCTATTTTTCGACCCCCTTTTTCACCCCTTAAAGAGTGCATGTGATCAAAATGACCTCGAAAGTAGATTCAGCGACGCCAGAAACCCCCGACGAACCAATTTTGAACGCGAAACTCTAATTCAGGTGAATATCGCAATTTTTCCCCCTCCAACCCCCATTGTTACTCCTCAGAAGGATGCATTTGATAAAAATGACCCCAAAAATAGATTCAGCGACCCCAGAAACCCCAAATGAACGAGTTTTGAACTCGTAAACTTGAAATCATGTGAACTTTGAAATTTCACCTTCCGGATGCGTGCTGCTTTTTGTAACTTTAAAAAAGTTTGATGTTTTATTTTGCAAATAGACTTCTTTATGTTTATCCGGAATTCGCTTACGAGCACTTAAAAAAATTGTCTGATTTCATTAATAATTGACGGTTGTAGATAATTTTGAACGAAAAATCACATTTCTGGCCCACAGTGCGACGCGACGTGAAGAATATTTTTTTTTTCAAATTTCCTGATATTTAATAGTAAACTAGAACATCTTGAATAACATTCAAACTTTTCGGAATTAAATAAAAGGAAAAAGTTATCATTTATATGTCGCTGCAATACATAATTCCATTGAAATAGTGTATGTTATTAATTTCTAATAATAATTATAATTATTATTTAAATTAAACTCTAAAATTTTAGCAGAAAAACCGATAAAGTAATTTACCCCATTTACAAATACTTAGTTCTGAAATAAGCAATGAATTTGGCGTTCCCATACTAAATAAGAGTGTGATTTAACCATAATTTGCATATAAGAATAGAGAAATTATCCGCTTTATGATAAAATCTTAGTCCCAGAATAAAATTGACTGAATCCTGACATTTTTCTCTATTTTGATGTCAAAAACTTATTTCCAAGTGTTCCTCCAGATGAAACAATAATTCTAATAGAGAACCTATTAACAAAAAAATTCTACAATAGTAAGGAAGGGTTAATTATGGGGAGTCCATTAAGTCCATTACTTGCCGAAATTTTCATGGACAGTATTGAAACAATGATATTTAACAACCATAATAACAATAGTAATAGTTGTCTATACTGGTATCAATAAGTAGACGATATAATTGTATGCTTTACAGGTACGGACAGACAATTAACTCACTTTTTACAGTATATTAATTCTTTACATAGAAATATCAGTTTTACAATGGAAGAAGAAGTCGAAGGGAAAATCAATTTCCTAGACTTAACAATCAGTAAAGCCATGAAAAAACATGAATTTGCAATATATCACAAACCTTGTCATACAGATACCACAATTCACAATAGTTCTCACCACCCTAACCATCATAAACTTGCCGCTTATCATAGTTTTATGCATAGACTAACTAATATCCCCTTATCAGAAGAAAATTTTACTAAAGAATTAAACTACATGAAACAAGTAGCCGTTAACAACGGTTATTCGGTTACTTTAATCAATAGTATCGTTAAGAAAAAACTTAGAAACAAGGCAATCTTAGAAATATACCCACGTTTTAAGGACAGAAATACCACTTTTAAATGCTTAACCTATTTCGGCAAACCAATGGAAAAACTGGGGAAATTTTTAAATCAAAAAAATATCAACATAGCTTACAAGACTAACAATACTATAGGGAAATATCTTAAAAACTACAAACCACAAATCAATAAAGACAATAAATCAAGGGTTTATCAATTAACATGTGGGTCATGTCCTAAAACATACATCGGACAAACTAGACGTACATTTAGACAAAGAATTACAGAACACGAAAAAAGTTTCATCCATAGAAAATCTAATTCAACATATGCTAATCATCTTTTAACAGAAAATCACACATTTAACAAGAATTTCAAAATTTTACACACCCGACAAAAAGGTTTAAAACTAAACCTTTTAAAGACAATGCAAATAAATCGATTAAGGACTACAGGTACTTTACTCAACGACCAGGTAGATTTAAGCAATTCACCATTATTGAATTTATTCTCGTAACTCCATATCTGTGTGGATTTTCCAATACTATCAATGTAATTTAATTAGGTGTAACATTATAATTAAGAAATTATATAAAACTGTGAATATTAAACCTAACTTGACAGTGTAAAATGTAGATCTGAAGAAGCTGCATCGACAGAGAGACGCGTCATCGCAATTTAAATAAACCAGTGGAAATTGACTAAAAACTCTCTCTTTTATTATATATTTTTCTCTATGTACTGTCAAAATTGAAAATTAAAAAAAACAGCACAAATTTTAAATTTGTAGGTACAAAGGACGGATAACATGATATAAACACTTAAAGTTTCCTACTCAGTATATATCACCAAACACTTTATTTTTGCACTTGACGAGCTTTTCACTAACTATGTTAGCTTCAGCAGGAGCGATGATTGACAGTCAATCATCGCTCCTAATGCAGCTAACATGGTTAGCGAAACACGTGCCCAGTGCAAAAATAAAGTGTTTGGTGTAGTAGTGATATATACTGAGACCCCAGATCACGAAGTTTGTCATTTTCATTGATCTATAGATATCGACTTGATACACATATACTTATAGTACTTAATGTTGTGAAGAAACTCATGATTTTGAGAGTGGAATAGAAATGTTATGAAACATTGTGTTCTTCCTGATTTATGGTTGTGATAACGAACAAATTTTAAGCATTAAAGGAATATAGAGGACTCACAGTTGCTTCGTATATAAATTATTACATGTTCTTTTCAGGGAACCAGTTTTAACGGAAATGGTTTTACTTATTTTTTAGTAATACTCAGTATATATCACCACCACTACACCAAACACTTTATTTTTGCACTCGACGCGCGTTTCGCTCACCACGTTAGTTTCATCAGGAGCGATGATTGACTAAAGCTAAACTACAAATCTGCCCTATTTATAGTTAGCCTAATCCTTGAATTACTCAGGCGGAACTAACGGCATAGGCGAGTGCAAAAATAAAGTGTTTGGTGTAGTGGTGATATATACTGAGTAGTGTCATTGTGCCAAAGATTCCACATTCCTAACTTAGTTTTTCTTTAGTGCACGAAGGTCCAATTTTGTATTTATTTTACAACTAGATGTATACAAGAAAAGAGCAGGATAAAAAGTAATCTATATAATATAACCTTTCATGGAAAATGTTGGATGTATATAGTCCGCCTAATTCCTTCCAGAGTAGTGCATGTGAACACAACCTTAACTCTTTGAAATGAATTGCACTACCGAGTGAAATTTACAGCGTTTCATTGCCAATGTGAATTATTTTTTCCACACGCGCTTGGCTTCTGCAGCGCTTTATAGATTTTCCTGCAACACAAGTGCCATGCTCCTGAAAAAAATTGTTACCAATTTTTCGTGTGATTCTGCGTATAGTTTTTCCCTTCCTTTCCTATTCGTATTATTATATAGTTACGTACATATATAAATATCAAATATGTCTTCATATGTATGTCAACCCTTTTCAGAGTCTACATGACAAACTACCTAACCGTTTTTTTGTGCTCTTTTTTGGAATTCCTTTAATGCAGTTGAAATATGGGGAACTTATTCCCTCAGTATCTTTAAGTTAATCTATTACTTTTTATTGAAAATCACATACCCTCTTTTGATTCATTAAGGCATTTTTTACGAGTACTGTTAGAAGTTTCAGATACTTGACACGTAAAAGATAGGAATCGATACTGCTTTTTCGATCAAAAATATGTCACAAAAAATATATATACATAAAAAAATTACTTTGCTTTCGTTTGTTAAAATATGACACTAGTTTACCTTGTAGTTGTTGTGATGAATGAAATTCGCATCTTAAACAAAGGTCTTAACTTTGCAGTACCTCCTCCTAGAGATAATTTATCAGAAATAGTTGCTCACATTGAAAGTTCCATTAGTACACTTCCAGAAAATAGTAACTCATTTGTTAGGGAAGCATGTCGCAACCAAATATCGAAAAACATGGTTAACAACACAAATTCTAATTCACAAAAAAACATAAAAGTAGTTAAAGGATTGAAAAAGAAAGATGGCTTCTACTTAAAAGCGGATAAAGGAAACAAGGTTGTTATATTGGATAAGAAAGATTACTTTGAACGCGTAGATAATCTTATCGAATCTGGCCCTTATAAAAAGGTAATAAGAAATCCATTACCGAGAACGATTAGCTAAAATTTAAATTGAATGTGAGTAATCCGACCGTACCAAATTTGTATCGCTTTCCCAAAATTCACAAACCTGGAAAAGCAATGCGATCCATTGTTTCATCAGTCGGATCACCCACATATTTAATATCCAAATGGTTACCAAAAGAACTTGAGGATTTACCATTAAATACTTTCGCAGCGAAGAATTCGTTAGAATTCATTAATAAAACAAAAAATCTAGTTCTTAATGAAGGTGAAGTCTTAGTTTCTTTTGATGTTAGTTCTTTGTTCCCAAGTGTGCCAATTCCACAAACTTTACAATATATTGAAGAATTATTTAGAATGAATGACTTTGATGACGAAATTATTTGTGAATACTTAACATTATCTAAACTTTGTATGGAACAAAATTATTTCCAATATAACAGTCAATTTTATGTTCAGAAAGAAGGAACAGCTATGGGTAATTGCTTATCACCTTTCATAGCCAATTTATTCATGAGTAAGTTTGAAACCGAAACCAGTCAAGAATTCGAATATTTTCCAAGGGTATGGTATAGGTATGTGGATGATATTTTGGCGATTTTTGATACAAAGAAAGCAAATATTGATGACTTGTTGTTTCTAAATTAAATAGCCGGTATGGTCCAATTAAATTCATTTACGAAGTTGAGAACAAAGGACAGTTGCTTTTTCTAGATATTTTAATTATTAACAATAATAATAGATTAGAATTTGATATCTATAGGAAGGACACAGTAACAGATAGATATATTCCTAATGATTCGTTTCATTGCAAACAACATAAATTAGCCTCATTACATTTTTTTTAGTTCGTGGTTTGGTCAGGTTCCCTCTGAATAGAGTAAACTTTAATAAAGAAAGGAATCGTATTAGAAATTTAACTAGAGTTAAGGGTTATGGCGATGACTTAGTAAATAAGCTAATAAATAGACATAAGTTTAGGTCTAATGTTCAGAATTCCACCTTTTTTACATGTGAAGAAAATAACACCAAGTATGTCTCTATACCATATAATCCGAAATATAGCAAGGGACTCAATAAGGTATTTAATAAGGTAGGCCTCACCTTAGTCTATAAGTCATCAGACAATCTGAGGAATATCTTAGGAAATCCCAAAGATAAGATTCCTAATTGTGAGAAAAGTGGAATTTATGAAATTAGTTGTAATGATTGTGACAAAAAGTATGTTGGGCAAACTAAAAGGTCAATTAAAATACGATTTAAAGAACATTTAGCACACTTAAAATACAGCAGAACAGAACAGCACTGCCGAACATGCCCTTGAAGCTGATTATATTGTAACATTAGATAATCTAAGATTAATAAAAAAGGTATCTGATAGGAGATTGTTGAACGCACACGAAAGTATGGAAATTATAAAATGTAAAAGTAGTTTAAATAAAGACAGAGGGCCTATTGCTTATAATCCCCTCTACTGGTTACTTGACCGGAACTGATGACCTTGCTTATGCCATTAGTTCCGCCTGAGTAATTCAAGGGTTAGGCTAAGTATAAATAGGGTAGATTTGTAGTTTAGCTTTAGTCAATCATCGCTCCTGATGAAGCTAATATGGTTAGCGAAACGCGTGTCGAGATTTCACATTCCCAACTTAGTTTTAGTTGTTGCAAAAATATTAGATTCATATATTTTTTAATGCATTTTATGAAGTGAATTTTCACTGTGGCAACGAAGGTTGAAGAAGAATAAGCGCGCGGACACGGGCGTTTTTTTCAAATTTTTAATCACATATATGCATTGCACTGATCGCACTTTCTTTTAAAAGATATTCAAATAAATTTATACAGTTATAAATACTTAATAATTGACATATTTTTAATAAATGATCCAAAGTATCGTTTTAATTAACTAATATACATCGACACTAAATACAGATAAATAACACGTGATTGCGTGCGGCGGGAAGCAAGCGAGAACCTACGTTGCCACATTCATTATACCTATTTATTATATAACATTATGCTTTGTCTGTCTTTTCGTAAGAAATACTTTAAAAGCACATTTTTCGAAGAAATGCCCTTCCAACGGCAAACCTTGGTTTAACCGAAAATGCAAAGGAGCTGTTGCTTTTAAATATCTTGCCTACCGACAATGCCGTGTAAATTCTAACACCATAAATCGTAACACCTTTGTTCGTGCCTGGAACAGATGCAAAGAAATTATCGACGAAACCAAGGAGGCACACAATCAACGAATTAGAAACAAACTTCTCCCTTTTCCCAACATTTCCAGGTCCTTTTGGTCAGTCGTTAAGGTAGTTAGTCAAAATTTCACCAAATCCACTATACCACCACTCACACGACCAGACAATTCTATTGCAACGACTCCTGTTGAGAAAGCGAACAGTCTAGCATTGCCGAACATGCCCTTGAAGCTGATCATACTTTAATCTAAGATTAATAAAAAATGTATTTGATAGGAGATTGTTGAACGCATACGGAAGTATGCAAAACATAAAATGTAAAAGTAGTTTAAATAAAGACAGAGGGCCTATTCCTTATAGTCCTCTCTACTGGTTACTTGACCGGAACTGATGACCTTGCTTATGCCATTAGTTCCGCCTGAGTAATTCAAGGGTTAGGCTAAGTATAAATAGGGTAGATTTGTAGTTTAGCTTTAGACAATCATCGCTCCTGATGAAGCTAACATGGTTAGCGAAACGCGCGTCGAGTGCAAAAATAAAGTGTTTGGTGTAGTCGTGATATATACTGTGTAGTACTAAAGAATAAATAAAACCATTTCCGTTTAAACTGGTCCCCTTAAGTATTAAATACTCGATGACTAACACCCTATTCTGTTTTAAATTACGTGAACATCTATGTCATCTTTGTCTTACAATTACATACCAATTTTCATAATTAAACGCAGTAACTAATCAAATTCATTTTATTGAATCCTTTTTATTGATGAACTTTGCAATTGCTTAGCATTTTTAATTAATTATTATATTAACTTGTTATTGTAATGTATATTGAGTTTGTAATCAAACCAGTAAATAATTTGTATAGTCCAATTATAGGTATTCCTAGTAGTTTGTAGACGTGGTGATAATAGACGCCAGCAGAGTCCAATTAATAGTAAATTAATATTGTTAATGGGTTACTTCAGTATGATTCACGACTTGTAGCACTAAATCCATGCTGATGGATTAATAGGAAAGCGGTTTACCTAATTGGAATCCTAGACCTTGCCGAAATCGTGAAAGCATATTGAAACATCGAAAAGAAATTACTGATATCACATTATTCTACAGACCCTAAAACTTAAACAGTTCTGTGGATATAATCGTCTTACCCTGCTCTTCCGACAGTATAATGCCTGCGCGAAGTCGTATTTCCTAAGAAGTAAAAGATTTGGTTATTTAAATAAATTGTAAATTCCTTATTTTGAACATGTATCATCTGTAGAACAACACAGAGTTATTTACGACACGTTCATTTATCAAAGTTAGAGATAAACATTTTTACCAGCTTAGTCTCATTGGGACATTTTTTTTTTAATCCTTCCATCTATGTGGGTTTTGTCTATCCCTTTTGCTTCTTTCGGTCGGGGTCCAGCTATTTATTTGCCTATTCTCTGCACATTAACATACTCGCATACTTGTTTTCTAATATGGTAGTTTTTACATTCACAATTTTTCCAATTTTTCGTTGCTCGAGCCCAGTAGTCTATAAATTCATTCAATTCTTCAGAATCAATCTCCAGTGAACTTTATTTAGTTGGTTGGTTTCACATCGATATTTCTCCAATATATATAAAATGTAACGTCTCTCTGTCTGTCTATCCGTTAGTGCGCTTATCAGTCGCGAACCACTTATCCGATTTACGTGTTTTTTTTAATTCACACATTTGTTTTCTGTTGGATTGAATTCTTTTTTGAACCTTGGAATATTGAATATATATTTTTTTAATTTCTTGGGCTTTATGGTTCTTTTGTTTTAAGGATAGAGAAATTACATCATGTTCTAGTTAGAATTTATTGAAAACGTTTCGCCCGATTTTCAGGCTTCTTCAGTTCATCTAAAAATTGAAATTTTCTGTTTTGGATATTCAATAGGACGCACAAATTTTTTTAATTATGAATATATAAAATTCTTAAACTTATAATACAATGTAGAAGGTGAAAATAATAAAAATACACACAAAATATATATAAAAACTTACATGTGTGGGTTGAAACGAAGACACACTTAACATTCTTTAAAAGGTGTTACTAAGACGGTCACATTTTTTAAAATAACTTTAGATTTGTATAGGGAACGAAAGTCATCCTTTGGTTTGTTTATGTGTTTTTTTATTTATTATCTGCTATTGAGTTACTATGAGAAGAGTCCGAAATAAATATGACTCAGACCCCTAACGTCGCTTTTGTCGTTTATATTGTTTTTCTCAACAACCAAAACAAAGAACAGCTACAACATACATATCCATGCCATATATTCAAGGACTTTCAGAAAAAATTAAAGCAGTTCTCAAAAAACATAATTTAACTGTTTGCCACAAAACGCATAACTCATTAAAAACACCTTTTTACCCCCCTAAAATCCAAAACACCTCTACTGAAACAATCAAACCTGATATATTCTATTCCATGTCAAAACTGCAACGGCTGTTATATCGGCATGACTAAACAACAGCTAGAAAACTAGACTGAATGGCCATAAGTATGATAAGAATAACCCAACAGCTCTATCAAAACACGTTAAACAAACCAAACACTCGTTTGATTTTAAAAATACAAAAATCCTAAAAAAAGAGTCAAATTATTTTAAAAGATCAATGCATGAAATGATCTGTATTAATAAAGAGAAAAACAATATAAACGACAAAAGCGACGTTAGGGGTCTGAGTCATATTTATTTCGGACTCTTCTCATAGTAACTCAATAGCAGATAATAAATAAAAAAACCGGTCAAGTGCAAGTTGAACTTCCACAATTAGTGTTCCGTACGTAGATTGTTTTTAAAATAAAAATTTTTGTTAGGGTGGTATAAAATGATCAGTGACTTCACAAAACACACCCCAAATGAGTTTTCAACAAAGTTTGTTTCCAGTCTTTACTGAAAACTGGTGACCTTGAAATTTTTTTTTTATATACCAAATAAATTATTAAAGGTGATAATTTTCGTTCAATCTATACCCCGTGGAGAATATTGCAGAATTTTTTCAAAATTTTTTGATCAGTACTTTTCGAGGTAAGGTAGGGGACAGCGATTTTTTAAAAGTAATAAGAAGAAAAGTGTGCGCAAGTATTACATTATATATATATATATATATATATATATATATATATATATATATATATATATATATATATATATATTACTCGTGTTTTCATAAGCTTTCATTTGACACCACACTCGATGACCTAGTAAAAAAAAATTCTTCCGATTTCACCCCTCAAAACGAACCCCTTAAGTCAAAATTTATGTTACGGTGGTATAAAATGATCAGTGACTTCACAAAACACACCCCAAATGAGTTTTCAACAAAGTTTATTTCCAATCTTTACTGAAATCTGATGACCTTGAAATTTTTGTTTTTTTTATGTACCATATAAATTATTAAAGGTAATGATGTGATAATTTTCGTTCAATCTACACCCCCGTCGAGAATATTCCAGAATTTTTTCGAAATTTTTTGGTAAGTACTTTTCGAGATAAGGCCCGGGACAGCGATTTTTCGCGAATTTTTAAAAATAATACAAAGAAAAGTGGGCGCAAATATAATATTATATATATATATTTTACTCACGTTTTTTCACAAGCTTTCATTTGACACCACACTCGATGACCTAGTAAAAAAATTTTTTTTTCACTTCCGACTTCACCCCCCAAAACTAACCCCTTATGTCAAAATTTAATTCTCAAAACTACATGGCTCTGATGAGGCCATCAATTCCTATATTATTATCAAATTTCACCTTTCTATGTCAAATAGTTTCGGAGAAAACCGGGTGTGACAGACAGACAGACAGACAGACAGACAGACAGACACCGAAGTGATCTTATAAGTATTCCGTACGGAACACTAAAAACACATAAACAAACCAAAGGATGACTTTCGTTCCCTATATAAATCTAAAGTTATTTTAAAAAATGTGACCGTCTTAGTAACACCTTTTAAAGAATGTTAAGTGTGTCTTCGTTTCAACCCACACATGTAAGTTTTTATATATATTTTGTGTGTATTTTTATTATTTTCACCTTCTACATTGTATTATAAGTTTAAGAATTTTATATATTTATAATTAAAAAAATTTGTGCGTCCTATTGAATATCCAAAACAGAAAATTTCAATTTTTAGATGAACTGAAGAAGCCTGAAAATCGGGCGAAACGTTTTCAATAAATTCTAACTAGAACATGATGTAATTTCTCTATCCTTAAAACAAAAGAACCATAAAGCCCAAGATATTGAATATATATATATATATATATATATATATATATATATATATATATATACATATATATATATATATATATATATATATATATATATATATATATATATATATATATACACATATATACACATATATACAGGGTGGCCCAAAATTACCGAAGGGATTTGAATTCCTTATAACTTTTTTTATTATAATTTTGTTTTTTATTTCTTTTCAGTATTTTGTAAAGCAGACTTGGGAAATTTAAAATGGAACAGTACACAATTGAACAACGTGCCCAAATCGTTGAACTTTATTTCTCAAATCAACGGTCCATTGTTTTGACTCAGCGTGCATATCGTCGTTATTTTAATGCGCGGGTTGGACCCTCAAAGTCAACAATAAACCGTCTGGTTGCAAATTTTCGACAACGAGGGGCAGTAAGGAACCTTCCTGGTACCGGCAGACGACGAACGGTGCGCACAGATGACAATATTGAACGGGTACAGGAGAGTATTCGGGAAGATGGAGAAACATCAACCAGGAAACGTTCGACACAACTTGGCCTCTCACGAGGGTCGCTGCCGAGAATTTTGCATACAATAAGAATGTTTCCACACAAAATTCAGCTTGTCCAAGAATTGAAACCGACAGATTACCAGCAACGGCTTGATTATGCAATTTATTTCCGGCAAAAAGCAGAAGAAAATCATGATTTTATTCATAATTTAATTATGAGCGACGAAGCCCATTTCCAATTAAATGGGTTAGTTAATAGGCAAAACTGCAGGATATGGGCTACGGAAAATCCAAGAGTAGTTCAACAGCGACAATTACACCCACTTAAGTGTACTGTTTGGTGCGGTGTTTCGTCGGAAAGGATAATTGGCCCATATTTTTTTGAAAATGAACACGGTGTCGCCGTTTCCATCACTGGTGTTCGATATCGGACAATGTTGGAAAATTTTTTAAGGCCAGCCGTGGAAAACCATCCGCAAATATGGTTCCAACAGGATGGAGCCACAGCGTACACTGCGAGGGACATAATGGCTCTTTTACGCGACATCTTTGGTGAACGAATTATTTCGCGTACAAGCGATTTTAATAGGCCTCCGCGTTCACCGGATTTAACCGCTCCAGACTTTTTCCTTTGGGGTTATTTGAGAGGAAAAGTCTATATTAATAAGCCTAGAACCATCCAGCAATTAAAATACGCGCGACGAAATCAACAACATAACACCTGAAGTTTTTGCGATAGGTTATGGAAAATGTTTTGGAAAGAGCACGAATATGCGAAGCAGAAAATGGCCACCACTTGCGAGACATAATTTTTCATAATTAAATTAAAAATATTCTCCATTAATATACTGTATTTAAAAAAAAAAATTATAATTATGTCTTAAATAAAAAGTTATAATGAACTCAAACCCCTTCGGTAATTTTGGGCCACCCTGTATATATATATATATATATATATATATATATATATGTATATATATATATATATATATATATATATATGTATATATATATATATATATATATATATATATATATATATATACATATATATATATATATATATATATATATATATATATATATATATATATATATATGTATATATATATATATATATATATATATATATACATATATATATATATATATATATATATATATATATATATATATATATATATATATATATATATATATATATATATATATATATATATATATATATATATATATATATATATATATGTATATATATATATATATATATATATATATATATATATATATATATATATATATATGTATATGTATATGAAATGCAACGTCTCTCTGTCTGTCTGTCCGTTAGTGCGCTTAGCACTCAAGAACCACTTATCCGATTAATGTGTTTCTTTTTTATTAATTTATACATATGTTCTCTGGCCAGGTTATAGGATATATTTTATTACGTTAGGCAACATAAGGAATAAGCAGTGATCAAGTCCGATAATTGTAAATCAAGTCCACGCGAGCGAAGCCGTAGGCACGTATATATATATATATATATATATATATATATATATATATATATATATATATATATATATATATATATGTCGCGGGTGAAGCAACGAAAGGCGAATCGAAAGATCCGCACTTCAGGAGTTCCCAAAGTGTTCTTTGTATTTGCCAGATCATCCCAAGGTTTCGTTGTATCACGGCTTATCAGTTGGGCTAGGTTCAGCAAATACAAAGAACATAATTTCAGTCCTTATGCAGGTACTAACGGAAAACCATGACAAAATAGATGTTTATACTGCACTTTGTCCGCGACTTATTTAAATTTCAAATTGCATGTCGCTAACTGCTAAAGAATTTTTTTTTTTTGGACTTTAAGTCTTCTTCGAGTACACTCGAAAACATCAAAATTTTAAAATAATTTAAAAGTTGAAATATTCTTATACAGAAACGAGATCTCCTCGCACATTGTCTGCTACAACACAAGTTAAAGAATGCCCTTTTGTATAACCCTGTTCAAACGTTCAGACGAAAACATCGAAATTTTAAAATAACTTAAAAATTGAAACATTATTATGCAAGAACGAGCTTTCCTCGCACATTCTCTGTTACAACACAAGTTAAAGAATGTCCCTTTGTATAACCCTGTTCAAACTGCATGTCGCTAACTGCTAAGGATTTTTTTTGGACTTTATGTCTTCTCAATACACCCGAAATAATCGAAATTTTAAAAAAATTTAAAAATTGAAACATTTTTATAAAAGAACGAGTCTTCCTCGCACATTCTCTGATACAACACAAGTCAAAGAATGTCCTTTTGTATAACCCTATTCAAACTGCATGTCGCTAACTGCTAAGGAATTTTTTTTTGGACTCTAAATCTTCGCAATACACCCGAAAACATCGAAATTTTAAAATAATTTAAAAATTGAAACATTTTTATACAAGAACGAGTCTTCCTCGCACATTCCCTGTTACGACACATGTTAAAGAATGTCCTTTTGTATAGCCCTGTTTAAACTGTAGGTCGCTAAATGCTAAGGATTTTTTTTTTTTGGACTTAAAATCTTCGCAATATACCCGAAAACATCGAAATTTTAAAATTTATGTGTTCGCAATACACACGTAAACATCGTAATTTTAAAATAACTTAAAAATTGAAACATTTTTAGACAAGAACGACCCTTCCGCGCACATTCTCTGCTACAATACAAGTTAAAAAACGTCCTATTGTATAACCCTGTTCAAACTACATGTCGCTAACTGCTAAGGATTTTTTTTTTTGGAATTTATGTCTTCGCAATACGCACGAAAACATCCTAATTTTAAAATAACTTAAAAATTGAAACATTTTTAGACAAGAACGACCCTTCCGCGCACATTCTCTGCTACAATACAAGTTAAAAAACGTCCTATTGTATAACCCTGTTCAAACTGCATGTCGCTAACTGCTAAGGATTTTTTTTTTTGGAATTTATGTCTTCACAATACACACGAAAACATCGTCATTTTAAAATAACTTAAAAATTGAAACATTTTTACACAAGAACGAGCCTTCCTCGCACGTTCTCTGCTACAATACAAGTTAAAAAACCTCCTTTTGTATAATCCTGTTCAAGCTGCATGTCGCTAACTGCTAAGGATTTTTTTTTTGGAATTTATGTCTTCGCAATACACACGAAAACATCGTCATTTTAAAATAACTTAAAAATTGAAACATTCTTGTACAAGAACGAGCCTTCCTCGCACGTTCTCTGCTACAATACAAGTTAAAAAACCTCCTTTTGTATAATCCTGTTCAAGCTGCATGTCGCTAACTGCTAAGGATTTTTTTTTTTGGAATTTATGTCTTCGCAATACACACGAAAACATCGTCATTTTAAAATAACTTAAAAATTGAAACATTTTTATACAAAAACGAGCCTTCCTCGCACGTTCTCTGCTACAATACAAGTTAAAAAACGTCCTTTTGTATAACCCTACTCAAACTGCATGTCGCTAACTGCTAAGGATTTTTTTTTTGGAATTTATGTCTTCGCAATACACACGAAAACATCGTCATTTTAAAATAACTTAAAAATTGAAACATTCTTGTACAAGAACGAGCCTTCCTCGCACGTTCTCTGCTACAATACAAGTTAAAAAACCTCCTTTTGTATAATCCTGTTCAAGCTGCATGTCGCTAACTGCTAAGGATTTTTTTTTTGGAATTTATGTCTTCGCAATACACACGAAAACATCGTCATTTTAAAATAACTTAAAAATTGAAACATTTTTATACAAAAACGAGCCTTCCTCGCACGTTCTCTGCTACAATACAAGTTAAAAAACGTCCTTTTGTATAACTCTACTCAAACTGCATGTCGCTAACTGCTAAGGATTTTTTTTTTGGAATTTATGTCTTCGCAATACACACGAAAACATCGTCATTTTAAAATAACTTAAAAATTGAAACATTCTTGTACAAGAACGAGCCTTCCTCGCACGTTCTCTGCTACAATACAAGTTAAAAAACGTCCTTTTGTATAACCCTGTTCAAACTGCATGTCGCTAACTGCTAAGGATTTTTTTTTTGGAATTTATGTCTTCGCAATACACACGAAAACATCGTCATTTTAAAATAACTTAAAAAATTGAAACATTCTTGTACAAGAACGAGCCTTCCTCGCACGTTCTCTGCTACAATACAAGTTAAAAAACGTCCTTTTGTATAACCCTGTTCAAACTGCATGTCGCTAACTGCTAAGGATTTTTTTTTTTTTTTGGAATTTATGTCTTCGCAATACACACGAAAACATCGTCATTTTAAAATAACTTAAAAATTGACATATATTATACAAGGACGAGCCTTCCTCGCACGTTCTCTGCTACAAGACAAGTTAAAAAACGTCCTTTTGTATAACCCTGTTCAAACTGCATGTCGCTAACTGCTAAGGATTTTTTTTTTGGAATTTATGTCTTCGCAATACACACGAAAAACATCGTAATTTTAAAATAACTTAAAAATTGAAACATTTTTAGACAAGAACGACCCTTCCGCGCACATTCTCTGCTACAACACACTGCACACTTTGAAGGTGCGCACTTCGTGATAGTGATAAGTAAATTTTTAGTGTTCCGTACGGAACACTTATAAGATGACTTCGATGTCTGTCGTTCTGTCTGTCACACCCGATATTTTCCGAAACTATTTGACAAAGATAGTTGAAATTTGTTAATAATTTGGGAATTGATGACCTCATCAGAGCCGTGTAGTTTTGAAAGGTAAATTTTCACTTAAGGGTTTAGTTTTGGGCGGTGAAATCGGAAGTGAAAAAAATTTTTTTTACTACGTCATCGAGTGTGGTGTCAAATGAAACTTGTGAAACCACAAGTAACCCTTTTCTTTGTATTATTTTTAAAAAATCACGAAAAACCGCTGTCCCCCCACCTTATCTCGAAAAGTACTGATTAAAAAATCTTGAAAAAATCCTGGAATATTCTCCACGGGGTGTAGATTGAACGAAAATTATCACGAGTGCATTACCTTTAATAATTGATCTGGTTTATAAAAAAAACAAAAATTTCAAGATCATCGTTTTCAGTAAAGTTTGGAAACAAACTTTGTTGAAAACTCATTTGGAGTGTGTTTTGTGAAGTCACTGATCATTTTATACCACCGTAACGAAATTTTTTATTTTAAAAGCAATCAACGTACGGAACACTAATTGTACAAGTTCAACTTGCACTTGACCGGTTATTTCCTTCATTTAAAATGTAATAAAGAACCCTATAAAATAAATAATCGTTTCATTACCGAACCTAAATACCCATTAATAGAAAAATCACTTAATTTATATATATATATATATATATATATATATATATATATATATATATATATATAATATATATATATATATATATATATATATACAGGAGACAGGAGAAGTAGTCGTGACCGACTCGTGAAAAAGAGAATTCACAATATTGTGAGGGTAGCGGTCGCGGTTCGCGTCTGCGTATTGTGCCACAAGGGGCTCAACTATGAACTTTACGAGGGAGTAATCATAATTATAAAAATCTTTTATTTTATTTGGTTTTTATTTTATTAAAAAAAAATTTCAAAAGGAACCTGTTTAATAATTGTTTATTTGGAAGGACTAGTGGTCAACAGGGGGGGAATCTGGAGAGGTAGATAGCTGTAGTAAGTAAGAGTACACGACGCTAAGGTCGTCCACATCAGTTTTGATGTTCATATTATTAGGTGTGTTATGAATGGCCACCATCTCCAAAAACCTCCTCCTGTAGTAGTTGGTCTCTGAGTAAAGTATTTCAGCCTCTCCGAAATTAATCCTATGGTCGTGCTGTGTAAAGTGATGTGCCAGGGCACAAGATTGAGTGCTCCTTCTACAGTCGCACTTATGGGATGTTATTCTCCCTTGGAGTGATCTAGAAGTCTGGCCAATATATAAAAGATGGCAATCCAGACAAGGGATCTTGTATACAATTCCTGTCTTTTTTAGTTTGGGTACTGGCTGTTTCAAATTGGTGAATAGGCATTTGAGGGTATTATCAATCCTCGTGGCAAATTTAATATTTTCGTTCTTAAATACTTTTATTAGTTTAGGGGTTAAGCCCTTAATATAAGGTAAGCTTCTGTATATTGTTGTGTTAGGGTCTGGGGTGACATGTGGAAGAACATTAGGGGTGAGAAATTGATTCTGAATGTTAAGAAGAGATCTATTCAGGTCGTTATTGTGAAAAAGCAACCGTTGAACTATAGAGTTGGGGTAAGAATTCTCAAGCAGAAGTGACTTAAGCTCATTTAGGGACTCTCGTCTGAGGGAAAAGTGTGTGAGTCTGGATACTTTTTCTAACCTCTCTCACTTTTTCGGTTCCTGAAACCACATGTTTCACTAGTAATGATTAAGAAAATGTAAAAATTTTTTAACAAGTTTTAATATGTAGTCCGTTAGTTTTTAGTATAAAATTGTTTTTTACAAGTTGTTTTTGATTGAACAATGCTTATCCTGGAAGATAACTCATGTTTTTAAATACAGTATATTAATGGAGAATATTTTTAATTTAATTATGAAAAATTATATCTCGCAAGTGGTGGCCATTTTCTGCTTCGCATATTCGTGCTCTTTCCAAAACATTTTCCCTAACCTTTCGCAAAAACTTCAGGTGTTATGTTGTTGATTTCGTCGCTTATATTGTTTTTTAATTGCTGGATGATTCTAGGCTTATTAATATAGACTTTTCCTTTCAAATAACCCCAAAGGAAAAAGTCTGGAGCGGTTAAATCCGGTGAACGCGGAGGCCAATTAATATCGCTTGTATGCGAAATAATTCGTTCACCAAAGATGTCGCGTAAAAGAGCCATTGTGTCCCTCGCAGTGTGCGCTGTGGCTCCATCCTATTGGAACCATACTTGCGGATGGTTTTCCACGGCTGGTCTTAAAAAATTTTCCAACATTGTCCGATATCGAACACCAGTGATGGAAACGGCGACACCGTGTTCATTTTCAAAAAAATATGGGCCAATTATCATTTCCGACGAAACACCGCACCAAACAGTATACTTAAGTGGGTGTAATTGTCGCTGTTAAACTACTCTTGGATTTTCCGTAGCCCATATCCTGTAGTATTTTACCATCTGCTTCATTAAGCAACACAAATTTACTGTCCATTTTACTTGTAGAGTGTCCTGATGAAGGAAGAAATATATTCCGAAAGCTAGACTATTAACTAAGAGTTTTATTTGGCCAAAATCTTTTGACCGCTACCTTCACAATATTGTGAATTCTATATATATATATATATATATATATATATATATATATATATATATATGTATGTATGTGTGTGTGTTTGTGTAATATCTAAACCATTATCTTAAATTCACGTCTGTAAACTGGAATAAATACCTACAAATGGATTACACAAATTGTTTACTAACCTGGTTAATTACAATAGCTAGAATATATAGCAATGCAAGGCAATTATTAATGATTCAATGAACTAATGTTAGAGTTAGGTACTTAAATTAGTGCCTGTGTTTAATTACTAAAATTGTCGATGTTACTTTCTTATAAATTTGATATTGTCTAACTAGGATTCTTGTTATATTCGTTGGGATGTGATGCTATTTAATATATCCTTTTTTTTTTCCAGTTTCTAAGGAAAGATATAAACTAAATAAAAAAAACCGGTCAAGTGTAAGTTGAACTTGCACAATTAGTGTTCCGTACGTTGATTGTTTTTAAAATACAAAATTTTATTAGGGTGGTATAAAATAATCAGTGACTTCACAAAATACACCCCAAATAAGTTTTCAACAAAGTTTATTTCCAATCTTTACTGAAAACGGGTGACCTTGAAATTTTGGTTTTTTTCTATACCAGATAAATTATTAAAGGTAATGATAATTTTTGTTCAATCTATACCCAGTTCAATCTATATTCCAGGATTTTTTCAAAATTTTTTGATCAGTACTTTTCGAGATAAGGTAGGCGACAGCGATTTTTCACGATTTTTTAAAAGTAATACGAAGAAAAGTGTGCGCAAGTATTACATTATATATATATTTTTTACTCGTGTTTTCACAAGCTTTCATTTGACACCACACTCGATGATCTAGTAAAAAATTTTTTTTTTCACTTCCGATTTCACCCCTCAAAACGAATCCCTTAAGTCAAAATTTATCTTACGGTGATATAAAATGATCAGTGACTTCACAAAATACACCCCAAATAAGTTTCAACAAAGTTTATTTCCAATCTTTACTGAAAATTGATGACCTTGAAATTTCTGTTTTTTTTCATACACCAGATAAATTATTACAGGTAATGCACTCGTGATAATTTTCGTTCAATTTACACCCCGTGGAGAATATTCCAGAATTTTTTCAAAATTTTTTTGATAAGTACTTTCCGAGATAAGGCGGGTGGACAGCGATTTTTCGCGATTTTTTAAAAATTATACAAAGAAAAGTGCGCGCAAGTATTACATTATATATATATTTTTTACTCGTGTTTTCACAAGCTTTCATTTGACACCACACTCGATTACCTAGTAAAAAATTTTTTTTTTTCACTTCCGATTTCACCCCCCAAAACTAACCCCTTAAGTCAAAATTTAACTTTCAAAACTACATGGCTCTGATGAGGCCATCAATTCCTATATTACTACCAAATTTCAACTTTCTATGACAAATAGTTTCGGAGAAAATCGGGTGTGACAGACGGACAGACGGACAGACGGACAGACACCGAAGTGATCTTATAAGTGTTCCGTACGGAACACTAAAAATTAGAATCTTAGCTTTCATAGGAGTGGGATTAGTTTATTTTAGAAGGTAGTATTATTGCAGGCGTCGCAAAGCTGTCAGACTGTGACAATTTACATTAGTCCCAGTCTCTTTCTGGGACATCGAATATCTAATACACCGAGACGCGTCACGGATAGAAAGTTGCAGATTATCTCTTCTAGAATCTGGGTAAATCAACAAGACAGGGATAATCCATATTAGCTGGAAATTGCAGCATATAAAGTTATTTTGCTGGAGCATTCATTGAAGTTGAATGGTTCTTTATGCAGGGACGGATCTAGGCTTCTTAGAATTATTAATAATTATCTGATATGTGACAATATAAAAAAATCTAATTACAATATTAACGAATCTAATGCCCCTCTCGTCCCCTTTAATTTGTCACTGTCTTTAAAATGAGCATTCTCAAAGAAGCGCTGAAATTTTTTATTTGTGAAGTAAAACTGATCTTTAGGTAGAAGAACAAAAACTAAAGCAGGTATGTGTGTTTCATCCATTTTATTTTAAGTTGCGTAGTTTAATTTGTCAAAAAATGTTTGGTTTATGGCTCTCAAGTTTCCTCAGAGATCGTTGTTTATAATTGGTCCCTAATAAATACGATTTTTGATACATGAAATGTTTATTACGTACCTAACGTAATCATTTATGCTGAATTCAAAACTGTTATGGATATTTTTGTGCCACTTGTTTCTCTGTTATACAGTTTTTAAGTATTGCTTGTAGGATTCTAGATTTTTTAAATGTTGCTTTAGCGATAACTAATCGAATAAAAATTACACCTACACAAAACGAAGTTCTAAATTCGGTATTTACTAGCTCAGACATGATTCTCCTACCTCTCTTTCTTTTTCCTTTATGGCCATAGCACAAACGCTGCAGAGAAATCTCTAAAGCGCTACAGGAGCGGCGCGTGTGTACAAAATGCGATTGACGTTGGTCTTGTTTGCAGTAGTATGCGTGGGCCATAATTGTTTGCCTTGTTGCCATTTTTAAATATCGTCTGAACTGTAGCGCATTTCCAGCAGGAAGAAAATATTACCTTTTTGTAGGATAGGTTAAAAAGTCTACAGAAAACTGGTATTAGTGCTCTCGTTCATCCTTTAAGGGGTAATGCTACTCTAGAAATTTAAAAAAAAAACAACATTTTCTTAGTTTAAATAATGCTTTAGGGACTTAGAAATAATGTGCAAAAGATTTTAAGTGTGTATTTTATCAAGTGCGCGTAATTGTCTCGCAGCGCTCTCCAAACTCTCCGAGAGTTTTTATGCTTCGTGCTGCTTAAATGACTGTACCTTTCTGAATATTGAAAAAATCTATTTATCTACAGAATTTAAGATCATCTAGAATCTAGTCAACCATGGATACGAACTAGGAGATAAACAAATAAAGATACTGGCATATGCTGATGATATTGTTCTAATATCACACCGTCTACAAAGGCTGCTCTATAAATTCAAACAAGTAACAGAAAGATACAACATGGAAGTCAATACCGACATAACGAAATGCATCACAATAGCTAAAGAACCAGTAAGCTGTAAATTAGAAATAAATGGGAAATTAATAGAGCAAGTAATGAAATTCCCATATCTTGGAGTACTAATTACTAGCTACGGAGATATAACAGAAGAAGTGAGACAACAAACAAATAAAGCAGCAGCAATATCAGGGGCCCTAAGAGATATAGTTTGGAAAAGCAAAGATCTAAGTGTAGAAGCAAAAACAAGAATATATAGAACTTGCGTTAGACCCATACTGGCTTATAGCATAGAAACACGGGCAGGCACAAACAAAACCAAACAGCTACTAAGAACAAATGAAATAAAAATACTGAGAGCAATAACAGGAAAAAGCTTATTAGCCTGAGTGAGTAACAACATCATAAGACAACAATGCAAGGTGGAAGATATAATCAGATGGGGAAGAAAGAGAAGAAGAGAGTGGCGTGAACATGTACAAAGGATGGAAGATACGAGAATGAAAAAAAAAATTGGGAACAAAAAATCACATGAAACAAGACCAAAAGGACGACCACCAAAGAGATGGAGAGAGAGCTGGACATCCGAGAATCACAAGAGAGTCTTAATAATGAAGTAGAACAGGACTGTGACCTACTCAGAAGAGGAAATAAGTAAGTAAGTAGAATCTATCAACACAACATCAAATTAGACAGCCAATTACATGGAGCAGGCATTGCAGATTAGAGGTGTCTAGAAAAAAAAAGTTTTTTTCGAAACTACATTTTTCAAACTGGCCGGAAATATAACTTCTTTAAATTATCACCGGTTTACCAGGTGTACAAGTATGAAAATGCGGGTTTCAGACAACAGATGGTGCACCAATGCAGTTTCTGCTATAAAGATTTGACACTGCGCCATTTTATTGTGTCATCAACAAGTGTCAGATGCGTACGAGTGATAAATTGGAAAAGTGTGTGCATAGTGTTGTGTTGTTGTGTTCAATATGTCGAAATTTATACCGAACAAAGAGCATTCGCAGACAGCATTAATTTTTTGTTTTTCATTTGAAGAAAACTGCTGTTGAATCATACCGATTACTTTGAGAAGCTTATGGTGAACATGCTCCATCGCAAGATACGTGCGAATGATGGTTTCTGCGTTTCAAAAGTGGTGACTTCGATGTTGCAGACAAGGAACGTGGAAAACCACCAAAAAAAATACGAAGATGTGGAATTGCAAGCATTGTTAGACGAAGATGATTCGCAAACACAAAAACAACTCGCCGAGCAATTGGGCGTTAGTCAACAAGCTGTTTCCAATCGGCTACGAGAGATGGGAAAGATTCAGAAGCTGATAGATGGGTACCACATGAGTTGAACGACAGGCAAATGGAAAAGTGCAAAAACACGTGTGACATTTTGCTCGCTCGGTACAAAAGGAAGTCGTTTTGCATCGGATAGTTACAGGGGATGAAAAGTGGATTTATTTTGAGAATCCCAAGCGCAAAAAATGATGGGTAGACCCAGGCGCACCATACACATCGACCGCAAGACCGAATCGCTTTGGGCGAAAGACGATGCTCTGTGTTTGGTGGGACCAAAAGGGCGTGGTCTATTATGAGCTTAATACTAAACGTTACCAACAACAATTGACCAATTTTGAACCGTTCGCTGCTTGAAAAAAGGCGAGAATACCGAAAGAGGAAACACAAAGTCATTTTTCTTCATGACAATGCTCCATCAGATACGGCAAAACCAGTTCGTGACACGTTGGAAGCACTCAGCTGGGAAGTTCTACCCCATGCGGCTTCCTCACCAGACTTGACTCCTTCCGATTACCACTTGTTTGCATCGATGGGTCACGCGCTTGCTGAGCAGCGCTTTGGTTCGTACGAAGATGTGAAAAAATAGCTCGATGAATGGTTCGCAGCAAAAGGGGAAGATTTTTACTGGCGTGGTATTCACAAATTGCCCGAAAGATGGGAAAAATGTATAACAAGCGATGGAGCATACTTTGAATAAAGCACTTTTTATGTCATTCTTCCGAATTTAACATGTTTTTTTAGAAAAAAAAATCCGCATTTCATACCAGGTGTACAACACCTGGTATTTGAAATTTTAACTGTACTTTCGAAATTACATTGTTTATCGAAGTACGTACAGACTTTACAATTTGTTTCGATTTTTTTATAAACGATTTTTTACGTGATTTTTTTGCCGAAAAATGAAACACTTTCTTCAAACATGTACTGTTCATAAAAAAAATCCCGAGAAAATCTTGTGAAGAACTCAAAAAACTTTGCATTTTATTCCAGGTAAAAAATTGGAGGAATAATCTTTTCGGCCGCAAAGTATTATTTATAAGATTCATCTTCCTTTACTGAGTACTGGTGCTGCCATTTAAGAAAAAAAAAAATGTTTAAAAATTTGCAAATGTACTTTAAACTATGCATAATAAAAGCATTTCAGTAGATTTTGGATATTTCAAAAAAAAAAATTGTCAAAATCAGGCTTTTTTTTTTAAGTCTAGAGTGGCGCTAACCCTTAAGTACTATGGTAGGTATTCCAGCAGAGTCTGAAGCTTTTTTGGTGTCTAGTTTTATTAAAATACGTTTTTATGATACTCTGTTTGAAAACGATATCGGATATTGTCTACCGCCCTATAGGAATAGTGGGTGGTATTTTTCCTTGAAAATTGCTAGTAGAATATGACGCAATCAAATTCATTCAATTTAACAGAATAAAAAAATAGGGCTCTTTAAAAAAAAAACCTTGTTAAGGTTTCAAATAAGAGGGTACTACTAAAAGAAAAAATTGCTTCTAAATACCACGTGGATTTCTTTCCAGACAATTTGGGTAGCGTTAGCGACGAATGATTTCACCAGCTAATTTCATTCATCATGAAAAGAAGATGCTATAAATATATGCGCCGCTAATCAGGCATAAAGTCCAGCTTGACATATCCTGTGTCACCTTCTTTTATGTAGACGATTGACAACAAGACTGTTCAACACTGTGTTTTCCAGCGAGTACATCTTGCAGTGGTTCTAGACCTAAATCTTTCCTTACACGCTTCTCGCAATTAGGAAACTTCCCTGCAGCATTTATGCTACAAAACATGCCTTATTTAACATACTTTTGCGTTACTATTTGATGGAACAGCCATATCTCAGAACTATTATATCTCGTGCAAATTTATTACCTAGTTTTTGCCGGTGCCGACACAAAACACCCATGAATCCCGTATAGTGCCGGTCATCACGCCTTTGGGTTTATAAATTAGGGTCCATTGCTAAAATGTAACATATACGTGTCTAGGGTATACAAAAAGGGCTTAACTGGGCGTCCATTTTCCAATTTAAGTTCTTTAATATATATTAGTTTAGTTAAATGACCGGAAATTTTCTCGAGTAATTTAAACTCGTAGTTTTCACTGTTTGAACGTTCTATAACGGTTATTGTTGGTCTTTGTGGACTTTATAGAATTACTTTTCCCATAACTGATTTAAAGGGAAAATTTTCTTTTTATTAAACTGCATGAGATTTTGCATCAAATGGTGTAAATTTTTAAATCGATTTGATCATTAGAAGTTGGCTAGTCGTGGTCGTTTTTCTCACTCGGCTCGATTACCACATCATGCACATCATTGGACTTGAAGAGTTTTGGTGAAACATATTTGCACTTACCCACAAAATTGTTGATCGAACTCTTATGATAACTTTTGTAATAAAACCTGAAGAGAATCGGCCAATAAATACGCTTCCAAGTGATAAAAAATCAGTTACTGCAATATTTGAATAATAACAATATTATTATTCCAGAGCAATCGGGTTTTAGAAGCAAACACTCATGTGAAACTGCAATTAATTATGTTATAAGTGAATGGCGTGAAGATTTGATGATTAAAAAATACATTGTATCAACTTTCATAGATTTAAAAAGAGCATTTGAAACTATAGACAGAAAATTATTGCTTATGAAACTACACAAAATTGGAGTGCGTGATATAGAATTAAAATGGCTTGAAGATTATCTATCGAATAGAAAGCAACAAAGAAAAATTGGAAACACGTAATCATCAGCGATAGTGAATATTGGTCTACCGCAAGGCTCTGTCCTTGCGCCGGTACTGTTTCTTATATACATAAATGACATTAAAGACGGTTTATAGTACGGGGATGTTAGACTATTTGCAGACGATGCACTGATTGCAATTAGTGATGTTAGTTTGGATGTGGCTATTAATAAAATGCAGTCTGATATGAATATTCTTTACAAGTGGATATGTATAAATATGTTAAAACTAAATACAGATAAAACTAAATATATGATAATATCACACAATAACTATAATAATAATCATAAATTATACATAAATAATCGTGAAATAGGAAAAGTAAACGAAATTAAATACTTGGGTATAATGATAAATTGTAAACTTAAATTTGATGCACACTTTCAATATTTAGTGAATAAAATAAACCAAAAACTTTATCTCATGTATAGAACTTGCCACATCATAAGTGAATACCATAAAATATTAATACGTAGAAGCATAATTGAGCTACATTTTATTTATTGTCCTTCGGTATTATTTCTTGCTAAGGATACACAAATAGAACTACTGCAAAAACTTCACAAACAAGCCAATGAGATTTATATTGCGGAAGCCTAGAGATATGCACATAAAAGATATGTTAGATCGATTAAATTGGCTGAGTGTAAAGCAGAGCTTACTTTATTACGCAATGAAATTCATCTGTAATATAAAGATAGAAAATTGTCGCACATATTTGACCGAGAAAATTAGATACGTCAATCAGATACACAACTACAACACCAGAGGACGAAATGACTTCCGAGTAGTGGGAATTACAAATGAAGCTGATCGAGCAAATCTTTATTATAAAGGACTTAAACATTTTAATGACCTACCAAATAATATTAAAAAACTGTGAAACCATAAATAAGTTTAAGCAACTATTATATCAACATTGTAAGAATATGCCTATCCGATAGTTAAATTAGGTTCTAATGAACCGTAAATAAATAAATAAATAAATAGATAAAATAAATAGTCAAGTTCCAGAAGTTGAAGAGAATCGTAGATCTCATTACTAGAAACAGAGAAGCCGGGCGTTGCTGAATTCATTGTCTTTGGGTTGGTACGGATTTTTCCTTTTTACGACAGAATCCCCTCCGTTTTTTAAAAACTTTAGGTACACTAGAACGGGACATTACACAATAGACAAGAAGAGTCGCTAATAAATGAGATCAGGTTCAGGTAGCAACAGGTGAAACGTTAGCAAGTACACACAAGTCATATAAAAACTTATCCCTTGGAATAGTTGGGTATAGTCAATGTAAAAAGATAATAAATACTTTTTCTACTGTTCTGAACTCTATACGAGAACAGAAAATAAAGAAACTAGCACGAAATCGGGAGAAAATTACTTGTCCTGAAGACACAATATTTTTTTTCTGAAATATCGTAGTATATAGTGAAATTCCCCTTCGCGGAAACTCCTCTTACACGGACACCTCCTTTGAACGGACAGTTTCTCAAGGTCCTGACTAACTCTATAATTGGCATTATGTTAACTCCCTTTTGGACGGATATTCTCTTGAACGGACGCGGACACAAAAAAATGTTCTCATAACCGGACAAAAAACAATAAAAAATAAACGCCTTGTCTCATTTTTCTGTGGCGAGTATCGCTGTTGCGTTCCCAATCACGCCGCGCGTCAACGTCGCTTTCACTGAGGGACTTCCCGAGTAAACCGGTTATTTACCGATCTCAATTTTTCGGTACACGTGGAGATTTAATATTCGTCTGACGCCTATGAGAAAAAGACACAGTGGGCGACACAATCATTGTAAAAATTGCCCCAAATAGAAAAATTCTGACGCTTAAACAAAAAATTGAGATTATTAAAGTTCACAATAAGGAAAAGTTAACTATAAGGGATTTATTCAAGCGGTTTTATATCGGAAAAACACAAGCTACTGATGTAATTAAACATAAAGAAATCCTTCTAAACAAGTGGATGTCGAACAGCAATTTGAATGAAAAAGGGTGCTTTTTGACTGGTGATGGTACCAACATTGACAAGTTGTGTTATAACTGGTTTATAGCAGCTCGCCATAAGGAGATTTCTTTGATAGGTATGCACATGAATTAGTTTTTTTAGATAAGGTTTTCTGGAATTAGTGCGTAGATTTTCTTTTCATATCAATTCAAAAAATGGATAAAAGGGGTGAGAATATCAATAAGTTTGTGACAAAAATGCAAAAAAATTATTGTTAAGGTTTTTTTCAGGTCCGCTGATACGATGCAAAGCAAAATAAATATCCGAGTCTCTGGGACATTCTACATTCAGTGCTTCTTTTAGTTGGCTTAATAAATTTAGAATCCGCCACAACATAAGTTTTAAAGCGATTTCAGGAGACGGAGCTTCGGTTATTGCTGAAGATGTTTCATCATTCTGGGAAAAATGCCCTTCTTTCCTTAAGGGATATTCACCGAGAGACATCTATAATCCCGATGATCTATAACGCTAACATTAAAAAAAGAAAAATGTGTTGATGTTAAATATCCCAAAGAGAGGTTTACAATTTTACATTGTGCAAATATGGCGGAAGAAACAAAAAAACTCTTAGTCATTGGTAAGGCAGCTAAACCCAGAGCATTTAAAAATATTAACATAAACAACCTACCCGTAACTTGGAAATATAATAAGAAAGTTTGAATGACAGGAGAAATTATGACAGAGTGGTTGCAAGGTGTTGATTGGAAAATGACAAAAAAAAGAAACATTTTGTTATTTTTAGATAATGCAGGATCTCATCCAAAAGCCGTCCGCTTAAAAAATATAAAAAATCCTATTTTTCCCTCCTAACTGTACATCAGTTTGTCAACAACTTGACCAGGGAATTATAACAAATTTTAAAGTTTATTACCGAAGTTTAATACTAAAACACCTGATAGTAACGCTTGAAACTGCTGGTACAGCTTTTGAGTTAATTAAGAAAATTACGCCACTGGATGCAGTTTACTTTGCAAAAACCGCTTGGGAACAAGTAACAAAGAAAACGGTTAAAAATTGCCGTAAAGCGGGAATTAAGCATGAAAATATGTGTGTGAAGTTGACTGTTAACTGAGGCTGTTACATCTGATCCAGAAGATGACTTACCACTTAACGTACTTGCAGATATTCTCAAAAATAAGAATTTGTTGGGGTTGACTGATAATGAAAACCTTAATAATTTTTTGAGCATAGATGAAAATTCGTATGTTAAAAATCTAGATTCAGAACAAAAAATTGAAAATCCAGTTGAAATACAAGGACTTCCCGAAGATTCTGTTATCGATGAGGTTCCAGTACCAACAGATGTTATCCCAAATTATGGTGAAGTTATTACCCTAACCAAGCAGCTTAAAAGTTTTGCCGAAGATCACGGAGATGCAAAGTCTTTAGAGCTTCTTTCCAAATTAAAAATAAGATTTGTGGACGCCATTTTAAAGAAAAAGGAGAAACAAACAACAATATATGAATTTTTGCGTCATTAAAGTAACCTTTCATTTCATATGTATAACTCTATCCTATTATATTTTATACTAGCCGTGCCCGCGGCTCCGCTCGCGTAGACTTGATTCACTACTATCGTCACTGCTTATTCCTTATGTTACCTAACGTAATAAAATATCTGCCGTTAGTTCCCCTTATCTCCCATTATTTCTCCTTATCTCCCATTATCTCTACATAATTTCTATTATCTAGGCTTATCTCTGCTCATCTCCCATTATTTCTCCTTATCTCCCATTATTTCTCCTTATCTCCCATTATCTCACCTTATCTCCCATTATCTGAGCTTATCTCGACTCATCTCGCAAAATTTCTCCTTATCTCCCATTATTTCTCCTTATCTCCCATTATATCTGATATATATATATATATATATATATATATATATATATATATATATATATATATATATATATATATATATATATATATATATATATATATATATATATCTTATATCGAATTATATAAAACATATGTATAAATTTATAAAAAACATGTAAATCGTATAAGGGGTTCTCAAGTGATAAGCGCACTAACGGACAGACAGGCAGACAGAGATACGTTGCATTTTATATATATTATATTTCTTCGCAACATGATATTGTTTCATATTTAATGGTTTAGGCTGTGCATTGCAAGAGAACTCGCTAACGGTAACCTTTTTTGCGACTCGATTCACTATTATCGTCACTGCTTATTCTTTGTTACCTAACGCAATAAAATATATCCTATAACATGGCCAGAGAACATACGTATGTTTTAAAAAAAAGCACGTAAATCGGATAAGTGGTTCTCCAGTGATAAGAGCACTAACGGACAGACAGACAGACAGGCAGAGAGACAGGCAGACAGACAGACAGAGAGAGACGTTGCATTTTATATATATTATAGATAGAATATTATAGATAACCTGACCAGAGAACAAATGTATCAATTAAAAAAAAAAACACGTAAATCGGATAAGTGGTTCTCGAGTGATACACGCACTAACGGACATACAAACAGACAGAGAGACGTTGCCTTTTATATATATTATATTCTTTCTACATGATATTGTTCCATATTTAATGTTTTAGGCAGTGTATTGCAAGAGAACGCGCTTGCGGCAAACTTTTCTCCCTCTTCATTCACTATTATCGTCACTGCTTATTCCTTATGTCACCCAACGTAATAAAATATATCCTATAACCTGGACAGAGAACATATGCATGTTTAAAAAAAAGCACGTAAATCGGTTAAGTATTTTCCAGTGATAAGCGCACTAACGGACAGACAGACAGACAGAGGGACGTTGCATTTTATATATATTATAAATATAGATTATTATTATATAACCTGGCCAAAGAATATATGTATGAATTTAAAAAAAGACACGTAAATCGGATAAGTGATTCTCGCGTGATAAACGCACTAATGGACAGACAGACAGACAGAGAGACATTGCATTTTATATATATTATAGGTTATAGATTAAAGATATTCTCTGCTACATAATATTGTTCCATATTTAATGGTTTAGGCTGTATATTGCAAGGGAACGCGCTAGCGGCAAACTTTTTCCGATTTCATTCACTATTATCGTCACCGCTCATTCCTTATGCTACCTATCGTAATAAAATATAGCCTATAACCTGGCCAGAAAATATATGTATGTTTTAAAAAAAAAAGTACGTAAATCAGATAAGTGGTTCTCCAGTGATAAGCGCACTAACGGACAGACAGACAGACAGACAGAGAGACGTTGCATTTTATATATTATTTTATATGTATCTATAGGTAACAAATCTTTGTTTTTCCCCTAAGTTTTTTTGTTTATTTTAAAAATATGTACATACATAAGTATAAGTTTGTGTGTCCGCCTAAGGGAGATTTCAGTATATATAGTTACGATTTTTTTAGTAATTAAGGATATATCCCTGAACATCTTGAGCGGCACAGATTTTTCAGTAAGTCAAAAAATTCCGAAAAAAACCATCGGAAGGAAAAAAATTTAGACGCATTTTGGTTTTTCTACCACGTTCAGATTATAAGTTAAAAATCGGAGCACTACATTTGTAGAAAAGGAACATTATGTGCAAAAAATACATATTTTCACACCCCCTCTTACAGTTACGTTTCCTAAGTTACCGCGAGATTGAAAATTGAAATCTCTTGATGAAGCCGGAGTTACAAATCAGAGCTTAAAATATAATGGTTCAAACAAAAGAAAAATGTTAAAATCAATGGAACAATTTTTAGACAATTTAGTTGAGAAAGAAGTCGCCCATTTCCGGAGAGGACGCCAAGTGGAAACCGTTAGAATCCTTTTAATATTTAAGTTTAATAGGATGTTTTACAAGACGTATATTAAAGTAATTAATTGATGTTGGTCTTGAATTTCGCATATAAGAATCTTGAAAAAAGGTAGTACGTCTGGTGAGAAGCTTGACTCGTCTAGCGCTGTGGGAAGTCAAGTAACTTAATGGAGAACACAATTCAGGCCAAAACGATGAGACGGTCATTAAATAATCAAATATATTTTAGTGACATTGAGACGAATTTTAATAATTAAAAAAAAAATACTTCGACAGGGACTGAAACCGTTTTTCTGGCCCGAGACTGTTCAAGTTTTAAACCTTGCCATATTTAGCCATAATTCTAAAACGCAATTAAGATCGATCCATATTTCTCATTTGAACTCATTAAATTGAACATAAATAATAAAAAAATGGAAATCAATCAAAAAAAAACAAACACCTGCTTCTAAATTATTCATTTTTCATTAGGGAATAGCGGGAGTATAAAACATTATCACAATAGCTTTTATTTTCCGAGCCTGAACATCAAATAAAATGTCGAGATTTGTCAAACTGGGGGAGAAACATCAGCAGATTCTAATTTTATCTTTCAATTTGGGTGAAAAAATTCTCAGGAGGTTATAAAAATACAATTTAACGTAGATATGTAAATCAAAAATTGATATATTTATGTATTACTGTCTAACACTAAATATTTTCACTAATAGTCAGTGTTTCTATTTCTTTAACACATATTTCTATAGATACCAACGAGACGTTTTTACTTTCCTTTCTAAAGGAAAGTGTTATCTTCGTGGAAAAATCATACTTCGACATATTTGCTTTGCTTGCTTGTAATATATGCAAGAAGTTAAAGAGTGGGGTAGAGGGTTAATAGGGCTTCTTTGTATATATGATGTGAAAAGTCGGTATAGACAGCATCCACCTGGGCCTCCAGAGCCTCTAACAAGTATTTTTTTTTTATGGGTCTAACGCACGTGCTGTAGGGAGGTCCTTAAAGCGCTACAGGAGCGGCACGTGTGCGGAAAAAGCGATTCACGTTGCTCTTGAATCGCTGTAAATTGTACTCGGTGGGAAACACAGTTCTGGGCAAATTATTCTAAAGGGATGATGTTCTCCATATAAAAGACTGCTTAAAAAGCGTTGTACGTGGAATAAAATAGGCTGAACCTTATACGGATGTGAAGTATTAGCGCAACGTGTACTTTTAACTTGCACCGCTCTGGAGGGAATTAAGCGGGCCACATCCTTCGAACACTTTCCATGAAAATACTTGTAGAATAAGCTCAAGTCGCTAACCGTTCTTTGATGTTCCAGCGAATCAAGGCCGCCGGTTAGTTCCGGGTCTCCAATCAGACGAACAGCTCTTCTCTGAATAGAATCCAACAAATGCAGTGTATGTTTGGGAGCGGAGCCCCAAACATAGGAGCAGTGTTCCATAGTTGGTCGAATTTGAGCTTTGTAAAGTAAGCAAAGTAAACAGTTGTTGTGGAGTGTAAAGCTTTCTGGTTCGAAATGATATTCTCAACCTTTGAGAAGCTCTCCTTGCTATGCCTGCAATATGTTCATGCCAGGACATATTTGCTCCCACATTAACGCCCAACAAATTGAGTGACAATGTTAGAGGAATGGAGTGCCCCGACATAACTATGTCGGGTTCAGCAACGTTAACTTTTTTAGAAAAAAAAACTGCCGCCTGGATTTTTGTAGCGTTAAATTCCACTTGGTTACTGTCACCCCAAGATAGAATTTATTCCAGGTCTTTGTTAAGTTTAATGACTTCCTGCTGTCTGGGGATATTCGTCTGAGTAGCCGATGTCCGAGCGTTCAAAGTGAATGAAGAGATAAGCGTACTGTCATTTGCAAAGCTGTAGATTGGATTCCCGGTCTTTTCCAGCAGATCGTTAATGTAAATGAGAAAGATAGTAGGAGACAGTATGGCACCTTGGGGCACACCGGCGTTAACAGTAAAGGTGTTAGAAGGAAATCCGTCTACTTCGACTCGTAAAGAACGCTCTCTGAGGAAACATGAGAGCCACAAACAGAACTTCTCAGACAAACGTAGCTTAGCCAACAGCCCATCGCGCCAAACACGGTCGAATGCCTTGGATATGTCAAGAGCAACCGCTCGAGATTCTCCAAAGTGTTCAGTTGCGTTGTTCCAAACGTGTGTTACATAAGTCAGATGATCTCCTCTTGATCTATCTTTACGAAAGCCATATTGGTGATCACTAATAATGTTGAATCCTTCAAGATATTTTAGAAGATGCTGATTGATAGCCTTTTCCTTGACTTTCGACATTATTAAAAGCAGTGCGATTGGTCGGTAGTTATTTGGTAAGGTCTTCTTGCCTTTTTTAGGTATCGGCTGAACTGTGGCACATTTCCAGCAGGAAGGAAATATTCCCTTTCTGTAGGATAGGTTGAAAAGTCTACAGAAAACTGGTGTTAGTTCCCTCGCACAGTTTTTGAGAACTATGGCAGGTATTCCGTCAGCAACAGAAGCTTTTTTGGTGTCTACCTTCATTAAAATACGCTTTATGATATGCTGTCTGAAGACAATATCGGGCATCCTTGACTGCACTATGGGAATAGTAGGTGGTATTTTTCCTTGGAAGTCGACAGTAGGATGTGAAGCAAAGAGTTCAGCCAACAAGTTCACTTTCTCAACAGGTGTCGTTGCAATAGAATTATCTGGCCGTGTGAGTGGTGGTATGGTGGATTTGGTGAAATTTTTACTGACTGCCTTAGCAACTGACTAAAAGGTCCTGGAATTGCTGAGACAAGCGAGAAGTTTGTTTCTAATTCGTTGATTGTGTGCCTCCTTGGTTTCGTCGATAATTTCCTTGCATCTGTTCCTGGCACAAACAAAGGTGTTACGGTTTATGGTGTTAGAATTTTCACGGATTGTCGGTAGGCAAAATGTTTAGAAGCAACAGCTTCTTTGCATTTTCGGTCAAACCAAGGCTTGCCGTTGGAAGGGCATTTCTTCGAAAAAGAGATGTAAGCCTCTATACCGGCCAAAATAATACCGGAAACCTCCCTGGCGCAGTCGGATGGGTCGTCGGATCGAAAAAAAACGTGAAGTCAGTCAGTCCTTATCCAGGTAATAACGGGAAACAGTGACAAAATAGATGCTTATATTGCACTTTGTCGGTGACTTATTTAAAGTCTTTCTAAAGATAGCGGCCAGCAAGGCTGACACTTAATTGCAGAAGCCCACTTTTCCGAGCTTGCCACCCGAAGGCATAGATGTATTTGCTGAGTTTGGCCTAACTGAAGAACCCTTTAAGAACTCCTGAAATGCGGATCTTTCGATTCGCCTTTGGTTGCTTCACCAACGCCATCTATGCCTTTGGGCGGCAAGTTCGGGAAGGTGCGCGTCTGCAGTTAAGTGTCAGTCTTGCTGGCCGCTCTGCTTGGAAAGACTTTAAATAAGTCACTGACAGAGTGCAGTATAAGCATCTATGTCCTCATTGTTAGAACTACATGTTTGCAAGGAATGCACTGGCGAAATACCTTTACAATTAAATCGCTGCTTTTAAACATTTTACAATAGTAAAAAGAAACCTAAACGACAACGCATAAAATATTCATTTTTCATTAGAAAATAGCGCGAAAATTACGTATTTAACGATTCCTTTTATTTACGTTGCTTTCAGTCAAATAAATATAGATTAAAGGTTTTGATTTGGGAACGGTATGAAAAGATATCTGTCGCTATAGAATATTAGATTAAGTTTATTGTTCTGGGTAAATTTTAATGGAATATCGGTGTATAGAAAATGATAAAATCACTATTTTAACTAAAACAGAACACGAAGTTATGAGATAATCAAAGTTATATTTTAAACTGTTAGTTATGTAATAGCTATTCGAGTCACATTAAAGCAGGTCTTTTTATATGCGTGAGAGTTAAAGCTTTAATACCAAATCAATAAGCAAATTATAAAAACTTATAAGAGTTATTTGATGACTTTCTTCCTTTTAATAGGAAAATTTCACAGGTTACAAACCTTATCAGTACAATTCCCCTGAATTTCTCTTGCGTGGGCTGAATAACCGAAGATAATCGGGAATCTTGCCGGCTTTGTCAGAGCTTATTTCGAGAGCTGTCTTCTTCAGAATCTAGCAATAATCTGCTTTAATTCCGCTTGAACGCGTCTTTTATATTAGCAGTCCGGGGTGGGAAGGAGGCGGGACTTTATAGATGATCTGTTTCCAGATTGATGAAGAGTAAAGATCCGTGTTACGATTAAAGTTTTTAGGATGTTTAGATATTTCGAGGGACTAGGGAATTTTCTTGAGGAAGAATAGGGAATTTGTTGCGAGTATCTTCGATTGTTCAAAGAGAATCTGGTGTCCTGTTTCATGTTGGTATTCTGCAAGTGCTGAAGTGGAAATATTGTAGTTCTACCTCATGCGGCTTATTCATCAGACTTGGCTCCTTCCGATTACCACTTGTTTGCATCGATGGGTCACGCACTTGCTGAGCAGCGCTTTGGTTCGCGCGATGGCTCGATGAATGGTTGGCAGCAAAAGGGGAAGATTTTTACTGGCGTGGTATTCATAAATTGCTCGAAAGATGGGAAACATGTATAACAAGTAGAGGATTCGATCTCTGGATCCCGAGTCCCGGGATCCCGGTCGTATTTTAGTCCCGAAATTTTCGGGATTAAATTTAATGAATCCCGGGATTTTCGGGATTAAAATATTTTTGTATATATGTCAATAAAAATGTGCGTGAAACGAAACGCACTTAATTTAATTTGACGTTTTGATGGCCATCTTCTGTACACAGCTGATTTCATTTGTTTTCGCTAACGACCAGTGCAGGGTTATGTGTAAAAGTGTGTAAAATATTCGCTTCTCGTCGTGTAAGTATTGATATTTTTCTTGTTAATTGGTGATAATCAATGAATTTATTAAAAAAAACAACAATGCATAAATGTGTCTGAATAAATATAGATGAAAAACAACGAGTGTTATTTTCTGTAGCTCTAAGAGGTTATGTTTATGTTGTGCATAGACTTAAATGTTTTTTTCTTTTTTGTTTAGGTTTAAGAAGTAAACAATGTCACTATCCAAAGAAAGTTTTTATGTCAAACATAAAAAAGATGAAGATGTTTCGTCAGTGTAGAGTCATTTTTTAGTCGATAAAGCGGGTAGCTCAGCACAATGTAAGCGTTGTTTCGCTATTTTAAAGACTTTAGGAGGATCAACCAAAGGCCTACATACTCATCTATCTTCAAAACATTCTGTGAAAGTAGATTCTGCTAAGGCATTTTCCTCAACGGGCCAAAATAATGAAGGACCACCTTTGAAAAGAAAAATTACGTCACTATTTTGTGAAGTCTGATACCCTTGACGATGTTTTGGCCCGTATGACTGCGCTAGATGGTTTTCCTTTTAGCTTACTTGTGACATCAAAAGATTTAAGATCGTTATTATTAGCAAAAGGTTACTCAGACTTACTTAAATCTGCTTCAACAATCCGCAACAGAGTAGTAGACTACAGTCGAAACATAAAAAAACAAATGACAGCTGAACTATCTACGTTAAAAAAAAGGAGGACAACGATTTAGTCTAAGTTTTGATGAATGGACGTCTAGCTCTAATAAGAGATATATGAATTTAAATATTCATTCAGGCAAAGAAAATTGGAATTTGGGACTTATTCGAATTAATAAATCGCTGACAGCCGAAACTTGTGTTCATACACTAAAAAAGCGGCTTTTGGAGTTCCATATCTCATTAGATACCGATATTGTGGCAATAGTGGCCGATGGTCCAAATGTAATGCTGAAGGTTGGAAAACTTGTTAATACAGAACACCAAGTTTGTTTTGCACATGGTATTCATTTAGCCGTTTGTGATTTATTGTATAAAAACACACCTGCAAATGAGCCTACCATTGATGATATTGATGACTGGGATGATGATAATGAAGAACTAGACTCAGGATTAGCCATTGAAACTGGAAATGGACGGGATTTGACTAATGATCGAAATAGTAATGAAGTAATAAAGAAAGTTCGTAAAGTAGTTCTTATTTTCAAAAGAGCATCCTTGAAAAATGATACAATACTTCAAAAATATGTTAAAAAAGAACATGGAAGAGAGCTTAATTTACTGCTCGACTGTAAAACGCGTTGGAATAGTCTCTTTACAATGCTGGAGCGATTTGATCTTTTAAAAAATAGCGTAAAAAAGGCACTTATTGACCTAAATAATGCTGTACAATTTGAGGAATCAGATTTTCAACTCATTAATGAGATAATCAAGGTCTTGGCGCCAGTTAAATTATCCGTAGAAGCACTTTGTCGTTCTGATGCCAATTTGTGCACTGCTGATGCGACACTCAGGTTTCTTTTTTAACAATTGCGTGAAAATGACTCAATTTTGGCTTCCAAATTGAAGACACATTTATTGAACCGCATGAAAGATCGTCGACGAAATGAATTAAGTGGAGTATTAAACTATCTACAAAATCCTCATACTGAGAAGACTGAGACTACTGAGAGTAACAATTTGGATACTGATTGTGATGTAAAGGGGTTATTTTCAAGTCCAAGCAAGATGGCAATAAAAAAACAGATTATTTCATTAACTGCAAGGATGGAAAACAATGATAATGAAGAAAATGACATGAAAATTGAACCTGTGCATACAACTAGTAAAACTGATTTGACATTGAAAGAAAAGCTTCAGAACGAAATAGAAAACAGCATGAAAACTATAAATCCAGAAGCATATAAAGAAACTGATCTTTCTAAAATCATTAAACAAGAAATGAGTCTTTATGAGAATAGTTCCTCACGAGTTTGTAATTTGGAGAAGACTTATAAAAATTTATTGACGATTCCTCCAACTTCCATCGAGCCTGAACGCGCTTTTTTCGCCTCTTCATATTTGTGCAACAAATTGAGAAGTATACTTTCGGATGAGACGTTGGATGCGTTGTTATTCCTTAGATTTTATTTTCGTGGCTTAAATAAGTAATTCATAAAGTTTCTGGTCTATTTAATTTAAAATTTGAGTACCTATGAACATTGATCTCTTTAGCATATAGTCTTTTTTATAGTATATATAACTAAACAAATTTTAAGAAGTTGATTTGTTTTAAGTTTATTGTAAAATAAAATAAAAACAAATTAGGCAATTATGAAACTATTTCATAAATTATTTACAGAAGTGCCTAGTTTGTTGTTTATTTTATCAGAAGAAAGTATAATTTTGTTTTGTTTTTCGAAGATTTAACTAAAGATTTAAAATAAAGAGTTGATTTTGATATGTTTTACTGACTTTTTGTTACCACTTTCTATTACCAATACAATCCCGGGACTATCCCGGGATCCCGAGATTAACTGTAGATAATCCCGAAATCTCGGGAATAGAAAAATCGACCGGGATCGAATTCTCTAATAACAAGCGATGGAGCATACTTTAAATAAAGCACTTTTTATCATTCTTCCGAATTTAACATGTTTTTTTAGAAAAAAAATCCGCATTTTATACTTGTACACCTGATATTTGCCACAGTTATGCGAGAACATACATTAAAGAGAAATACGTACGCCTCGAATTGAGAACCTCCTCCTTTTTGAAGTCGATTAAAAACCTTGTAAATATTTTCAAATGCTGTTTAAATTGTCCAATATTAAACAACCCTCTCCACTTTCAATCTATTTCTGGGTGAAAATTGAAAGCTAATTTCAAATAATTCACTTATATGTTTCACTATTAATATTTAGCTATAAAATTTATTTATTATTTCAACAAAAAAAGAACTGTCTCAAAAACTATAAGTTTCATCCTCTCATTGGATAATATCTATGCAAGATTATCCCCAATTGCTATTCCCATGCCATTACACTTCCGTTTCTACATTCGCAGAGCTTCATCGATGTATATATTGAATATGGTGGGCGACAAAGAACATCCCTGGCGTAGGCCTTTAGTTACATTGAAGCCCTTTGAAAGTTTACTTCCTACTTTTATTCTAGATGTTGTGTTTCTATAGAATTCTTTAACGGCATCCGTGATAGTCACATTAATATCAGATTTTTCTAGGACCCCCCATAGTTTAGCAATAGGGACCGTATTGTATGCCTTTGTCAGATCTACTAGAAGTAGGTGTACATCATGTGACCGTATTGTTCTTTTTTCGATGATTTGAGTTATACAAAAAATATTGTCAATTGTTGATCGACCTGCTTTAAAACCGTTTTGCTCTTCAGATTCGTAGGGATGATACTCTTCACATATGAGATCTTTTAATATTTTTCCATAGAGTCGGCTTAAGGTACTTGTCACCGTTATACCTCAATAGTTACTGCAGTTCTTTTTGTTGCCCCTTTTATGTATAGATGTAATCCAGCCTTCTTTCCATCATTGTGAAATTGGTTCCCCAGTTAAACATCGCACATACTGGTATTTGAACGATCTACGCGGCCAAAAGTCAAAAAGTCAAAACACAAAATATTGCCAGAGACAGAGGACCCTTCCGAGAACAAAAGACAACCGCTTCCAACCCCACCCGTGCGGTCTTATCTGTTTTATGTTAGTCGGAATTCGATCCTGTTATCTCGTGTACGTTATCAGTTTCGGCGCTCTTAAAAATCATAATTGTGGAAGTGGAATTTTATGTCTATAAGTTCTAAAGTAGTGGAAAAAGTGATGGATTCTCAAAGTACAGGTATGTAACTATGTTATTTCATAAAACTTTTAACATTTACTTATTTGTGAGTCAACGTAAGGGACGGTAAAAAAAGGCCTTTTGCACGAGTATTATTTTGTAAAAAAAAAATATGTTTTACTGTCGTTTTCATACTTCCCTGTTAGATCCGGCTATAATTTTGATAATATTCTATAGTTGGTAGTTTCAATAAATAATAAATCCAAAAACTGGCCCCGGATAAGCCCGGATAAGATACATTTTGGGACTTTGAAAATTATGATCAAAATTGTGAGAAAAAATAGATTTTGATTTTATTAATTTTAACTTAACGATTCTTTGTTGTAGGTTCACTTGGTACATCGGGAATGAAGGTTGTGACCCGGAAATACTTGTTTGACCGCATGATGAAGGAAAATTTACCTTATTTGGAAGACAAACTAAATTGCTTCAAAGAACAACTTTTGTCAACTGAAGGATATACACAAGAGCAAATACAAACCTTAAAAAGGAATTTTTCTCATTTTAAATCTAAAGTTAAACGTAGTTGGATCAAAGCCCATAATAAGTAAGACATATTTGTTCAATACAATAGGTCATGGCTAGAAGAAACCTTTGAAATTCCAGTGGTTGACAGTCTGCAAAATCGATCTGGTCGACCAAGCAAACCTTTTGAACAATTGAGCGAGAGAAGTAAAAGAAGAAAAACGGAGGAGCTTCGCTCTACCTTTGAAGAGGAAGTGATAGTGCATGCCGCGCAAGTTGAGTTGAGAAAAATGGGAAAGCGAGATACTTCAAATGTACTCAAAGAAATCATCACTACACCAACTCGGGCAACGAAATATGAAAAGGTGTATTATCGCACAAAATCATCAAAATATAAAAGTAGCCCTTTGACTGTCCATAGACGCAGATCTAACAAGAGAACAGTATGAAATCATAAGAAGGACGAACAAACATATTTTTCCGTGTTATAGCCTCCTACAAAAGGAAAAAAAAAGTGTTACCCGCCACCAAAAGCGTGCAAGATAACTAGCACTAATGCGGAAGCTCAATTACCGCCCTTGGTGAATCTTACTGTTACACGATTGTCCGACTACCTCGCAGAGGTATTGCAAACATTAAATGAACAAAAACGGAATACCCTAACGATGATTCATAAATGGGGTTGTGACGGATTACAACAATCCCAATACAAACAAAAGTTTAACAGTGATGCGGATTCGGATAGCAATATATTTCAAAGTTGCTTTGTGCCTGTAAAATTAGTGTGTGGAAAAAATAATGAAAAAAACCGTGCGGGAAAATCCGACTCCGTCTTCTCCGCGTTTTTGTCGACCAATAAGATTTCGTTTTATCAAAGAGAGTACTGATGTCACAGAACAAGAAATTAACTACGTGAATAAATCAGTTGGCTGTCTCATTCCTGCTGAGGTCGATTTGGATGAGAAAAAGTTTATAGTTAAACACAAATTTATCATGACCATGGTGGATGGAAAAGTGTGTTATGCCGCCACTGGAACCACAGCAGCAAGCCGGTGCTATATTTGTGGTGCAACCTCAAAGGATTTTAACCGATTGGATATACCAAAAGAAGTTAATCCCGAGGCAGCACAATTCGGTTTCTCAGTATTACATGCCAGGATAAGATTATTTGAGAATGTCCTACATCTGGCTACCAGTAAAAAAATATAGAGAAAAGAAAAACAGAGGCTGAAAAGGAACTCGAGAAAGAGAGGAAACTTGAAATCCAGACCCGGTTTCGCAATGAAACTGGGTTATTGGTCGATATGCCAAAGGCAAATTTTGGAAACACCAATGATGGGAACACGAAGATTTTTTGAAGACCCGAAATTAGCAGCAGAAATAACGGGCCTTAGCTATGACCGGTTATATAGGTTAAAAGTGGAGACAATCTCAAGCAGACATAAAGTCGACCCAGAAAAATATGACAAGTATGCATCAGAAACTGATCGTCTATATGTGGACCTCTACCCGTGGCATCCTATGACACCCACGATGCACAAGATACTTGTTCATGGAGCAGAGATAATAAAAAATGCTTTGTTACCAATTGGGCAGCTGTCTGAAGAAGCCGCAGAGGCAAGGAACAAGCACTTTCGGTCTTACCGACAAGATTTTGTCGGAAAGTTTTCACGAGAAAGCTGCAACAGGGACATTTTTAATCGTTTACTTTTAAGTTTCGATCCTTTGTTGAGCAGTATGAGGCGAATAAAGAGGATAAAGTCACATTCATTCCTACCAGAGACGCTAGAAATGCTCCTGCCTGCAGAGCCGAACCCACTGTGTTCTTCTAGAAGTGAAGATGAAAATACGTTTGTGGACGACAAAATATGATTGTTTATAGTGTATTTTTAACCCTCGACGCAAAAGAGGGAGGTTATAAGTTTAAATTTTACATTTATTTTGTAAATAAATGTTTTCATTTAAAATATTTTTTTTTGTAAAATTAAGTTTCGTTTTTTTATTTTTTATTGCAAACTTAGTAATTTTATGCAAAGTAACTGATTAATTTAACTTGGTAATATAATTTAGCATACAATAGAACCGAAAAATAATTTTGGCCGCGTAGATCGTTCAAATACCCCTATGCGCATTGGTTAAAAATTGCTGTTAAGATATATATGTTAAGAAAATATAAGTTACTTGATTATAAGGGCTAAATTAATTAACAATATTCACCATAATACCTAAAATAAATTCACTAACGGAGACCCACCCCCATCCAATTGATCGTTGCGTAACAAACCTGAGAATTTTTTCTGGATAATATCTATGCAAGTTTGAAATTGATATCTTATCTCTCGAGAGTTATCGAGTCACCAAACTAGCAGCCCGAAAGATCGACAGACAGACAGACCGACATAAATGAGTGACTATGTTTTTCGTGATGTAGGAACCCTAAAACGTGAATAAAAGCAAAAATCTAGAAGTCTAATTTTTTTCAGAAATTTTCCTTTTCCTTTAGCAAGGAAAGTAAAAATGAAATAAAGTGATCAGATAAAAATAACACTTAAGAAGGTAAAACTTACTTTCCTGGCAAGCACAGTGTATCGTGAATTTGACAGAAAAGAAGTTTCAATCTACCTTATGATGTACTTTTCCATTTAGAAAGGTACATTTTAATTTACAAAATACACAGCCTAATACCTGAAACTAGAATTCTTTGAAATGGAAGCCGTTTGGGGATTTAAAAGGAACAAACGTTAGAAATACTTGGCACTTTTGATGAAAATTCTGAACTAAATACCAGTGAAATTCCAATACTTGACAATTTGTTAAAACTTTTCAACTGACGTAATAAAAAAAATAACGAAATGTGCTAATTTTAAACTAGACACCATGCTTATAATGGGTAAAATATAAAAACATTAAATAAACACTATAGATAAAATAAATAAATGATATAAATTCATACTAAATAACATTTTAAACAAATATAAAATACCAACTGAAAATACACTCCTGGACAAAATTAACGCAACAATATATTAAATCATACAAATCTCTATAATGAATTAATTTTAATAATTTTTTTTATGAACATTGGTTACACTAGAAGTTAGAAAAAAACTTATTCGGATACTTTAAAAGTGAATTAGCTACCAAATTTCTCTATAATATTCGAATTAAAATTATTCTTAAGACCTAATAACAAAATCGTTGAAATTATGTAATAATGAAAAAAAATAAACTGGGACACTAGTAGCAAAATTAATGTTGTAACTGGGACACTAGTAGCAAAATTAATGGTGTAACTGGGACACTAGTAGCGTGTGTTGCCTCCTCTACTTCGGATGACAGCGTTTATGCGCCTAGGCATGCTTCTAATTAAATTTTGCATAAAATCTTGAGGAATTTGCTCCCATTCTGTGATAACTGCATTTTCAAGTTCCCTCAGGTTTCTAGGTGCAGGTATATGATGTTTCACATTTTTCTTAAGGTGATCCCATACATGTTCTATCGGATTCAGATCCGGGCTTATTGGTGGCCATTGCATAATCGGTATATCAACTTGATTAAGATAATCGAGTACCTCCCTAGCCACGTGAGGTCGAGCGTTGTCTTGCATAAACAGGAAATTGGGCCCCATAAAATGACCGAAAGGCATCACATGTTCTATTAAAACGTTCTCAAGATAGTAGTCAGCATTCATGGATCACGTACGGACAGGAACTAACTCTGTGCGAGCATCAAAGCAGATGCCACCCCAGAACATAACAGAGCCACCGCAGAATGGAATCCTTGCAGAGATATTGCAAGGAGCAAACCTCTCTCCTGGTCTTCGCCATACTCGCTCACGACCATCTGGATGTTTTAGACTAACCCTAGTTTCATCTGTGAAGAAAACTTGTTTCCAATCATCCAAAGACCAGTTTTCGTGATTTCGAGCAAAACGTAACCTGGCAACTCTGTTCTCTCTAGTAAGCAAGGGCGCAGTGGCTGGTCTCCTACTGTTTAATCCAGCTTCATTTAACTGTCTTCTAACTGTTTTAGAAGAAATTGTGACATTGCGAACAGCTTCGAGTTCGTTTCTTATTATAGAACTAGTGACAGTCCTGTTTCTTAAAGCATATTGTCTTATAAAACGTTCATCTAGGTCGCTAGTGCATCGTTTTCGCCCTTGCCTTAGCCTTCTAGAATAAGTTCCTACTTCATTCAAGCGTCTTACCATACGACTTATTGTGGAACGATGTTTGCCTAACAAATTGGCAACATAACTCTGACAATATCCCTCGTCCAATAAAACTGAGGCTCGCACTACCTCGTGTTCAATTAAATTCCTTGTTCGATTCATTTATCTAATTCTTCGGGGTCAAAAATAAAACAGTCTACCACAAAAACGTATTACTTTGAAAAAGGGACCAATTTATAAGCTTACTTTTAAAGAAAATCTATCGCATTATTACAGAAAATTGTTTATCTTCTAAAAAATTCTTTAAAACTGTAAATCTAAACGAATTGTTTTGATTTCTGCCATGAACAACGAAACAAAATATGCATAGCCTACTATTCAAATACTCGATAAACTTTAAAAACTGACATAAGAAAAAGATAAATTAATTTTCAGATTGTTGCGTTAATTTTGTCCAGGAGTTTATATAATAATTAAAAAAGGCAATAATCATTAAAAATAAAGTCGCGGGTTTCTATAAATTCATTTAGTACGGGTATGGGCGGACGCACAGTGAGGATTCACCTCACTTAATTTGTATGCACTAAACATATGCATACTCTCTCTCTCTCTCACACACACACATAAACACGAACAATCCCACATATACACAAAAGTACATAAACACCAATCTAAAAAATTAAATTTGTATACAGCCAACATGTTCACGCATATGCATATACATATACGACGTACACATAAATACGCACTCACACAAACAAACCTATAGAAACACGCATACACACACAGACTCACACTCACACATTTAGAGCAAAGATATTGCAGAGTTGATTGAGTGGTCCGTTACTTTGTGACAGTACATTTTAACAATAAAACTACAAAAGAGAATTTGCTACGTCTAATTGACTATTCAGTAAATTTATATTATGGTCCTTCGAATGTCTGTAAATTTCTATAGATTCTAAGAAGTTGAGTTTTGACCCTTTAGGTGCCATATGGAGTATTTGTAAACAATCGATATTGGGAAAAGTATGGCCTGTTTCTAAGAAGTGTTTAGCAAAGTGTGATTTTTCATTTTTTAGCCTATAAGAGGCATTGTGTTCTGCGAATCTTGTCTTGAAATTCCGTCCCGTTTGGCCTACGTAACAGCTATTGCACTCTTGACAATTAAGTTTATAAACTCCTGATTTATTGTATTTATTAGTTTTATCTTTGGCATTAAAAATATATTGGATAATTTTTGAGCGGGGTTTTAAAGCTATTCTTGTTTTTTCGGTCGTGAGAACTTGGGATATTTTATCCGAGATGGGACCAAAATATGTCAGAGGTATGAATGTTTTCTTTTGTCGGTATTCTTTTACGGGGTAGATTAAGCTGAAAGTGATTTGTTTTCGTTTACGGTTTATTAAGGTATTAATTATTTTAGGTTGGAAGCCGTTATTGAGTGCTATATTTTTTATTGTGTCCAGTTCTTTTTTTAAATTATTTTTACTAAAAGGGATATTGAAGGCTCTATGGATCATAGATCTATAGGCTACCAGTTTATGGGAGTTAGGGTGTATTGAGTCAGCTGGGATGGTGAGATCTGAAAAGGTTGGTTTGCGGATGTGGACGACATCTTAGTATGTTTCCTTGGAAATGATACTGAACTAAATTCCACTTTAAATCAGCTAAATAATTTACACCCCAACATAAAATTCACACTTGAAAAGGAAACCGATAATAAAATAAATTTCTTAGATATTACAATTTTGAAAAAGAGAAATAGACTAGAATTCGATATCTTCCGCAAACCAACCTTTTCAGATGTCACCGTCCCAGCTGATTCAATACACCCTAACTCCCATAAACTGGCAGCCTATAGATCTATGATCCATATAGCCTTCAATATCCCTCTTAGTAAAAATAATTTAAAAAAAGAACTGGACACAATCAAAAATATAGCACTCAATAACGGCTTCCAACCTAAAATAATTAATACCTTAATAAACCGTAAACGAAAACAAATCACTTTCAGCTTAATCTACCTCGTAAAAGAATACCGACAAAAGAAAACATTCATACCTCTGATATATTTTGGTCCCATCTCGGATAAAATATCTCAAGTTCTCACGACCGAAAAAACAAGAATAGCTTTAAAACCCGCTCAAAAATTATCCAATATATTTTTCAATGCCAAAGATAAAACTAATAAATACAATAAATCAGGAGTTTATAAACTTAATTGTCAAGAGTGCAATAGCTGTTATGTAGGCCAAACGGGACGGAATTTCAAGACAAGATTCGCAGAACACAATGCCTCTTATAGGCTAAAAAATGAAAAATCACACTTTGCTAAACACTTCTTAGAAACAGGCCATACTTTTCCCAATATCGATTGTTTACAAATACTCCATATGGCACCTAAAGGGTCAAAACTCAACTTCTTAGAATCTATAGAAATTTACAGACATTCAAAGGACCATAATATAAATTTACTGAATAGTCAATTAGACGTAGCAAATTCTCTTTTGTTCAAACTTTTTTAACATATAATAGACCCACATCTGTTCATCATATAAACATAAAATACCAAAAATCTGTTTTAGTCTTAGTTAAGCGTTTGACAATGTAGTTGTACTACGAAATCGCGATAACGCAATTGTAAAATCTTTACAAATATATTTAGTGACAGTTAACAAAGTAATTAAGTAGTTTTATTGTTAAAGATATTGCATGTGATACATATAAATTTGCAAATATTAATTCTTCACATACATTTATTTATCAATTTCTTCAGTATTTTAAATGTGTTCTTTAAAAATTTTCACTTACAATTTCTTTATTCAAAAAACGTTATTGCGCTACTTTTGACGAGTAATCAAAAAAAAAAAAAATTACGATACTGCTTAAATCGAAACAAAGAGATCGCACAGTGAGGCTAATCCTCACTGTGCAATGTTCAGAATGCATATTTTAATTTTTTTTTTATTAGTGAATAAGATTTCATAGATAATTTAAAACGGTATAGCCTGTCCCAAAATATAAGATCCTCATTTTTGCCGTTATAAATGGGCAATATAAAAAATTCTGACATTTTGTTTATGATAGGTTGCAGAGATGGACTTAAGAATTTTATTTATTAATGCAAATAAATAAAATATAAGTGTTTGTGGAGATGTTTATTTGTAGATGCATGTAAAAACAAATGGATAAGAAGTACAAATATACAGTTTGAATGAATGGGGTTTACAAAAGGGGACATATTGTATAAATATAAATATATTTTAACTTAAGCCTAATTCGGTTTCACTATTACTGTTATCAGCTGAGGTAATTATCATTGTTTTTATATTACTTACATAAATATATGAATCTTCAATGTTAACAACGTGTTGAATGGAATTCTTCCAGCTTTCACAAGGTGTATCATTTATAACTTTTTTTACTAATTCAACCACTGACACTTAAAGTAGAAGAAACATTTTGTGCCCTTATTTTTCATTTAACTTGATGCCAAATATGTTCAATTGGATTAAACACACAATAATACGGAGGAAGCCGCAAAACAGTGTGTCCCATTTTCTAAGCCATACTATCACAAACATATTTCTTTTTCAATTTATAGTCTTTCAAAACTTCCAAAAGATCAGTTTTTTATAACTGAAGTCAAAATAGATGTCATTTTCTAAGATATATTCCTGTATTTCCGATTTGGTGTTGGCTGCATTAGGAACCTTATTTAGTAGGCGACTATGGTAACTTGCATTGTCCGTAACTATAACCCTCTGTTCGGGAACATTTCAACAACAAAAGTTCTGCGGTCGTGTCTTCGTGATAGCCCAAACTAGAATCTTTTTTACAGATAATAGTAGACAATTTGAAACCCAGCCCTTTTCATATCCAGCATGCAAAATGGTTATTCGTTTACCTTTATTTGAAGGTGCGTTAGTCTGACATTTTGTACTGCTGTCAACGAACCCTTTTTGCACAGTGTCATGGGTATCGAACCATGTTTCGTGAAGGTAAATTATTGGCCAATTCTCTGATCTATACTTTTTAATTTCTTGTAAATAAGTATGTCGCAAAATTCGTAATCTTTGTGACTCCATCACTACTTGCCTTTTATTGATTTTTCTGAATGTGAATCCCATTCTGAATTCTGTGAAGGATTGATCGACCACATTGTATATTGGTCCCGTCCTGCAACAGTCTTAATTTTATTTTGTCCAGTGTCGGCACCAACTGCTCTTCATACATAGAATATATTTTTCTCCTGATGACGTCTTTTTCATAGTCGTCTGTATGATACATTTAAAAATCTTTCCGTTGCAAAGCCCTTTGTTTATTCAAATTTCTTTTTACCAAACTGTCGTAACCATTTTTCACTATTTGTTTAGCGTCAAGTGATAAATGTTTTCTCTTGCGATAGCCACTATTGCAATTTTCCCATGGACGCCACATAATTAAAATAGAACCGCTACGTTTTAAGTTGTAAGTAAAACTAAAAATAAAAATATTAAAAAGTATCTTTCGAATCTTAATGGGGACCTCCGGGTTGTCAGGTAGTAAATATATAGGTAAAAATAGATCCAAAATAATTGCAGGTGCAAGTGGGAGCAGTATACAAAGCAGGTAAAATAAAAATACGTTTATCGTAATACCTGACAACTATGCACAAAACCCTAATAGGGTCGTTTATTGCCTCATTGGAAAAGCAAAAAGGCAGGATCTTATATCTTGGATATACTATATTAGTTGTTTTTGGGCTTTTCAATATTGAAATATACAGCAGTTAAGAGATTTTGTTTCAAATTTCCCCATGCCCTAAACGGTTCCATCAGGTCATTTTACTTTTACGTAATATATTCTCTAAAAGTAGGATTTTTTTTTCTAAATTTATCAAAAATAACAACTTCTCGATCCTGATTTTAACTTGACAGACAGATAAACAAACGAAGTTTTCAAAGTATATTTACCAGAAAGTTTTACCTTCCCAAACCCATTTAACAAAATAAATAGGGAAGCCCAAATGGCTATTTCGCAGTGCTATAGATATTTTTCTTTTTTATGACTTTCGTTATGTGTTTCGTTTACAGTCATTTGTCTTTTTCAAACTGAGAGAAAGCAAATTTCACAACCTTCAAATCCTCGACAATTTTTTGTCCTCCGTATATACGCGACAGAATAAAAATTTCTTGGACCGAAAGAACGTTATGAAGCTTTTATGAAATTTAAGATAAATCTGACATAAAGGAATAAAAATTTGAAAATATTTTTAACCTAAAGGTACACTTTTTTTATGTATAAATTATTATCCCCTACGAAGAATTCTGTTCATTTTATTAGACTCAATCAATACGCATTGAAATGCATTATAATGCCATACCCTAAATCTATTGTTTGCTGGTTAAGAGCGCCTTTTTGTTATTCTCTACAGCGTCTTCGTAAAAAAAATTACTTTGGAGATTTACGCATTTCTTCGCGTTTTAAAGTTCCTAAAACACGTAAAACATAATTTTCAATCTCCATCCTTCTGTCTGTCGAGAGAATGAATAATTTTAACCTTTATTATTAATAGTCAAACATAAAAGGGTGAGAGAGGGTTAGTAGCTTCGAATATATCATATAAGATGAAGGGTCACGAAGAATAAGGATCATAATCCTTTGTGATAAAACTTTCAGAAACTTAATAATTAAGTTTTAACTCGTGGCAGAGGTATTGAGAACGTGAAAAAAATCAGCAAAGTCGAAATATCTGCTTTATTATAAGAACATAACAAATCGTAAAATGAATGCAATGAAGGAAAACACTCTTTTTTTTTAAAAAAAAAAGGGATAAACTCTGATCATTTTAAAAGGTTTTTTTCTTTTTTATGTTTTTTCCTTTTTTTACTCATCCACGGCGATTTGTGGAACGTCAATGTAATCTCCTTCATCACCTGTGGCTGGTGGTTCCACTTACATCATTTCAACGAGTGATCATAGTAGCTCATCTTGTTAAAATCTATCTTCTTGTATCTTCCTTTTTTGTTCGAAAATCACTTGAAAATACTTCGAACCGACGCCTATATATTTGTCGCCCAGTTGGTATATTCTTATATGCAGCTTTGATATAACATCAACCATATAATCGTTTTTTTTTATTCTATTTGACTCTATAGTAAGTCTGCCTCTGTATCGATCAAATGGTGATTTTCTATAAAAGTAGCTGCTCTAAAAACCCATTGCATATCTAGAGGCATAAATCGTGCACAAAGTAAGTTTTTTTCGAGGCTGCCTAGAGATGGCAGGTGGGACGTTTGGACTTTGCATGTTCTTTTTTAACATGTTCCACAGAGCGATAAATGGAGAAAAAATACCAGAGGAATGGTCAAAAGCCTATATAGTATCTATATTTAAAAAGGGAGACCGCAGAAAATGCACAAACTATAGAAGACTAAGCATAATATCGAGTATGGGACGTTTGTATGGAAAAATTATTAAAAATATCATTGAGGAAAATATAAAAGGAAAAATTGGAGAAGACCAAGCAGGCTTTACGGCCGGAAAATCATGTACAGACCACATGTACACTATAAAACAAACAATGGAAAAAAAACTGGCAAAGAATAGAGAAGTTCATCTAGCCTTCATAGACCTAAGAAAGGCCTATGACTCAGTACCAAGATAAAGATTATGGAACGCAATGAAAGAAATAGGCACTGACAAAAGAACTAATATACGCAGTAAAAGCTCTCTACGAAAACAACATAGTGAACATAAAAATAGGACATAAAATAGGGAAGAGACCCCAAACATCAAAAGGCCTATTACAAGGATGCTCTACATCCCCAACACTATTCAAAATATACCTCGAACAAACATTAAAATAATGGTAGCAAAAATGTAGTGGAATGGGAGTCCCAATACGAGAAGATTACTTATATACTCTAAGTTTCGCAGACAACCAAGTAATCATAGCGCAAGATGAGGAAGACCTCAGTTATATGGTAAAAAAACTGAAAGAAGAATACACTAAAGCAGGATTAGCAATAAACTTTGATAAAACGGAATATCTAACAACAAAGGAGGGAAACGTGGAGAATCTAGAAGTCGATAAAGAAACACTAATCAAAGGAACCGATAGATTTAAATATTTAGGAACCATCATTTCAAAAAACGCAACATCAGAAGAAGAGATTAAAGCTAGATTAGGACAAACGCGGACATGCATAAGACAATTAAATTTGATCCTGTGGGACAAACACATTACAAAGAGAAACAAAACACGCATATACAAATCAATAATACAAAGTATAATGACATACGGGTCAGAAACATGGACGATCAACAAAAGAAATAAATCTAAAATTAACGCGGTAGATATGGAGTATTAGAGAAGATGTTGTAGAGTGACACGTATGGAGAGAATAACAAATGAAGAAATAAGAAGCAGAATGAACATCAAAGAAAACGCAGTAAACACCATTGAAGAAAAACAATTAAAATGGTATGGACACATAAGACGGAGCATAGATAATAGGTGAATAAAGAAAATAACGGAGTGGAGCCCTATAGGGAAAAGAAAAAGAGGAAGACCCAGACGATCGTGGAGAGACAATGTGGACGAAGCTATGGAGGACAGGGGTCTAACAGATGGAGACCGGGAAGATAGAAATGGATGGAATCAAAGGCTGAGAGAAGGAAGATAGCGTCAGCTGTAGAAAATCCTTGTTTCCTATTTCCGTCGATCTGTCTGTTAGTTGGTTTGTGTGACCACCTGTCTGCCTATTTACATCATAAATTGACTTGAACTTCTTTATTTAGGATTTCGAATTGATTACAATATGTCTTTTTTAAAGTTCTCGAAGAGAGGAAATCTAAAAATAATATTATTACGTCCTTCGGTGAGGGAAGTAGTAATATTATATGATTATATTATGAAAAATCATATTATGAGATTTTTTAATTTCCCCACGTCTTATGGTCGCTTTATCATGAAAAATAGTCTTCAATTTTCGTAAATCTGCCGATCTATCTGTCTGTTTATTGGCATGATGGTTATCAGCCAAATTTTATTTTGTGATTAATATCCCGCCATATAGGCCAGTCGCCAGGGGTTTTAAGCTCTCATTAAATGTTAACAGATTGTATTTTGGCACACAGGTGGATGTAGAATACGATAAAAAAAAGGTTGCTAAAGTTTGAGGTTTTTCGGTAATATCTCGAAAAAGATATCGAAGACATGAAAAAGCGGAAATTTTGCAAAAAATAGTATACAGATTTTTTCCAGATTTTTGTTTTATTAGCTTGAGAATTTATTCAAAATTCGGGTAGGTGTATTGCCCCCAAAACAGGTTAATTTGAAAATCTACTCGCACCGCTCGAAGATTAATCTCGATTTTCAGCTTTCTGATGATACCAATAGTTTTTATTTTTGTTACTTTATAATTTGTAAAACTTAAAACGAAATTTTTGTTTGCATAATTTTAACGGGCATACAGTAAATTAGAAATATTTAATAAAATATAGTATTGAAAAAAGAATCGTTGTACATATATCATTATTATACCGTGAGTTTCAATATAACATGTAGGCTGAAAAGATTTCAGTTATTCATCAATATAGTCTCCTTCAAGAGCCAGTCCAACGCTTTTCTAACATTTCTATAGCTTTCTTGTAGAAGGATTTGTCTTTGCCTTCAAAATAAGCCTCAGTTTTCGGCGATAACTTCTTCATTGGAGCCAAATCTCTTCCCGCGAGCATTTTCTTACGTCTGCGAATAGATAATAGTCGCTGGAGACCAAATCTGGAGAATACGGTGGATGAGGAAGCAATTTGAACTTCAATTCCTGCATTTTTGCCATCGAAAACAATTGACTTGTGTCACGGTGCATTGTCTTGTTGAAAGAATACTTTTTTCTTGTTCTTTTGGGGCCGTTTCTTCCTTCAAACGCATCAATAACTTTATATAATATTCCCTATTGGTGGTTTTTTTTTTCCCTTCTCAGCAAAGTCGATAAAAATTATTCCATGCGCATCCAGAGGCCAAAACCTTCCCAGCCGACTGTTGTGTCTTTAGTCGCTTCGGGCGGCTTTCATCGGCTGCTATCCACTCAGCTGATTGCCGAATTGATTCCGGTGTATAGTGGTGGATTCATTTTTCATCCATTGACACATAACGTATGAAAAAATCCTTATTTCGTTGAAACAGGTCCAAACAGCGCTCAGAATCATCAACACGCTGCTGTTTGGTCCACTGTGAGCAAAGGTGGTACTCATTTCAAACCGAACTTTCTCATGTCCAAATGTTCATGCAAAATATGACCAACCCGTTCTTTTGATATCTTTAGGAAGTCAGCATCTCACGCAATTTCACTTTTCGGTCATCCAAAACAATTTTGTGGATTTTTTTGATATTTTCCGGTGTAACTACCTCATTTGAGCGTCCAGAGCGTCCAGCATCAGTTGTGCCTGTACGATCTCGTTTAAATTCAGCATACCCATAAATGATGAGTGATTTTCCAGTCCCCGTAACGCTTATCAAGGCATTGCTTTGCTTGAACGGTATTTTTTTCCATTAAAAAACAGTGTTTAATCAACTCACGAAATTCGATTTTTTTCCATTATTTTGAACATATCAAAATTAGTGTAACGTGTAAACTAATCGGCGAAATGTCATGAAATCGTATCGTTTGAAGGTTGGCACTGCCTAAAAATCATATAGATTTTTTGAAAATGGCGACATCTATGTGCCAGACCAAAAACATTTCAGCCTACGTGTTAAGAATAATTAAAAATACGCACATTTCTTGTGTTATTTTAAGATTGAGTTTTAAAATATGAAAATTTGCCTGCTGTAGTACGCCGCCGGCAATTCATTCAAAGCAGTACGAAATGGTAAAAAAAAGTCAATTTTTTTTTCTAGTTACAGTTAAAAGTATACTTGATATTAGAAAATCATTAAAAACTTTAAAAAACTTTCTTTTTTTTGTAATTTTGCTCTTAAAAAAGTGCTCATAATAACCGTATTTTTTGCTTATTATTAATCATCCAAATTAAAAAAAAAATTAAAGTTAGGAAAAGTCTCAGCTTTAAATATAAAGTGCTAATAGTTTATTTAAACATTCAGGTACAAAGAAAATAGTTATTGAAAACCAAAACATTCTAAATTACTCGAAGGAATTTTCTTAATGGCTAGAAGAAACGCGCGCGTAGTATTTTTTGTAATTTATTCTTTATTTTATTGTATTTATACAATTATTATTAAATATATTCATTTTTTCTATAAAAAAATATTTTTCATTTATTTTTATACGAGGCTGGTTTGAAAAGTCCGTGCAAAGTCCGAGAGATGGCACCACCGGCGCGTATCGAGGTTATGTTTAGTTAGTAGCATCTCTTGAATGAACGCACACCAAGTTTCAGCCATATTGGTCTATTTCTTTGTGTTTGACATTCGTGTGAATCAAGGAAGTCGAGTGATTTTCAAGAAATGGACGAAAAAGAATTTCGTGTGGTGATTAAACATTACTTTATGAAAGGCAAAACGCCTCAGGAGACTAAAGAGAAGCTTGATAAACATTATGGTGACTCTGCACCTTCGAATAGAACAGTTTATAAGTGGTTTCAAAATTTTTGGACTGGCCATATGGGCACAAGTGACGCTGAACGTTCTGGACGGCCTGTGGAGGTTACGACTCCAGAAATCATTGATCAAATCCATGATATGGTGATGGATGACAGAAGAGTTAAGGTGCGTGAGATTGCTAGTGCTGTGGGCATCTCGACTGAACGGGTACATAATATTTTGCATAAACATTTGGACATGAGAAAGCTATCCGCAAGATGGGTGCCGCGATTGTTCACGCTTGACCAAAAACGGAATCGTGTCAAGTGTTGCAAGGATGGTTTTCAGCTGCTCCAGAAGAATCCGGAGGACTTTAAGCGTCGTTTCGTCACTGTGGATGAAACATGGATACATTACTATACTCCTGAGATCAAACAACAATCTAAACAATGGGTTACCAAGGGGAAATCTGTACCAAAAAAGGCGAAGACCGTTCCTTCGGCCGGAAAGGTTATGGCGACTGTCTTTTGGGATTCGCAAGGGATAATCCTCATCGACTATCTGGAAAAGGGTAAAACTATTACAGGTGAATATTATTCATCGTTATTGGACCGTTTGAAAACCGAGCTACAAGAAAAACGCCCGCGATTGGCCCATAAGAAAGTCCTTTTCCATCACGACAACGCACCAGCACACACCTCAGCAGTTGTGGTCGCAAAATTAATGGAAATAGGATTCCAACTCGTTTCACATCCCCCTATTCTCCAGACTTGGCTCCCTCGGACTACTATTTGTTTCCCCAATTTGAAGAAATGGCTGGCGGGACAAAGATTTTATTCAAACGAGGAGGTGATTGCAGACAGTAATGGATATTTTGCAGACGTAGACAAATCCTATTATTCGGAAGGGATCAGCAAACTAGAACATCATTGGACGAAATGTATAAGCCTAAAAGGAGACTATGTCGAAAAATAAAAAAGGTTTACCCTAAACACATAAGTAGTTTTTTATTCTTGCACGGACTTTTCAAACCAGCCTCGTATTTTTTTCCATTAAAAAACAGTGTTTAATTAACTCACGAAATTCGATTTTTTTTCCATTATTTTGAACATATCATCATTAGTGTAACGTGTAAAGTAATCGGCGAAATGTCATGAAATCGTATCGTTTGAAGGTTGGTACTGCCTAAAAATCATATAGATTTTTTGAAAATGGCGACATCTAAGTGTCAGACCAAAAACTTTTCAGCCTATGTGTTAAGAATAATTAAAAATACGCACATTGCCTGTGTTATTTTAAAATTCAGTTTTAAAATATGAAAATTTGCCTGCTGTAGTACGCAGCCGGCAATTCATTCAAAGCAGTACGAAATGGTCAAAAAAAGTCAATTTTTTTTTTCTAGTTACAGTTAAAAGTATACTTGATATTAGAAAATCATTAAAAACTTTAAAAAACTTTCTTTTTTTTTGTAATTTTGCTCTTAAAAAAGTGCTCATAATAACCGTATTTTTGCTTATTATTAATCATACAAATTAAAAAAAAAAAAAAAGTTAGGAAATGAAAGATAAAAGTCTCAGCTTTAAATATAAAGTGCTAATAGTTTATTTAAACATTCAGGTACAAAGAAAATAGTTATTGAAAACCAAAACATTCTAAATTACTCGAAGGAATTTTCTTAATGGCTAGAAGAAACGCACGCGTAGTATTTTTTGTAATTTATTCTTTATTTTATTGTATTTATACAATTATTATAAAATATATTCATTTTTTCTATAAAAAAATATTTTTTCATTTATTTTTATATATACACATTTTGAATTTTTAAAATCTGTCCGCAGATTCTTAATCAGCATACCAAAACACATTTCAGTAGACACTTTAGTAAGAAAATTGGAAAATTAAATGAATTACATACTCTCTGACCGCCATATTGGATCCGCCATAGTGAATTTTTCAAATCCGTCATCGGATTCTTAATTAGCACCCGAGAAACCCTTTAATAGCCAATTTCCAAATATTTAGCGGTCTATAGAAACGTTAATTTAATCATAAATAATTCTCAATACAATTGAAAGACTTAAACCAGCCATTTTATTTTAAATATTTTTTTTTAAATTACGGTAAAACTAAAAAAAAATACTCTGTATACTATTTTTTTGTAAAATTTCCCGTTCTTTCATGTGATGCTATTAGTTTTTCGATATCTTTTTTATTTCTCATTTTATTTTCGATTTTGTAGACTTAATGTATACTTTAGAGCAGCAAACTTTCTCACGTTAATAAAAAAAATCTGAAAAAAAATCTATATACTATTTTTTTGTAAAATTTCCCCTTCTTTCAAGTGGTGCTATTGGTTTTTGGATATCTTTGTTATTTTTCGAGATATTTGCGAGAAACCCAATTTTTCCTTTTATTTTCGATTTTGTAGACTTAGCGTACATTTTAGAGCAGAGGTTCCCAAACTTTTTTTCACGTAGACTACTTTCAAAATTTTACTGGTTTCGGTGGACCCCCTGCTGCTACATTTCTACCATATTCCCAAAACTCGTCAAAAAATGTGAAGATTAGATCTAACGATGGAAATTTGCGTCGTGGCTGAGTTCCAACCCTAAATTCGGAGTGGTAAAATAAAAAGAAAAATAATATATTTTCTTGTGTTCTATTTATTAAAATAATATGATTACAGACTTAATAGAATTAAAATTATACATTAATAACGTACCGTAACTTCAACAATGCAAATCAACAATTAAAAAAAAAATAGTCATAATTTTAATGGGAGGGATGTACTCGATGGATTGACAGCAAATTCTCAATATTTGGCTTCAGTTTTGTAAGGAATAACCGCAAATCTCCCCGTTCTGTGATGTTCAATCTGCTCCTTTTTTTTTGTTAATAGGTTTGTAACGACACTAAAACTTTTTTCGACAAGTTATGATGAAAGAAACGCTATCAAAAGTTTTCTCGCAATTTCCCACAGCCCAGGATATTTTTCGGGTATTTCTGCCTGCAGCCAAAATGTTTGATAGCCTTTTTTAAATTTCACCTTCAGCTCCTCATTGGTGCTAAGCTCGAGAAGCTCCTCTTGTAATACCACATTCGCCACTTCCGTTTCATCAAATGGATTTATGTTCCATGGTGGTATTTCCATCGTCAGAATATCTTCAAATCTATTTTTGAAGTCATCATGCAGGGCATTTAAATGTTGAACGTATGTCTGAATATCCTCATCAAGACATTCTGCCTGTGACAAGTTTGGAAACTGAGAGAATTCGCGCCGACTAATATTTTGCTTCATAAATTTCAATTTTCCAAGAAAAGCCGAAATTACACCCTTTGTTTTTATTAAATTTAAGCTGTCCCCTTGTAACTGCAAGTTAATGTCATTAAATTTTTTGAACAAATTTGTCAAATACGCGATGTCTGCTTTCAATCTGATCAGATTTTTTTTTAAATCTGGATCTTTACTTTCCAGAAACTCTAAAACTGATTCAAAAAGTGAGTAAAATCTTGTTAAACATGCACCTTTCGACAACCACCGTACTTCAGTATGTAAGAGCAATCGTTGGAAGTCTTCATCATTTTCGTCGCACAATTGTGCAAATAAACGGGTATTCAACGCGTGGCTTCTTATTTTGTTGACTGCTTTAATCACAAATTGAAGCGATTGGTGCAATCTATCACTCAAATTTTGCGCTACCAGGTGTTGCCGGTGGATGACACAGTGAATTGCAGTAACTCCTGGTATAATTCTTTTAAGATGGCTTATAAACCCACGATATCGCCCGAAGATGGCAGGAGCTCCATCTGCTGCCACCGAAATAATGTTTGTAAATGGAATCGATTTTTCCTTAAAAAAATCACTAAGGACATTAAATATTGATTCGCCTTTAGTGTCCGTCTCCAGAGTTTTCGCGAATAGCAGCTCTTTATGGATTTCTTCGTCCATAACAAATCGAACATATGCCAATATTAATGCTTCATTACCAGGTAAAGTTGACTCGTCCAGTGGAATAGAAAAATGAGTTGTTTGCAGATAATTACACAAGAAGCTTTCAATATCAGAACTAATTTCATCAATACGTCTTTGTACAGTGTTGTTACTCAAAGGAATTCTTTTGAGTACGTCAAATGGAGGTTTGTGCAGAACAGTTTTTAAAACCTCTTCAACAGCGGGTAAAAATTAACTGTTCTCCGATGGTGTGCGGTTTTCCAGATTTCGCTATAAGCAATGAGATATTGTAAGATGCCCGCAAGCCATCATCGTTACTTTGAGACGTTGAAGCGAACATACTGTGCACGGTGGGTCTCTTTTCATATTTTTCCTTCAATGTTTGAAAACATTTTAAATCTTTACCTATTTGATCAGGACGACACCTTCTTAGATGATCTTCGAGCTTCGATGGTTTCATAGAGTCATTGCTAAAAACTTTGTTGCATAAAAGGCATATGGGCAATCGTTTGTCTGCCTTTGATGGAAGAAAACCAAATTTCAAATAATCAACACTGTACTGTCGACATTTCTTCTTAGATTCAGCCATGTTTCGTATCAGTTACCTACCTGTAAAGAAAAAAATGTTTGTTTTAGTAATCATAAGGCGACTTTAACAGGATGTGGCTATTTTAACAGAATAAAATAGGATTAATTAATTATTGCAATGAAAAAACCAAAATGCCGAGGGCAAAACTGATTTTAATTATTAAAAGCAATAAACTGCTAAGACCCATATAGAGGTTTTCACAAAACGGCTGAATCTATTTTAATGTAATATAAAATAGTTTTCGATTAATTATATTTTGATACATTTCTGTAAATTCGAGAGAAAATATTTTTAAAGAATATTTTGACATCAAAACTCCGCAATTTTAATGATTTATTTATTACTTTGATGTACGTTAAGAGTGGTACATAAAGACACGTACAATTTATGAAAATATTTTTAGTCATTTAGCATTAGCAACTACGAGGGCACTGAAATATGTTATGTACAAACATGCAGGTCAATCATATATCTCTCCTTTAGTGAATCACTATAGTCGGGTAAATAAATAATTTTATAATAAAAAGTACTAAAAGTTCAATCTTTCTCGGGTTTCTGTTCTTTTATAGAAGTATCGAATAATGGCCCTGTTCAGTATTTAATTTTTATTACGTACCTACTACACGCAAACATAACAAATATAATATTATTACAATATAAATTAAAAGTATGAATAACAAATAGGCAGGTACTTACTTTTTCCGGCACTGGCAAACATTGACATCGATTCACTCACACTTTTCTTTTCAAAATTCCAGAAACAAATGAGTAACGTTTGTCCTTGGCATTCGTATTTATATTGGTGAAGAATCAAACAAGTTCATGCAAGATTGCAAGCACAGCACAAGTCGTATTTCGTCCCTTTGCACGTCTGAACGGGTTGCGTTGCGAGCGGGCGAGCGGCGCATTGTAAGTCTCGACGCGCGTTGTACTGAATATCGAATATACAAGTTTTTACAAGTAACAGTCGCTGACCTTCTTAAAATACACTACTCAAAAAAATTAAGGGAGGTTTTAAAACAAGGAAATTAATGCTAAATAAACAGGCTATCTGATCCATATGCCGGCCTAACTGAAAAAATTTTTTTCAAGCCCGTGGACCAAAAAAAAAGCAAAATATTTGCAATATTATTTTTTCGCGCTATCTGTTAGGTTTGCATGAGAACCGTAGCTCCTAAAAAATTTTAGCCAAAAAATCTGAAAATTAGAATCTTAAAGCATCAAAATGCTTTTTTTTTTTTTTAAGTCTCAATACGACCATTTTTCACCGAAATACAGCCTGTCAAAAATCACCGAAAAATTTGGAATTTTTTTTTGCTCCCTTAATTTTTTTGAGTAGTGTATTATCTGCCTACATTGATAGGTAAAGCCAAGTCAACATTTTTGTTCTTTACTATCGAAACCAGATAAATTTTCGTGGACCCCCACTTACAACTTGTTACCCCCATTTTTTTTTTCACGCCAACGTAGACCCCCGTCGAGTCTCCCGTGGACCCCTGGGGGTCCACCTGAACCACTTTGGGAATCACTGTTTTAGAGCAACAACTTTTTTTTAGCGTATTCTACATCCAAAAAACTACCTGTATGCCCAAATGCAGCCTGTTAATATTTAATGAGAGCTTTACGTCAAAATTTGCCGCTGACGACCGGGCTAATTAAAGACCTAGCACTGGAAATATCGACTTTTAATGTTCGTAAGTCCTACTTAACTGAATGAGAAATTCAAATTCGGTTTTTATATTAAAAGTGTGTGTATACGAGGAAAGTCAATTTATTGCTTTTTTCTTTCTTAAGACTTAATTTATTAGGCTTTATACATCAAGATGACAAATTTCGACTTCCTAATTGTTATTTCCTTTCCAACAATAAAAGAAGCGAGTTCTCAAAGATAAACGTTATAAATTTAGCATTTAATTTAAGTCTTGACTTTGATTCGGCCATAAATTTTATGAGCCAAGGAAATGGCTTGAAATACCTTTATGGGTAGCCGCAGGCAACATAGTGCGGGATTTACGGGAAATGAGGTACAAAGTATAGGCGAAAAGACGGAGATTACATAGAGGATTCCTTTCGACGAAGGAATTTACTGACCTTAAAATATTACAAATTGTTGATAAGACCGACAATACACCATCTTTATGAATGTCATAAACCAAATCAGAAATAGAATAAAATATTTTTATATTATATTCTTTAATAATAATAATAATAATTTTCTTTTGTTTTTTGAACATACAGGCGCAGTCGAAGCTAGATTTAACTTAGTTATTTGTTATACGATAATAAAAGTTACAACAAAACCGGCCAAGTGCAGTTAGTGTTCCGTACGTTGACTATTTTTAAAGTATAGTATAGTAAAAAATGATCAGTGACTTCACAAATAATCAAGTCGTCAAGGGCAAATTGAGCCTTACGAAGAAAAAAGCAATAAATTGACTTTTCTCGTATACACGCACTTCTATAATATAACATATATAAAATGCAACGTCTCTCTGTCTGTCTGTCTGTCTGTCTGTCCGTTAGTGCGCTTATCACTGGAGAACCACTTATCCGATTTACGTACTTTTTTTTAAAAACATACATATGTTCTCTGGCCAGGTTATAGGGTATATTTTATTACGATAGGTAGCATAAGGAATGAGCAGTGACGTAAAATAGTGAGTGAAGTCGGAAAAAAGTTTGCCGCTAGCGCGTTCCTTTGCAATACACGGCCTAAACCATTAATTATGGAACAATATTATGTAGCAGAGAATATCTTTAATCTATAATCTACAATATATATAAAATGCAATATCTCTCTGTCTGTCTGTCTATCCATTAGTGCGTTTATCACGCGAGAACCACTTATCCGATTTACGTATCTTTTTTAAATTCATACATATATTCTTTGGCCAGGTTATATAATAATAATAATCAAGATCAAATCTAAATCTCTCAACCGAACACTGCCAGAAATCGTTGATACTTTGAAACAAAAACTATCCGTATATGCTGCAAGACTCCGGAGATACAAAGAATCAAACGAGAGGAAAGACACCAACAACCTCTTCCGAAGAAGCGAAAAACAGTTCTACCGAAAAACTATGTACAACGAGCAGACAGTAGTAACTGAACCACCAAATAAACAAGAACTCGCAGATTATTGGAAAACTGTCTGGTCAGAACCCAAACTACATAATAATAACACCTCCTGGATCAAAGCCGAAGAAGATAAACACAAACGTGTGACAGAACAAGAAAATTCCACACTAACTACAGAAGAAATTACAGAAACAATCAAACACACACACAACTGGAAATGTCCTGGAATAGACAATATACAAAACTTCTGGTACAAACAGTTTACCACCACACACGAAGCACTCACACACCAAATCAACAAAGCCATTCTACAACCACACACATTTCCCACTTTCCTTACACAAGGAATAACATACGTTAAACCCAAAAGCTCGGACACAACAAACCCGTCAAACTACCGACCTATCACCTGTCTTCCAACCCTATACAAGATCATCACAGCCGCAATTTCCAAGAAAATAGAACAACACCTAACAGACAACAATATTATCACAGAAGAGCAGAAGGGATGCAGGAAAAATAGTCGAGGATGCAAAGAGCAGCTGATCATAGATAGCGTGATTATGGGACAAACCAGAAAAGAACACAGAAACCTTCACATCGGTTACATAGACTATAAAAAAGCCTTCGACTCCATACCCCACAGCTGGTTAATCAGAGCCCTAGAAATCTATAAAATCAACCAACACCTCAGAAAATTTCTAGCGCAAATTATGAAAACATGGAAAACCAAAATACGCCTAGAAACACAAACCGGACGCATCCAAACAGAAGAGCTGTACATCAGACGGGGTATATTTCAGGGAGACTCGCTCAGCGCTCTATGGTTTTGCCTCTGTCTCAATCCACTCTCAAATATACTAAACAGAACAGAGCATGGCTTCAATATCAGACACCAAAAAGGGAATCAACATAAAATAAACCACCTCCTATATATGGATGACATAAAACTCTACGCTGCCACAAAAACACAGCTGAAAGAACTCCTCAAAATCACAGAAATATTCACCTTAGATGTCAATATGGAATTTGGTATAAGTAAATGCAAAGTGCTCCACATCAACAAAGGCCAATGGAAGCACCACCATGAGACAGAAACCATCAACAATGAAACGCTCGATAACATGTTTGACAAAGAAACATACAAATATCTAGGCTTTCAACAAAGCACCAAACTCAACCATACTCACATCAAAACAGAGCTCAGAACCGAATTCAAGAACAGACTGACGAAACTTTTACAAACAAAACTCAACTCCAAATATCTCACTAAAGCCATCAACACGTTCGCTATACCTATACTCACATATTCATTTGGTATCATCAAATGGTCACAAACAGACTTAGAAAATATTCACATCCTTATACGGTCTCAATTCACCAAATACAGGAAATTACACCCCAACGCATGCAAAGAAAGACTTACCATCGAGAGGAAGGCAGGAGGAAGAGGAATTATAGACATCAGATCATTACACACAAAACAAATACAAGCACTTAGGAAATTCTTTCACACCAAGCAAACCAGCCTCCACACAGCAACAGTCAAAGCAGACAAAAACTATACCCCACTCGACTTATCCCGGGTAGACCACCCAGCAGATACACACAGTCACATCCAATTACAACAGGAAAAGATGAAAACGTGGTCAGAAAAAACACTTCACGGAAAACACAGATACCACATAGAGCAAGACCACGTAAATAAAAAACAATCATACACGTGGTTACGGGATGGGCAGCTATTCCCAGAAACAGAAGGCTTCTTACTTGCCATCCAGGATAAAGTCATATTAACCAGAAACTACCAAAAGCATATTATCAAAGACCCTACTATTACAGAAGACAGATGCAGAAAATGTCACCAACAGAAAGAAACGATCGAACACATAACAAGCGGATGTAAAATATTAGCCGGAACGGAATACACAGCCAGACATGACTCAGCGGCAAAAGTAGTTCACCAAGCACTAGCCACCACATACAAGCTCATAGAAAACACAGATCCCTACTACAAATATACACCAACATCCGTACTTGAAAATAAAGATTACAAACTCTACTGGGACATCAGTATCCATACAGATAAAACAGTCTCCGCCAATAGACCCGATATTACTTTTCAGTGCAAAAAAGAAAAAGTCACCTATCTAATTGACATAGCTGTCCCCAACGACACAAACATCCAAACGAAATACACAGAAAAAATTTCCAAATACACAGACCTTGCAACGGAAATAAAAAGGCTATGGAAACAAGAAAAAGTCATCATTGTCCCCCTCATTATATCAGCCACAGGCCTTACACCAACAACATTCACACCACACTTAGTACAATTAGGACTCAACACAAACATACACAAAAACATTCAGAAGTCAGTGATTTTGAAAACATGTAACATTGTCAGGTCATTCCTTAATACACAATGATAATGCGTTTGTGCTGACTTGGTTTCCGCCCGTCAGCCAAACATGGAACCACATTGACCAAATGTGAGAAAGAAAAACGAGAACAATCATAATAATAATAATCTATATCTATAATATATATAAAAATGCAACGTTTCTCTGTCTGTCTGTCTCTCTCCGTTAGTGCGCTTATCCCTCGAGATCCACTTATCCGATTTTACGTGATTTTTTAAATTCATACATATGTTCTCTGACCAGGTTATAGATATACATTTTATTACATCTGTAATATATATAAAATGCAACGTATATCTGTCTCTCTGCCTGTCTGTCTATCTGTCTGTCCGTTAGCGCGCTTATCCCTGGAGAACCACTCATCCGATTTTCGTACTTTTTTTTTTTTAAAACACATATGTTCTCCCGCCAGGGTATAGGCTATATTTTATTACGATAGGTAGCATAAGGAATGAGCAGTGACGATAATAGTGACTGTAGTCGGAAAAAAGTTTGCCGCTAGCGCGTTCTCTTGCAATACACAATCTAAACCATTAAATATGGAACAATATTATGTAGCAAAGGATATCTATAATCTATAATATATATAAAATGCTATGTCTCTCTGTCTGTCCCATTAGTGCGTTTATCACGCAAGAACCACTTTTCCCATTTACGTGTCTCTTTTTAAATTCTTACATATGTTCTTTGGCCAGGTTATATAATAATAATAATAATCTATATCTATAATATATATATATATATATATATATATATATATATATATATATATATATATATATATATATATATAATGCAACGTCTCTCCGTCTGTCTGTTAGTCTGTTAGTGCGCTTATGACTGGAGAACCACTTATCCGATTTACGTGCTTTTTTTTTAAATATACATATGTTCTCTGGCCAGGGTATAGACTATATTTTATTACGTTAGGTATCAAATCGGAAAAAAGTTTGCTGCTAGCGCGTTCTCTTGCAATACACTGCCTAAACCACTAAATATGGAATAATATCATGTGCAAAGGATATCTATAATATACATAAAATGCAACGTCTCTCTCTGTCTGTTTGTCTGTTTGTGCGCTTATCACTGAAGAATCACTTATCCGATTTACGTGCTTTTTTTTTAAACATACGTATGTTCTCTGGCCAGGTTATAGGTGACATAAAGAATAAGCAGCGACGATAGTAGTGAATCAAGTCGGAGAAAAGTTTGCCGCTAACGCGTTCTCTTGCAATACACTGCCTAAAGCATTAAATATGAAACAATATCATGTAGCAAAGAATATAATATATATAAAATGCAACGTCTCTCTGTCTGTCTGTCTGTCCGTTAGTGCGCTTATCACTCGACAACCACTTATCCGATTTACGTGTTTTTATAAATTTATACATATGTTCTATATAATTCGATATAAACCTAGATAATGGGAGATAAGGTGAGATAATGAGAGATAAAGAGAAATAATGGGAGATAAGTCGAGATAAGCCTCGATAATGGATGATAAGGTGAGTTATGGGAGATAAGTATGAATGATGGGAGATAAGGAGAAATAATGGGAGATAAGCAGAGATAAGTCTAGATAATGGGAGTTATGGTGGGATAATGGGAGATGAGAAATAATGGGAGATAAGGAGAAATATTGCGAGATAAGTCGAGATAAGCCTAGATAATGGGAAATAAGGTGAGATAATGGGAGATAAGGAGAAATAATGGGAGATAAGGAGAAATAATGGGAGATGAACAGAGATAAGCCTAGATAATGGAAATTATGTAGAGATAATGGGAGATAAGGAGAAATATTGGGAGATAAGGGGAAATAATGGGAGATAATTTATTACGTTGGGTAACATAGGGAATAAGCAGTGACGATAGTAGTGACTCAAGTCCACGCGAGTGAAGCCGCGGGCCCGGCTAGTTTAATATAAATGAATTTGAATTTCTCATTTAGTAAAGTAGAACTTACGAACATTAAAACTCGATATTTCCAGTGCTAGGTCTTTTATTAGCCTAGATTGTCAAAGGCTCATTTAATGTTAACAGGCTGGATTTTGGCATACAGGTAGTTTTTTAACGTAGAATACGTTTTGTTGCTCTAAAATGTACGCTAAGTCTACAAAATCGAAAATAAAAGGAAAAAATAGGTTTTTCGCAAATATCTCGAAAAATAAAAAATATATGGAAAAACTAATAGCACCACTTGAAAGAACGGGAAATTTTACAAAAAAAATAATGTATAGATTATTTTTTTATTGTTTTACCGTAATTGTAAAAAAAATATTTAATATAAATGGCTGATTTAATTCTTTCAGTTGTATCGAGAATCATGCATCCAACCTCATTTGTGATTAAATTAGCGTTTCTGTATACCGCTAAATATTTGGAAATTGGCTATTAAGGGGTTTCTAATTAAGACTCGTGACAGATCTGATCCCATATGATAGCCAGAGAGTACGTAATTCGTTCAATTTCTTCGAGTAATTTAACATTTTTTGTGTTTCCAGTAATTCTTTTCTTTGTACCTGGATGTTTAAATGAAATATAAATACTTAACGTGGTAAAAGAGAATTTGTCAAAATTTCTACTTTTTATTACAAAATTGCATGACGCGTTTCGTTACATGGTAACATCTTCCGAGGCTTTTTGCAAACATTTGGGTTTTATTCCACCTTATTATCTACTTTTACAATTAGTCTGAAAATAGTTAATTAGGTTATTCTTGGAATTCATACTGAACTTTATAAGGTACTAGCCGGGCCCGCGGCTCCGCTCGCGTGGACTTGATTCACCACTATCGTCACTGCTTATTCCTTAATTTACACAACGTAATAAAATATCTTCCCATTATTTCCCTTTATCTCTCAATATTTCTCCTTATCTCCCATTATCTCTACATAATTTTGATTATCTAGGCTTAACTCTGCTCATCTCCCATTATTTCTCCTTATCTCCCATTATTTCTCCTTATCTCCCATTATTTCTCCTTATCCATCATTATTTTTCCTTATCTCCCATTATCTTACCTTATCTCCCATTATCTAGGCTTATCTCGACTTATCTCTCAATATTTCTCCTTATCTCCCATTATTTCTCCTTATCTCCCATTATCTCACCATAACTTCCATTATCTAGACTTATCTTCGCTTATCTCCCATTATTTATATTTATCTCCCATTATCTCACGTTATCTCATATTATCGAGCCTTATCTCGACTTATCTCCCATTATTTCTCCTTATCTCCCATTATCTAGGCTTATATCGAATTATATAGAACATATGTTTAAATTTATAAAAACACGCAAATCGGATAAATGGTTCTCAAGTAATAAGCGCACTAACGGACAGACAGACAGACAGAAAAACGTTGCATTTTATATATATTCTAGATAGAAGATTATAGATAACCTGGCCAAAGAACAAATGTATGAATTAAAAAAAAAAACGTAAATCGGATAAGGGGTTCTCTAGTGATAAGCGCACTAACGGACAGACACACAGATAGGGAGACGTTGCATTTTATATATATTATATTCTTTGCTACATGATATTGTTCCATATTTAATGCTTTAGGCAGTGTATTGCAAGAGAACGCGCTAGCGGCAAACTTTTTTCCGACTTGATTCACTATTATCGTCATTGCTTATTCCTTATGTCACCTGACGTAATAAAATATATCCTATCACCTGGCCAGAGAACATATGTATGTTTAACAAAAAAGCACGTAAATCGGATAAGTGGTTCTCCAGTGATAAGCACACAAACGGACAATCAGACAGATATACGTTACATTTTATATATTATAGATGTAATAAAGTATATATCTATAACCTGGCCAGAGAACATATGTATGAATTTAAAAAATCACGTAAATCGGATAAGTGGATCTCGAGGGATAAGCGCACTAATGGACAGACAGACAGACAGACAGACAGAGAGACGTTGCATTTTATATATATATAGATATAGATTATTATTATTATTATGTAACCTACCAAAGAATATATGTATGAATTTAAAAAAAAGACACATAAATCGGATAAGTGGTTTTCGCGTGATAAACGCACTAATGGACAGACAGAGAGACATTGCATTTTATAAATATTATAGATTATAGATTATAGATATTCTCTGCTACATAATATTGTTCCATATTTAATGGTTTAGTCGGTGTATTGCAAGGCAACGCGCTAGCGGCAAACTTTTTTCCGACATCATTCACTATTTTACGTCACTACTCATTCCTTATGCTACCTATCGTAATAAAATATAGCCTATAACCTGGCCACAGAACATATGTATGTTTTTAAAAAAAAAGTACGTAAATCGGATAAGTGGTTCTCCAGTGATAACCGCACTAACAGACAGACAGACAAACAGACAGACAGACAGAGAGACGTTGCATTTTATATATATTATAGATATAAATTTAATAATGGGGATTTCCCATCGGTCATATTTATTTCTGTTTGTGCATTTAGAATGGAACCTGTGTTTTTCAAACGGTTTAACTGTAAGCATTCTAAAATGTTTAACTTTTTAGTGTTTCGAACACTTATAAGATGACTTCGGTGTCTGTCTGTCTGTCACACCCGATTTTCTTCGAAACTATTTTCCATAGAAAGTTGAAATTTGGTAATAATATAGGAATTAATGGCCTCATCAGAGCCGTATAGTTTTGAAAGTTAAATTTTAACTTAAGGGGTTAGTTTTGGGGGATGAAATCGGAAATGAAAAAAAAGTTTTTTTTTACTAAGTCATCGAGTCAAATGAAAGCTCGTAAAAACACGAGTGAAAAATATATATATAATGTAATACGCGCACACTTTTCTTTGTATTTTTTTTTTGAATCGCGAAAAAATCGCGCCTTATCTCGAAAAGTACTGATAAAAAAATTTTGAAAAAATTCTGGAATAATCTGCATATTTTGGTTTAAATAGTGTTTAATTATTTCTGAAGTTGTGTCGAAAACAGCTTAATGATTTATATTGATGTTGCTGTCTATAGTTTTAGGGTAGACTTCAGAAATACCTTTTTTTTTAAGTTTTTCATTGAGTATTGAATTGACCATATTTGGAGAGTAACCATTATTTACGGCAATTGGTTTTATTAAATTTAATTCGTTACATACTGTGATATGCTGCATATTTGTGTTGTTTTGGGTGGTTTGAAGTGTTGTGTATTGTTGTGTCTGTGTGTGATGGTTTGTGAAATATTGAAAATTTGTATTTGTTGTTATCCCTTGATATAGTGGGAATTTATTTATAAATTCTGCGTAACATTTCATAAATTTTTTATTAATAATGTTTATATACCTAGTAGTTTTTCTAATATTTCAATTTTTTTTTTTTAAATATTAGTTTTTAGTTTTGTAAAAAATTGCCAGGAGCTTCATTGTTTCTGAAGGTGGAATACTCCTAATTGGTACGAGCATTCTATAGAGATGAAAAAAAGATTTATGTAAAGAAATTTGAGTTAGATACTACAGGGTGTTCAAAATAAATTTATGCATTTCGACTATTTTAAATCTCAAATTTTTTAAACGGCACACCCTATATATTATTATTGTTTCTGATAGATTTTACAAAACCGTCTAACTTTTATTAAGTATGTCATATACCTATTTCTAATAGTTTTCGTTTTATTTTGAATTTTTCAATTTTTACCCTTGTTTTTAATACACTTACGCTATTGTGAAAACATAAACAAATAGTTAATAATAATTTTAATATAGGTTAACTTTCTTAATGATTAATTATTATGACGTAATAAATCTTCAAAAATATGCCCGTCTACTTGACACATGTTTAGTCGTTTTACTATATTTTCCTTCACTTTCCAGCATAAAGGGCGTTATTTTCCTGCACGCATCCCGTATCCTATCTCCATATCTACTGGTATTGTAGGGGGATTAACATAAACACGATCTTTAATATAGCCCCACAAGAAGTCTAAAGGTGTTAAGTCACATGATCGAGGGGGCCATTGAATGAATTCATCCCTACCGATCCATTTTTGTGGTTAATAATAGTTTAAAAATTCCCTAACTTCTCGGTGGTAATGAGCAGGAGCTCCATCTTGTTGAATCCACATATATTCCCTTTCAAAACTATCAACTTCTTTAAGTTCGTCATCTAGGCCCGTTAAGCGGTGCGCGAAAAAAATATGGAGCAATAATTCGAAAATTTATATATATATATATATATATATATATATATATATATATATATATATATATATATATATATATATATATATATCCACACCATACATTAAGCAACCATTGGTTTTGGTTTTCAACTTCCCGGACCCAAAATGGATTAACTGTTAAATAATAATGCATGTTATGACTGTTAACTGCTCCATTACTGCGAAAAATAGCTTCATAAGAAAACATTATTTTGGATAAAAAATTTGGATTGGACTCTATTACTTCATTCATGGTGGTACAAAAGTTTACTCGTCGTTCAAAACCACGGTCTTAAAGTTCTTGGTTTAGTTCCATATAAAAGGGATGATACTTGTATTTTCTCGTGGTGCGATTAGCCGTAGATTGGGATGTGTCAGATAAGTCAGCTAATTGACGGCTGCTGACCTGGGGATTATCTTCAACATGAAGTAAAATCTCCGTTTCTTTTTCCTCATTGGTGGCATTCTGGTTCACTACTTCCCGTTTCGTATACTCAACGCTACTACTATCATCAAATCGTTCCATTAAGCACTGAAAAGATTTTATAGATGGTATTCGTCTGTTCGGGTACTTCGTTCCGTAAAGCCTTACTGTCAAAAGACAATTTTGTCCCGCCTCACCCAGTATATAAACCCATATTAATTAATTCATTTTTAGGAAAAACCATAACTATTACCTTTATAAAGGGTGATTCATTTAGAGGTACTTTTTTTTAAATAAAAAAAAATGAATAAAAACAATTTTATTTTATAATCTTTATTATCATATAAAAGAACCATTCTTTACAATTATTTCTTAAAGATAATTTCTTTCAAATGTTGTCCGCGACTACGGTTAATAACGTCCATTCTGAAGTTCCAATTTTCAATGACGCGTGTGAGTATTTCGAGTGGTATTTGGCCAATGACTCGAGTAATATTGGCCTCCAATGCCTCAATTGTAGCTGGCTTATCCATGTAGACTTTGGACTTTACATAGCCCCAAAGGAAAAAGTCAAGAGGTGTGATGTCACATGATCTAGCCGGCCAATTCACTGGTCCAAAGCGTGAAATGATCTGTTCGCCGAATTGCTCTCGCAGTAAAGCCATGGTTTCACGGGCTGTATGGCAAGTGGCGCCATTTTGTTGGAACCAAATTTCGTCGAGACCACGGGCTTCAATTTCTGGCATCAAATAGTCTGTTATCATAGCGCGATAACGGTCACCATTCACAGTAACATTCCGGCCGGCCTCTGTTTTGAAGAAATATGGACCGATTATTCCACCGACCCATAAACCACACCAAACAGTTGTTTTTTCTGGATTTAATGGCAGCTCTTGAAGCTCTTCAGGTTGTTCATCACGCCAAACGGGCATTTTGTTTATTCACGAACCCATTAAGCCAAAAATGGGCCTCATCGGTGAACCCAATTTTTCTCGAAAACAGTGGATCTTCTGCAAGCTTGTCAAGAGCCCAACGACTAAAACGTAAACGATTCTGCAGGTCGGTCGGCTTCAGTTGTTGCACTAGTTGAATTTTGTATGCTTTTAAAGAAAGATCCTTACGTAAAATACGCCAAGTTGTTGAATATGACAGGCCAAGCAGTTGAGAACGGCGACGAATCGACACTTCACGGTCTTCGCGTACCCTCTCCGCTACCGCCCCTATATTTTCTTCACTACGTGCTGGATGTGGTCTATTCGGTCGAGCATTATCCAATAATGAAAAGTGGGTCTCAAACTTATTGATGGTAGAGCAAATTGTGCGTTCAGTAGGCCGATTATGTGTACCATAAGTTGCTCTAAGCGCCCGATACACATTCCTCGTGGAACGCCCATTTTCGTAATAAAGTTGAACAATTTGTAGACGCTGTGCCGGGCTAAGTCTTTCCATTATGAATTGTCAAACACTACTGAACAGGAATGCCACTTCAGTTGACACGACGCATGCGCAATCTGCAATTAAATCCCCATCACAAAAAGTACCTCTAAATGAATCACCCTTTACATCACTTACTAAAACAAATTAAACTATTTTTACTTGCTTAAGAGACATGTCAAAATTTGACAATGCCTACATTTTTGTTTTGTCTTGGCAACTCTGATGTTATAGCGTAAGTGTATTATATGTGTGTATATATAAAAACAAGGGTAAAAAAATTGAAAAATCAAAGTAAATCGAAAACTATTAGAAATAGGTATATGGCATACTTAATAAAAATTGGAGGGTTTTTTATAAAATCTATCAGAAAAAATAAATAATATATCGAGTGTGCCATTTAGAAAATTTGAGATTTTTCAACTTAAAGTAGTCGAAATGCATAATTTTATTTTGAACACCCTGTAGCATCTAACTCAAATTTCTTTACATATATCTTTTTTTCATCTCTATAGAATGCTCGTACCAATTAGGAGTATTCCACCTTCAGAAACAATGAAGCTCCTGGCAATTTTTTACAAAACTAAAAACTAATATTTAAAAAAAAAAAAATTGAACTCAATAGAACGCTCGTACCAATTATGAGTATTCCACCTTCAGAAGCAATGGGGATATTGCCAATTTTTTACAAAACTGAAAACTAGTATTTTTTAAAATAATTGAAATATTAGAAAAACTACTAGTTTTAGGTATATAACATTATTAGTAAAATATAAAATTTTACAGAGAATTTAACAATAAATTAGAAAATAGGACGTTCCATTTAAAAAAACATGTTATATCGGCCACATTTTTTTGAAGTACCCTGTATACTCAAAAATAATTTTAAACTATGCACCTTAACATTCCCTAAAACTAAAACATTTTTTCGTCATTTCCGAAACAAATGAAGTTTACTCTATCGTTAACTCACCCTGTACAATAAAAAATTTTTAATTGCAAGTCGATATCTTGTATAGTTCTTCGTAAAAAAATTCTTAAAGTTCTTAAACCCCTTAAGGGCTCGCGGTGTATTTACCTTCTTAGTGTTCCGTACGGAACACTTATAAGATCACTTCGGTGTCTGTCTGTCTGTCTGTCTGTCTGTCTGTCTGTCTGTCTGTCTATCTGTCTGTCTGTCTGTCTGTCTGTCTGTCTGTCACACCCGATTTTCTCCGAAACTATTTGACATAGAAAGGTCAAATTTGGTAATAATATAGGAATTGATGGCATCATCAGAGCCATGTAGTTTTGAGAATTAAATTTTGACTTAAGGGGTTAATTTTGGGGGGTGAAGTCGGAAGTGAAAAAAAAATTTTTTTACTAGGTCATCGAGTGTGGTGTCAAATGAAAGCCTGTGAAAACACGAGTAAAAAATATATATATAATATTATACTTGCGCCCACTTTTCATTGTATTATTTTTAAAAATTCGCGAAAAATCGCTGTCCCGGGCCTTATCTCGAAAAGTACTTATCAAAAAATTTCGAAAAAATTCTGGAATATTCTCCACGGGGTGTAGGTTGAACGAAAATTATCACGAGTTTATTACCTTTAATAATTTATATGGTATATAAAAAAAACAAAAATTTCAAGGTCATCAGATTTCAGTAAAGATTGGAAACAAACCTTGTTGAAAACTCATTTGGGGTGTGTTTTGTGAAGTCACTGATCATTTTATATCACCTAACATAAATTTTGACTTAAGGGGTTCGTTTTGAGGGGTGAAATCGGAAGTGAAAAAAATTTTTTTTTACCAGGTTATCGAGTGTGATGTCAAATGAGCTTGTGGAAACACAAGTAAAAAATATATATATAATGTAATACTTGCGCACACTTTTCTTCGTATTACTTTTAAAAAATCGCTGTCCCCTACCTTATCTCGAAAAGTACTGATCAAAAAATTTTGAAAAAATTCTGGAATATTCTCCACGGGGTATAGATTGAATGAAAATTATCACGAGTGCATTACCTTTAATAATTTATTTGGTATATAAAAAAAAAACAAAATTTCAAGGTCACCAGTTTTCAGTAAAGATTGGAAACAAACTTTGTTGAAAACTCATTTGGGGTGTGTTTTGTGAAGTCACTGATCATTTTATACCACCCTAACAAAAAATTTTATTTTAAAAATAATCAACGTACGGAACACTAATTGTGCAAGTTCAACTTGCACTTGACCGGTTTTTTTAGGGTTGCAGCTTGCAACTCTGAAACAATCTTGATCGATCAAGAACTATTTTTAATTTTAGTGTTTCTGAAATGATTACCGATCTTAATTGTGTTACATGAAACTTGCATGCAACTGTATGTATGGAGTAAGGAGTTTTCAGTGTCGAGAAATTTAAATATATCGATTTATTATTATTTTAAACCATAGCTAGACGTATTTCCAAGAGAGATGCTAGCTAATTACCCTAATCAATAAACGTTAAATAGCAATTTTAACAAAACCAGATTACCAGAAATTTATTCCCAGCACTTTGAGTATGCCCTCTATTCATCCCTCCAGTAGAAAATAAGAATATTGCAAAATATTGTCGCATTTCCTCGTTCTGCGAGCAATCTGATCGATAACACTACTCCTTCGAGGACTTATTATCAATTTGACATCTTGCAGAAAAAGAATATTCCACGTCGGTTTTCTTAAAAGCCATTTCAGTGACAAATTTCTATTCCTGCAGCAAGGTAAACCGGAACAAATCCCTATACTTTATTTCTTGCAGTATAAGCGAGAAGCTAATATGAAGAGACGACATAATATCTGAGTAGAAAGTTAAAAAAAAAAACGGTAAAATGTATGTTGTACACAAGATGTTGGTTCTGTCCATGGGTTCGATACTAGTATTTAGTCTTGATGATAATGTTTTATCGAGTATTATTTCTATTTTTACACTATGGAATATTATGAATGTCTTTGCAAGTCGGACTTGCACAATTAGTGCTCCATACGTTGCACATACAGGTATTTGACGATCTACGGAGCCAAAAGTCAAAAAATCAAAACACAAAATATTGCCAGGTAACAGAGACCCTTCCGAGAACAAAAGACAACCGCTTCCAACCCCACAGTCTTACCTGTTTTATGTCAGTCGGAATTCGATCCTGTTACCTCGTGTACGTTATCAGTTCTCGGAGCTCTTAAAAATCATGATTGTGAAAGTGGAGTTTTATGTCTATAAGTTCTAAAGTAGTGGAAAAAGTGATGGATCCTCAAAGTACAGGTATGTAGCTGAGTTATTTCATAAAACTTTTATCATTTACTTATTTGTGAGTCAACGTAAGGGACGGTAAAGAAAGGTCTTTTCCACGAGTATTATTTTGTAAAAAAAATATGTTTTACTGTCGTTTTCATACTTCCCTGTTAGATCTGGCTATAATTTTGATGATATTCTAAAGTTGGTAGTTTCAGTAAATAGTAAATCAAAAAACTGGCCCCGGATAAGTCCGGATAAGATACATTTTGAGACTTTGAAAACTATGGTCAAAATTGTGAGAAAAAATAGATTTTGATTTTATCAATTTTAACTTAACGATTCTTTGTTGTAGGTTCATTTGGTACATCGGGAATGAAGGTTGTGACCCGGAAATACTTGTTTGACCGCATGATGAAGGAAAATTTACCTTATTTGGAAGACAAACTAAATTATTTGAAAGAACAACTTTTGTCAACTGAAGGATATACACAAGAACAAATACAAACCTTAAAAAGGAATTTGTCTTATTTTAAATCTGAAGTTAAACGTAGATGGATCAAAGCCCATAATAAGGAAGACATATTTGTTCAATACAATAGTTCATGGCTAGAAGGAACCTTTGAAATTCCAGTGGTTGACAGAAGTAAAAGAAGAAAGACGAAGGAGCTTCGTTCTACCTTTGAAGAGGAGGTGATAGTGCAAGCCGCGCAAGTTGAGTTGAGAAAAATGGGAAAGCGAGATGCTTCAAATATACTCAAAGAAATCATCACTACGCCAACTCGGGCAACGAAATATAAAAAGGTGTATTATCGCACCAAATCATCAAAAAATAAAAGTTGCCCTTTGACTGTCTAGGAAGCAATCCAAATGTACATAGACGCAGATCTAACAAGAGAACAGTATGAAATCATAAGAAGGACGAACAAACATATTTTTCCGTGTTATAGCCTCCTACAAAAGGAAAAAAAAAAGTGTTACCCGCCACCAGAAGCGTTCAAGATAACTAACACTAGTGCGGAAGCTCAATTACAGCCCTTGGTGGATCTTACTGTTACACGACTGTCCGACTACCTGGAAGAGGTATTGCAAATATTAAATGAACAAAAACGGAATACCCTAACGATGATTCATAAATGGGGTTGCTACAGATCACAACAATGCCAATACAAATAAAAGTTTGACAGTAATGCGGATTCGGATAGCAATATATTTCAAAGTTGCCTAGTGTGTGGAAAAAATAATGAAAAAACCGTGTGGGAGACTCCGTCTTCTCCGTGTTTTTGTCGGCCAATAAGATTTCGTTTTATCAAAGAGAGTACTGATGTCACAGAACAAGAAATTAACTACGTGAATAAATCAGTTGATTCTCTCATTCCTACTGAGGTGGATTTGGATGAAAAAAAGTTTATAGTCAAACACAAATTTATCATGACAATGGTGGATGGAAAAGTGTGTAATGTCGCCACTGGAACCACAGCAACAAGCCGGTGCTATATTTGTGGTGCAACCTCAAAGGATTTTAACTGATTGGATATAACAAAAGAAGTTAATCCTTAGGCAGTACAATTCGGTCTCTAAGTATTACATGCCAGGATAAGATTATTTGAGAGTGTCCTACATCTGGCTTATAAACTGCTAGTAGAAAAAATATAGAGAAAGAAAAACAGAGGTTGATAAGGAACTCGTGAAAGAGAGGAAACTTGAAATCCAGACCCGGTTTCGCAATGAAACCGGGTTATTGGTCGATATGCCAAAGGCAAATTTTGGAAACACCAATGATGGGAACTCCAGTCGAAGATTTCTTGAAGACCCGAAATTGGCAGCAGAAATAACGGGCCTTAGCTTTGACCTGTTATATAGGTTAAAAGTCATTTTGGAGACAATCTCAAGCGGGCATAAAGTCGATCCAGAAAAATATGACAAGTATGCATCAGAAACTGCTCATCTATATGTGATCCTCTACCCGTGGCATGCCATGACACCCACTATGCACAAGATACTTGTTCATGGCGCAGAGATAATAAAAAATACTTTTTTACCAATTCGGCAGCTGTCTGAAGAAGCCGCAGAGGCAAGGAACAAGCACTTTCGGTCTTACCGACAAGATTTTTCCCGAAAGTTTTCACGAGAAAGCTGCAACAGGGACATTTTTAATCGTTTACTTTTTAGTTCCGATCCTTTGTTGAGCAGTATGAGGCGAATAAAGAGGATAAAGTCACATTCATTCCTACCAGAGACGCTAGAAATGCTCCTACCTGCAGAGCCGACTGTGTTCTTCTGGAAGTGAAGATGAAAATACGTTTGTGGACGACAAAATTTGATTGTTTATAGTGTATTTTTAACCCTTGACGCAAAAGAGGGGTGTTATAAGTTTAAATTTTACATTTATTTTGTAAATAAATGTTTTCATTTAAAATATTTTTTTTTTGTAAAATTAAGTTTCGTTTTTTATTTTTTATCACAAATTAAGTAATTTTATGCAAAGTAACTGATTAATTTAACTTGGTAATATAATTTAGCATACAATAGAACCGAAAAATAATTTTGGCCGCGTAGATCGTTCAAATACCCCTATGTGCGTTGATTGTTTTTAAAATAAAAATTTTTGTTACGCAGGTGATCAATGACTTCACAAAACACACCCCGAATGAGTTTTCAGCAAATTTTTTTTTCTGATCTTTGTTTTTTTTATATACCAGATAAATTATTAAACGTAATGCACTGATAATTTCCGTTCAATCTACACGCTGCGGAGAATATCCCAGAATTTTTTCAAAATTTTTTGCTAAGTATTTTTCGAGATAAGGAGGGACAGCGATTTTTCGCAATTTTTTAAAAGTATTAGAAAGAAAAGTGTGCGCGAGTATTACATTATATATAGTTTTGAACTCGTGTTTTCACAAGTTTTCATTTGACACCCCATTCGATGACCTGGTAAATTTTTCTTTTCACTTCGAATCTCACCTCCCAAAACTAACTTCTTAAGTCAAAAATTTAACTTTCAAAATGATACGGCTCTGATGAGGCCATCAATTCCTATATTAGTGTCAAACTTTAAGTTTATTTGTCAAATAGTTTCGGACAAAATCGGGTGTGACAGACAGACACCGAAGTGATCTTATAAGTGTTCCGTACGGAACACTAAAAACAAAATTTCCATTGGTATGTCTCTATGTTTGCCCGATAATACTTAAAGGCAAGGAGATGTCGGTTGCAAAGTTGATAAACATAGTATCAGAAAAGGAGTCTATAGTTTTTGAGCGATATCTCTTCAGGAAAAGTCGGTTGCTGCTGCTGCCGCTCGAAGTTAACTTGAGTTAGCTTCGGCAACTGCTGCTGCTACTCGATACTGTCATCTTGCTGCTGCCGCCTCTCGAGGCTAACTTGAATTAACTTCGGCAGCAGCAGCAAGATCAGTTCGAAGCTAACTTGAGTTAGCTTCGGTAGCAGCAAGAACACTGTCTCGAGTAGCAACAGCAAGAGCACTTGAAAATGCCAAATGAGATTTTGGCGTGTAAATTCATTGTTAGACGAACAGATTGAAACCCGGAATTTTAATGTATTTTATACATATATATATATATATATATATATATATATATATATATATATATATATATATATATATATATATATATATATATATACACACATTTTTAAACTTCTTGGGCTTTATGGTTCTTTTGTTTTAAGGATAGAGAAATTACACACACATTACGTTCTAGTTAGAAGTTTATTGAAAACGTTTCGCCTAATTTGTAGGCTTCTTAAGTTCATCTAAAAATTGAAATTTTCAGTCAATATACATTTTCCTGCCTTCTTTTATGATTTTAAATTTTGATTTTACAGGATTGTTTTGGATGTTCAATAGGATGCACAAATTTTTTAATTATGAATATATAAAATTCTTAAACTTACAATACAATGTAGAAGGTGAAAATAATAAAAATACACACAAAAATATATATAAAAACTTACATGTGTGGGTTGAAACGAAGGCACACTTAACATTCTTTAAAAGGTATTACTAAGACGGTCACATTTTTTAAAATAACTTTAGACATGTATTGGGAACGAAAGTCATTCTTTGGTTTGTTTATGTGTTTTTATTTATTAACTGCTATTGAATTACATGTGTGACATACATGTCTAAAGTTATTTTAAAAAAATGTGACCGTCTTAGTAATACCTTTTAAAGAATGTTAAGTGTGCCTTCGTCTCAACTCACACATGTAAGTTTTTATATATATTTGTGTGTATTTTTATTATTTCACCTTCTACATTGTATTGTAAGTTCAAGAATTTTATATATTCATAATTAAAAAATGTGTGCATCCTATTGAACATCCAAAACAATCCTGTAAAATCAAAATTTAAAATCATAAAGGAAGGGAGAAAAATGTATATTGAATGAAAATTTTAATTTTTAGATGAAGTGAAGAAGCATACAAATTAGGCGAAACGTTTTCAATAAACTTCTAACTAGAACGTGATGTAATTTCTCTATCCTTAAAACAAAAGAACCATAAAGCCCAAGAAATTAAAAAAAAAATATATATTCATTATTCCAAGGTTCAAGAAAGAATTCAACCCAAATTATATATATATATATATATATATATATATATATATATATATATATATATATATATATATACAGTCGACACTGTTTATAGTGAAACTCTATATAGTGAAAAACTCTTTATAGTGCAATTTTTTCAAGACCCACATACATAGCAATATACAAGGATTTTCTCTTTATATAGTGAAAAACTTTTTATAGTGAAATTTCGGTCAACATTTTGGTCTTTCACTATACAGAGAGTCGACTGTATATATATATATATATATATATATATATATATATATATATATATATATATATATATATATATATATATATATATATATATATATATATATACAGGGTGTCCCAGTGTTCCGTGTACATTAAGTTACTGCGGATTTCTGGGAAGACAATATGACCATTTAAGCCAACATACCTAATTCTGGAGATACAGGGTGTCAAAGTTATACTTTTATTTTAGTTTTTCCTTAAAGGTAGCTTTCTTAATAATTGATACTATTTATACAGATTGTTGTTTTTCTTAAGTAGCTTTCTTAATAATTGTACTATTTATACAAGATTGTTGTGCTAAGGGGTTTTCTGAGATGAGAAATCGAAATCAGCTCAGAGTTTTGTTGTAAATTGTAGGGAGCGCCACTTATTGCATCGTGTCTACTTTTAAATTGTCATAACTTTTTTATACCACTCTGTATGATATTTTTAATTAGATATTCGTATTTCTCGCTTTCTCCTGTCTAAAAAAGCTCTCTTGGTAAATGTTGCTCTGAGCAACAGTTGCTGAGGTAATGGGATGTTTGTTTCCATTTTTTAATTTCATCCACTCTTCATCCAGGCTTAGGACAGGTCCAAAAGAATAGTCTTTGAAATTTGGAGCATGCTTAGAGGCAAATGGGCTAACAACAATAATAAGTTTAAAGATCATAGGGCCAACCACAGCAAGAATGTAAAAACCAACTGGGTAAGGGCATAAAAGATTACCCACAAATGATAAATTTGTAATCGATAAATAAAAACATCCCATTATCTCAGCAACTGTTGCTCGGAGCAACATTTACCAAGAGAGCTTTTTTAGACAGGAGAAGGCGGAGAATACGAATATTTAATTAAAAATATCATACAGAGTGGTATAAAAAAGTTATGATAATTCAAAAGTATACACATTGTAATAAGTGACGCTCCCTATAAGTTACAATAAAAACTGTGAGCTGATGTTGATTTTCCATCTCAGAAAATCCCTTAGCACCGAATCTTGTACAAATAGTACAATTATTAGGGAAGCTACTTAAGAAAAACTAAAATAAAAGTATAACTTTGACACTCTGTATCTCAAAAATTACGAATTTTTGGACTCGGGTAAGTTGGATTAAATGGTCATATTTTCATTCCAGAAATCCCCAGTAACTCTATGTACGCGGAATACTGGGATACCCTGTATATATATATATATATATATATATATATATATATATATATATATATATATATATATATATACAGGAGAAGGATAGTCTTGACCGACTAGTTAAACAGCAATATTATGTTCTTGGGGTAAGGGGTCTTTGGAAAAGAACTAAAAAGTTTTTGACACCTTTTTAGCTTTGCCAGACTTTCGAAAAATATTTCATTTTCTTCATCAGGGCTACAATTACAGTAGAATATCAGTATTTTTGAGATTAAAAGTAAAGAACAACCCTATTTTATACGTAACATTAAAGTACTTACTACTAAGTGGTGTGTTCAAAAATTGTTCTTTGTGGGGGCATTTTATTACACTTACACAGAAAAAAACAGAAAAACATGAGAAAAACTCGACATACTCATCTCTGGGAAATATAATAAACTTTTACTTCATTTTGTTAGTTTGGTACGAAGAATTGTGAGGTTGTAAAGTGATTGTAATTTATAAAGGATTTTTTTTGTTATGTTTGCTTGTCGATTTTGCTAAGGGCAGTGTGTTTCTATCTCTTAGTTAAGTTGGGGTTAATTTATATTTGAAAGTAGAATGACGTTGACATTTTGTTTGATCGTTTTGAAGTTGAAAAGTTAGTGAAAATCAGTTGGATTATTATCAAAGAGATATGTCAGATATGTTGTAAGAGTTATCATTTTGCCTGCCAAGAATAGAGAGGATTTCTCATCCATCCCTAAGAATTAAACATCTAAATAAACTACGAGACACTCTATGCACCAACTTCTATCCAATCCAATTAATAAATAAATTATTATTTAACTCAACCACACACCCCGTACAACAAAACAACAATCTTGCACCGGATATTAGTGCTTTCCTCTCTGAAAAACCGAATTAAATATTATTTTTCATTTCCATACATAAAAGAAATCTCCACCAAAACAACTAAACTTTTCAATAAATTACCTAATTTAGAAATTGCTTTTAAACACAAAAAAACTATCAACAATATTTTCACTTTTCTAAAAGACAAAGATAAAATCACAAAAGTTTCAGAAGTAGTTTACAGCATCCCTTGCTCTCAATGTGAAAAAATCTATATAGGACAAACATCTATAGTCCTAAAACACAGAATCACTTCCCACAAAAGGGATTGCAGATTAAAGAAAAACTCTTGTGCGCTTGCCCAGCATAATAGCCAATTTTCACATGAATTTAATTTTGCTGAAACCAAAATCCTATGTAAAGAGGGAAATTTCGGCAGGAGAATCTTTAGGGAGATGGTGGAAATCCACCTTGAACCGAACTCGATCAATAAAAAAATTGAAATTGAAGATCTGAGTTTAAATTTCTCCAATCCACTATAATTAGGCAGTCAAAATGATAACTCTTACAACATATCTGACATATCTCTTTGATAATAATCTCACTTATTTTCATTAACTTTTTAACTTTAAAACGATCAAACAAAATGTCAACGTCATTCTACTTTCAAATATAAATTAACCCCAACTTAACTAAGAGATAGAAACACACTGCTCTTAGCAAAATCGTCAAGAAAACATAACAAAAAAATCCTTTATAAATTAAAATCACTTTACAACCTCACAAGTCTTCGTACCAAACTAACAAAATAAAGTAAAAGTTTATTATATTTCCCAGATATGAGTATGTCGAGTCTTTCTCACGTTTTTTCTGTTTTTTTTTTTCTGATGAATAAGGCTAATAAAGTGCCCCCACAAAGAAAAATTTTTGAACACACCACTTAGCAATAAGTACTTTAATGTTACATATAAAATAGGGTTGTTCTTTACTTTTAATCTACTATAATTGTAGCCCTGATGAAGAAAATAAAAATATTTTCGAAAGCTTGGCGTAGCTAAAAAGGTGTCAAAAACTTTTTAGTTCTTTTCAAAGACTGCTTACCCTAAGAACATAATACTGCTATATATATACATATGTATAGGGTTACAGGGAAAGTCGTCCTAGATAATTAAGTACGTTATAGTTTAGGTCGTTTCTGACCGATTTGACTCTATGACATGATGTCCTAAACTTAACCGTTTTCGAGATATTGAAGTTTAAAGAGTTTCTAAAAAAAACATGTTTTTTTTTTGCTTTTATATCTATTTTTTTTTCTTAGAGGTTCTCGAGTGCGATTTTTTGGTTATTTTTAGTTAGTCTGTATGTCAAGTATCAAAAATCATCAAAAAAATTTGTACTAGTTACTAACAGTTTCAAATGGCGGCTTGTTAATGTTTCCAAATTACGAATTTTTACCAAGTGTTTCCTACTTTAAATCAATAAAGAGAAAAAAAAAAATGTATAGAAGTTATTCTGCAAATTATTTTAAAAACTTTTACGTCTTTTTAGCTATCAAAAAAGGTATAATACTAGGAGTTTAATAGGAAAACTGTACACAGAATGACACCTAAAGCGGGCTCGGGTAGCAAAAGGTAAATTTTTAGTTCTAGGTGAAAATACGAAAAATACACAAATAAAACAAAAAACCTTGCAATTTAATATTTTTTATTAATTATAATTCATCTTCTATATGGTCGCCCCTATTTCTAACACAAATTCTCATTCTTTTTCTTAAATTACTTTTCACAACGCTGGTTGTGAGGTGTCGCCTCATTTCGTCAGCCGCATCAATTATTTTTTGTCTTAGGACATCCACGTTTTCGATAGGAGTCATCTGGTCGTATACGAGACTTTTCATGTGACCCCACACATAAAAATCCATCGGTGTTAGGTCTGGGCTTCTCGCCGGCCAAGGTATGGGTCCGCTCTTCCAATCCATTTGTTGGGATAATTGTCATTGAGCCATGCACGAACACTTCCTCTGTAGTGAGCTGGGCAGCCATCGTGTTGAAAGTACATGTTTTGTCTCAAACCAATAGGTAGGTCTTCCATCAAATTAGGTAAATCGTTCCGCAAAAAATTGTCGTATTCCTCGCCATTCAAATTATCTGGCAGGAAGAATGGCCCAACCAAATAATTTGAAATTATACCCATCCACACATTTAAGCTGAATCCTGTTTGTGATCCTTTCGTTCTTTTTTTTGTTTGGGTTGCCTTCCTCTTTAGAAGCCCAATAGTGGGCATTGTGGTAGTTTGTAAGACCGTCTTTGTCGAATTTCGACTCGTCGGTCCATAATATTTTCTTAAAAAAAGATGCATCTTCGACATCGGTATTGAGCATAAATCTGCAGAATTCTAATCGTCGCAACGGATCCCCTTCTTCAATGACTTGCACGGGCGTATAGTGGTAAGGGTGTTGCCCAACTGTATGGATTCCATTCCTTCCACTGCGAAATACCAAGCTGTTGTGCGACAACATTTGTAGATGTGGTTGGGTCCACCTCAAAGAGACGTATTTCGTTTTCTTCGTCTTCGTCAAAGATACGTGGTCGTCCCATGTCAGTCCGCCGTCTTTTTTGTACGGAACCAGTTTCTCGTAGTCTTCGATAAGTTCCATCAAATACGCTATCATCAGGTACACGACGAGTAGGATATCGTAGTATGTATTTATCACGTGCACGCGACGACACTCCTTCGCAAAATCCGTAACATATTAGGATGTCAGCATATTCCTCGTTGGTATACGTTGCCATATTCACAAGCGGAGATCAAAATCCAGTTACGAGCCAATTCACACAGTCAGAAGATGAAACACAGATATTTTTGAAAAGCACGGTATAGCACATCTACCACGGACGAACCGCATGAGCAGACTAAAAATCATTCGATAATGTTCAGTGAAAAGAAAATGTCACTCGCACAGAGAGTACCCCGACCGGAAAAAATGCTTACCCAACCCCCTTTTTATTGTTTGAAGGTGCAGGTAGTAAACCGGTAATTGGTAGTATCTAAATTCTATTGTTATGTTACTCTACATTTGGGCCTATTGAAATCTCATTTTCTTAGAATTTTCAATAGATCCAGTAGATATTATACCGTTTTAGATAGGTAAAAAGACGTAAAAGTTTTTAAAATAATTTGCAGAATAACTTCCATACATTTTTTTTTCTCTTTATTGATTTAAAGTAGGAAACACTTGGTAAAAATTCGTAATTTAGAAACATTAACAAGCCGCCATTTGAAACTGTTAGTAACTAGTTCAAATTTTTTTGATGATTTTTGATACTTGACATACAGACTAACTAAAAATAACCAAAAAATCGCACTCGAGAACCTCTAATAAAAAAAAATCGATATAAAAGCAAAAAAACATGTTTTTTTTTTAGAAAATCTTTAAACTTTTAATATCTCGAAAACGGTTAAGTTTAGGACATCATGTCATAAAATCAAATCGGTCAGAAACGACCTAAACTATAACGTCCTTAATTATCTAGGACGACTTTCCCTGTAACCCTGTATATATATATATATATATATATATATATATATATATATATATATATATATATATATATATATATATACATATACATAATTTGTTAAATTATTTTTTTAAACCTTTGTTAACAAAGCTGAACAACTATCTCCCAAGAAAATTAACACTACATAAGGTAATTTAAATTTTCATAATTCTATTGCTTCAGTTTCTTTTTATTTAAAAAAATATACTTTTTGTTTTGTTGACAGACTAAACGAGTAAACACAAAGTATCTTTTAGCCATTATTGAGTCTAAGCTTTGACTCCTCGAAAAAGTGGTCTGCAAATAAACGAAAAGCAAAGAGGTAGTAACTGTTTCTGTCGTTTGAGGCAGCTTTTTAACTTTGGGCTTGGGAAAGAGAAAACAAACGAAAACGAAACGCTGTTGCAACGTGGAACACTCATTATTTTTAATTACTTGCTTTTTGGAATAATGCTTTTCGTTAGAAGTGATAAGCGTAAACAAAGTTGTATGCAGGTGAGTTTAAATTACAGTTAATATGTGTATGTACGATGCTTGTTTTTTAGGTGAAGTCTATTTTAAATTTAAAAAAAAAAACTTTATTACCCTTGCAAAAAAAATTCGTGCACTTTTTGCATAGCGTTTCACTAGTTTTTTCATTCCCTTTCTAAATAATTCTACCGCGAATGACTTAAGTTAGTGAGTAGTACGTTGGCATTGTCAAACCGCTGAGATGCAAAACAAACATTAAGATGTAGAAAAAGAAAAATAATCCATTGGAGCTAGACCAGAGCTGTAGGGAAAATTTCCCAACAACATCGTTTTAATTTGTCTGATTGCTGTTTGATTTTCTGGGTGTGGCCTGGCATTGTTATGCAAAAACCAAAATTGTAGAAACCACATCCCAAGTTCTTTGTTTTGTACAGTCTTCAAAAAATTTTTTAATGGATTGCAATACTTATCAGCATTCACAGTATCACGATCACAAAATTCGACAAGCAAGACACCTCTTCACCAACTGAGTCCCGCTGATTTTTTAATATCGTTGTATTAATGTTGCTAAAGTCTACCAGTATTTCTTATTTCTCCCCATGGCCTCCATCGGGTTACTTTCCGCTCCACTTTTCAAGCCGCCCATTCCAGGTGTATCTTGATTTATTTTTCCGCCCCAAATGTACACGTGAACCCACCCTTTCCACTTGTTGGCCGTGTATGGATATTAGGTCAT